>CP092863.1:43687342-43746575 GCA_030710605.1 Cordylochernes scorpioides | reverse complement strand
AGGGAGGTTCTACTGTAATTATTTTATATAAAATACAGGTGTAATAATACTTGAACAAATACATCTGATATAGGCTATAACTCCTGGTTGAAATAAAAAAATCATTGTTTATAAATATTCTATACGTTTGGCTATTTTTCAGGTACTATTTCCAATCTAATTTTTTGAAACCTTTCAATGGCGGCATATTTTAAATAATAGAACAATGACTCATCAGATTAAAAAGATGCATAGTCACAATAGAAATGCCAAACACAACTCTACAATTTTAACATTGCTAAAAATTACCTTTTTTAAAAACTAATTATCAATTCTCTCAGCGGTAAGAGAACATCTTTCTGTAACTAGGTTACCTTTAGAGAGAGGTCTTACTGTACTTGATATATGTATGATATCTGACTTTCAAGCAAAGAAATCTCGTGTATTGGGCGATTCTGCTTATATATACGACACTGAAGTAAGTTTAATTTTGGCATTAAATCTCTATATATATAAAAGTCAGTGTATGTATGTATTTGGGTATCTATGTCGGCCATACACGTCCACAATACGTAAATAATCTGACTGAAAATTCAACAGTGTATACAGGGTGTACCAGGTAAATTGGGACTAACTTTGACAGTCCATAAAATAAAAACTACTTGAGATTAAAAACTTGTTTGTTTTTTTTCATTACGTAGCCATATTCATGTAAAATGCAACAGTACATGTGTGCGCAGTGTAGTGATGAAGAGTAACCGAGAATTTGAAAATCGAGCTGCCATCATCGTTGCTCTGCGCGCCGGAAGGAGCCCCAAAGAGATAGTGGATTTTCTTAAGTTGCCCAAAACCACTATTTATCGTGTCAAGAAGCAGTTTGATGAGGCCGACAGTAACAAAGAGGGGATAGCTACAAGGAAAAAGCACTCGCGTCGATCGGACAGGGTAAGAGGCGAAGAATTTGTCAAAAATGTCAAGGAGAAGATTGATGGAAACCCTGGGAAGAGCATGAGGGCCATAGCCAAGGAAATGGACGTTGGCTCTATGACAATTGTCAGAACTATCCATGAGGACCTTGGTCTCAAGTCTTATGCCCTTCGGAAAGGTCAGTTGCTGACTGAGAATATGAAGAATAACAGAAAAGGAAAGGCTGCTGCCCTCCTCAACAACCTGAAACACGACTCTTTTGGCATGCTAAGGTTCTTCTCTGACGAAAAGAACTTTGACGTGGACCAAAAGGTAAATCCCAGGAATGATCGCTGGATCTGTAAAGACCCCTCAGAGATACCTGTCGTGATGCACACGAAATTTCCTGCCTCCGTAATGGTCCTTGGCGTTATCAGCAGTGAAGGTGATGTCATGCCTCCCCATTTCTTTGAGAAGGGCCTTAGGATGAATGCTGACACCTACATCAATGTTCTGGAGACCGTTGTGAAGCCTTGGATGGACATGGTGGCCGCAGGAAGGAAGTATGTCTTCCAACAGGACTCAGCTCCAGCCCATAAGGCAAAAAAGACACAATCGTGGCTGACACTTAACGTCCCTAGTCACTGGGGTCCTGATATTTGGCCCCCTAATTCTCCAGATTGCAATCCCCTCGACTACTATGTATGGGGCGTTGTTGAGAGATATGTCAACAAAGCTCCTCATACCACCATCCAGTCTGTCAAGAAAGCAGTTCACACGGTGATGACCCAAATGGACAAGGTCATCGTCGCCAAGGCCTGTGCTTCATTCCGCACTCGCCTCGAGACTGTTGAAGCTAATAATGGAAACTACATTGAATAAATAAAAACTATATCATTTTATCTACTACTGTGTCAAATTTCATTCGGATATTTTAATTTTTACTTGCAAAAAATTTCAGTTAAAATACCATTGTTGAAATTCCCAATTTACCTGGTACACCCTGTAGAGTATAATCTGGAAAAACTTATAGTGAAAATTTCAGGTCTCTATCCCGAATATTCTTCGAGTTATTTGCAAATTGCGTTGCAAATTTGCCTTTTCGCTCGCAAGCAGCGCCTCTAGCGGTGAAGATGGGAGGTAATATCAGCTGACCTAATGTACATGTAAAACGTGTTTTGACAGGACATAGAGAAAAATCTGGAAAAGATATTTATCGGATTTTTAGCCAATAAAAATAAGATTGGTAGGTTCTGGGCAAAAATAGTTGTTTTTTTTTTTGTCAGAAAATTATGATGACAATATTGCTGTATCATGTTTGATTATCAGATACAGAATTATATCAGGAAAAATTCCAAAAAGCTGAGACCACGGGTGAAGCCAGTTCATTTTCAGTGTGCAGGAATAAAATTCTAACATAAAAACATTCATTCGAGCAGAAGACACAAAGCCAGATCATCTCTTTATAAATATATCGTTTCTCTGACACAAAGTTTGGAGCGGGACGTTTCACAAGAGTGACATCCACGGCGCCAATTTATAATTGCAACGAATAGTATTTGAATAAAAACATTTAATCGGGTAAAACCTGGGCGTTGCTCGGGTCATTCGACTAGTAAAACTATAATATTTTAGAGGTAATTAGAAATATATTTAACTCTCTCTATTAATATATATTAAAACATATATATTTAAAACCTAATTATATCTGCTTTTCACATGTGGTGAACTTACAGTAAAAGCAGTCGCCTACTTCTACCCACCATGATTATCATAGCCTGTACCACGTGTACTAAGGATAAGCAAAAAAAAACTAATTCTATAACCCTTATATTGCAATGATAAGAAATTTATTTTAAAAATGGCGAAGCCTCTAGGGGGTTTACCACTGACGAGCCATTCCCTCCTTATTTCAAATTTTAGTCATTGCTGTATAAAGGCTAAAGAAATAGATTTTAAACATATGCTTTTTTTTTTAATAGCGCTAAAAATATATTTCCAATTTTCAGCGATAGAGGGCACTAAATTGATGGGATTTTTATAAGCTTTTAGGACAGTAGAGATTTGCATATAAAACAATATAAAGTTTCGGGAAGAGGATATTCATGTACCCATAGAGAGACAACACTTTCTTTATAAAAGGAGAGGGCTAACTCTTCAAGTATATATAAGGTTGTCCCAAAAGTTTGTGTTTTTCTTATTACTTGGCGAATATTATTATTACGGCGAATACATAATAATATAATTACTTTATATATTATACAAAGACATTATACATAACGGCAAATAATATGGGTATTTCAATTTTTTGCAAGTGTTTACGAGCTTTTGGAACAACCTTGTATTTGGGTTGATGCCAAAATAATGACTGATTTGTAGTAACAACTTTAAAAAGCAATACCTCGTTACAAGCAAACCCTTTTAAATCAAAATAACAACCATTGGCATCGATACATCTTTGCCAACGAGAGCTGGTATATTCCAGTTTTATAAAAATCTAGAGTTCTGGAGGCAATGAAATCATTGAAGTCCTTTTCGGCATCACCTTGGTTTTTAAAGCATTTCTCATCCAAGAAGTTGGCGAGGTGCTTAAAAAGTGGTAGTCAGTAGGCGAGAGGTCGGGCGAGTATGGTGGGTGATCAAGAGTTTCATAGCCCAACTCATTCAACTTTTGTCAGTGTTCATTGAGACGTGTGGTCGGGCGTTGTCGTGGAGAAGAATAGGCCCTTTTCTGTTGACCAATCTCGGCAGATACGGCGAAGTTTTTGGTGCATTTCATCGATTTGCTGACAATATATCACCCCAGTGATGGTTTCGCCTGGATTCAGGAAGCTGTGGTAGATCAAACCGGCTTTAGACCACCAAACAGTCACCATGACCTTCTTTCGATGCGGTTTGGGCTTCGGGAAGTGCATCTATGCTGCGTCGCGGTTCAACTATTGCGTAGAACGTCGCCGGTTGTCGTAGAGGATCCATTTTTCGTCACAGGTGACAATACGGCTCGTTCTTGTTGCACAGAAGTAGCGCCGACGGAACTTCAAAACGCTGATTTTTATTAACATCATTCAAATCGTACGGCGCCCAATTGTCGAGCTTTTTCACCTTTCCAATTTGTGTCAGATGACAAACAATTGTCGACTGAACGACGTTGAGTTCTTCGGCAACTTCTCGTGTAGTTTTGCGTGTATCCGCCTCGAATATTGCCTTTAATTGGTCGTTGTCAACCACGGACGGACGTCCACGGCCCTCTTCATCTCCAAGACTGGTATTCCCGTTGAGAAATTTTTCGAACCACCTGTAGGTGGTGCGTTCAGAAGTAGTACCCTTGCCCCATGCGCTGATGAAATTTCGAGTTGTTTCCGCAAAGTAATGGCCGAGTTTGAACTCACGAAGTAAATGATGTGGATTTCCTGTTTTTAAAGCATTTTTAATACAGCCTGAAATCACACAAAATCATTGTTGTAAATATATTGGTAGATATAGTGACAGAGCAAGAAATAAGCTTTATAATGATATATTACTTGCAAATATTTAAAAATAATTAATTTCAATTATCAACGATTGAATTTGGATTTATGATATCGGCCATTATTTTTGCATCGAAACATCTGAGGCTCTTCATTGGACACGGCATCCAACATGCCTTGTTCTTTTGTGTAAATCATTCACGTCTGAAACCACTCTGAACATTGAGGCCCCAACGACTGCATCTAACCAACCACACAACAGTCATCCTACAGGATAAACTACATCACAACATATATAATATGCTTCGAGAAATTTCTCTTTCGCAAACATTACATATTCTTTTATTAGAACAATCATACACACACACACAAAAGCCTTTATTAGGGACAGCCCCATAAAGATTCTCCCAATTGGGTAAGGTAATAATCATCCTGTGTTATTTACATAGAAATTGAACTGGCTTTACTCTTCGTCTCAAAGTCATTCACTTGTTGACTGGTCCTTACATAATGATGATCTAAAATATGTATAGTAAGCTATTGCCTTAAATTTGTTTACTGATATTTTTATTAGAACAACTAGCGGACGTACCCGGTTTCGCCCGAGGTTTTACCCGAGTAAAGGTTTGTCTAGCGAACATTTGTTAAAGCAATTCTCTAAAAACTTATTTAAAAAAAAAGATATATTTTGATAATTTGAAACTCGTAAATATGAATCTCTCGATAAAGTGAACATTTTTTCCCGGTCCCTGTGTGCCGTGTCATCCTGAATTTTGTCTTTCCTAATTTTCTACATTAGAAAATCATAGTTTTATCTAGTGAACATTTTTTTCCCGTGTCACATTGCCGTGTCATCCTGAGATAATCTTACTTTGATAAATAATATTTAAGATAACAAACTTAGTGATAAGAAAACTTGTTATCATCGTCACAATGGGGGCGCTGCTTGCGAGTTAAATCTACAAATCTGCAAATAACTCTAAGGATATTCAAGATATTCAGGAAATTATTTTTCAAAAACCTTCCCGGTGATATACCTAATAATATCCCAAAATTTCACGGCGATTGGATGTATGGTTTTTGAATCTATAGAGTGCAGACAAACAGACAGACAGACATTCAATTTTATATATATAGATTATAATAGACGATAAAAGCCAGACCTCCTGAGATCTGGGTCTCGATCGCCTGATCTTGATCCCCGATATGATTTCTTGACTATTTTTGAAGCCTGCAGCGCTTTAGTTGTGCTTGGCGCTGCCTTGGTTCCCTCAAAACGGCGTGCACTAGCCCTCTTCTCCCCCGGGGCGCCCACGGCCTCGCCGTCGCTTCTCCAGCCCTCTCCTTGGCCCTCCTCTGCGGCGGGTTGCTCGGAGACACCTAATTATGAGTTATGCCTTAAAAAGCTTACCGAAGCTTGTAGAAGGCACAATAATAGTATATAATAGGATGTATTAGCACGCCATCTGTTATGAGAAATTGAAACTATTTTAGACGCGTTTGATTCTTTTAAAAACTAAATAATTATTACTACTGACCTTATTGCAATGAGAATTTAACATGTGAATACAGAATTTAATCATAGTTTGTTTCGAAATTTAATTATATATATATGGAGAGAGACAATTGACAATTAAAAACACATTTATTGACAACAGTCAATTGTTACACTCAAGTCAGTGGGGGGGAAAAAAAATTACAATTATTTACAATAGTTTCATCAGCGGCACAACATTGACCTAAAGTCCGACAATTGGTCGAGAGCAGATTGATCATCGCCTCGAGCATGCTCGATGACAGAGCCCAAGAAGTTCGCAAGGATGCTCCTTTGGTTTGGATGTGCGCCGAGAATATCATTCCGTTCTTCTCCGGAACGCAGAGCCGCACGAATGATTTGTTCCGGTCTGGTCCAACTAAGTAAGGGCATCAGGAAGGTCCTATAGTTCAATTCCTTGAACAGGTCGAGGAGCCACCTCTCACGGGCCTCGTCTGTCATCTTGACTGGCAGTGGAGGCGGATATGCCACTTCAGCTGGTGCTGACTCTTCACCTTGAGGAGCGGGCGGCGCCGTCTCAGCAGGCCGAGGAGCAGGCAGTGGGGGTGTTGGTGCTGCGGCTGGTGTTTTCGTTAGCTCAGCTCTAACCTGACCAAGGACCTTGTATAAATTAGAGGTGTGTCCGGGCTTCAGGTCCAGAATTTGACCGATTAGGCCGGCGAGGGCGTCGCACTGCGGAGGCGACAGGAGGGGTCCTTTCCTCTGCGCCTTGGTCCTCGAGGAGAGGAGGTCCAGGACCTCCTCCCGCCCAAGACCAAGGGCGTCCATCTCAGCGAAGGACACGCTGGGGTGCACCTCGATGAACGCATCGAGGTCGACTCTCGTTGCGTTCTTTGCCGCTGACGTGGAGGACGCAGTGGTCTCCTCCACGATGGACATCTCCACGTCCGGTGTTGGGGCTGCAGGCCCGAGGGTCACCTGGGTTTTCAGAGGGTCACGCAGGGCAACGAAGTCTGGTCGAGCGGGAGGCGTCGGCTCTGGATGTTGTGACTTGGCTGGGCGAGGGCCTACGGGAACCTCAGGCGCCTGCAGGGACGGAGCAGGGGTCACAGGTGGAGGGGCAGAAGGCGTCTCCTCCATAGGTAAGGCTGGGGCCGCTGGTGGAGATGGCCGAGGTGCGGATGGATGGAGCACAGCTTGGGCCATGGGAGGAGCGCGCTGAGGCGGTGCAGAGGTGGTCGGTGGTGGGACGCCAGCAGGAGTGGTCGGTGGGGCCATTCTGGTGTTGTTGGCCAGCCCTGCAAGCAGGGGGCAGATGGCCCTCCGATGCCCTTGTCCGTGGCACCTGGAACACCTGATGCCCGAGGATAGGTACGCAGGCCAGGCTTGGCCTTTAATGTTGATGTCGAGGCGGGTTGGAAGCCTCTCGATGGTGATCCCCTCATGTAGGGTGATGAAGACGTCACGCCGGCCATCGACGTAGACGTAGGGGCCCGCCTTCATCTGCTTAGGGGCGATGGACGTAACCCGCCCATATGGAGAGAGGGCGGTGATGACAGCAGAGTCCGCTACAAAGAAGGGGAGGTTACCCACTGTAATCCTTTCCGCTCTTTTGCGGAAAGGGAATGCCCTGAGGAGTGTTCCCTCAACCTCGAGGCCCTCACTTATGAGGCGCTCGGCCAGGCCTCTGTTGGTTAGTCCCAGTAGCTGGTGGCCGTTCACCTTGGTGATCTGGATGATTCCGGCGGTTCCTCCGAGTTTCCTGTCCAAAGCCCTAAGGTAGTGGAAGGGCTCAAGTTCAGGGCTGTGTTCAATGTACACACAATGTTCCTCGGAAGAGGACGCCTGCCGCGCCCTGGCATCCGCGATGTGAGCCCTTGTGGCCCTGATTTCTTGGGCTCGGGGCACTGATCCTGCCGATGATTGAGGTCGGCGAATGGGCCTGGAAGCTCCGGCATTGGAGGAGGGTGCAGCCGTCGTAGGTGAATTCCCCGAGCCACGGCGCCTCTTCCTACCCTGGACGAGGGTAAATCCTTCCTCAGCTCCAGGATTCACCTCTTCTGTGATGTCAGCCCAGTTTCTCCGGACTTGAGCAGCGGCATTAGAAGTTGGAATAGCCGCAAGGTCGACCGGCGCGGCAGAATTTGCATCCTGGCCGCCGGCGGGCGGATTTACATAGTTTTGATTTTTTCTCAAAACTATTGGAATTTCGTTCTGCAAATCTTGATTTGCGGATAATTCTGCACATGGTTGTGCTAGTGAGCCGTGCCTTACAGGCTTTTGCTCGGCTTTTGACGGGCTTTCAGCCCGTATAAAATTTGTCGCCATCCGCGACACTTTTCGCCCGCCAGAGGCGAAACACTCAGGAGCTCGCGCGACGCCTGGCCGCACGGCCGAGTGTAGACATGTGGAGAGAGTATTACTTTGTTCAACGAATAGGCCGAGAATGATAGCAAGCCCCAAACTAATAAATTTTGCTTTATAAATTAAATTTTAAAAATTGTATATATTTTAAATCGATGTATATATTGCCACGTGTAAAATTAGGGAAGACAAAAACCTTAGGAGGAAACAACAATTTATTTCAGGGAAGGACAAACTATCAAAGGTAAACAAAAGATAAGCCATGAGGGAAATTTACAGAGTGGCAAGATATAAAACATAAAAATGACCACTCTGTTAAATAAAAAATAATAAAATTAAGAAATACTATGTTACATAAATAAAATTAATAAATACTATGTTACATAGCTTCTTCCCTATGGGAGCTGTTGTTGGGGCACGTTTTTGTAACCATACCCCAACAGAAGGCGTATGTATAATCAACATAAAAAAATGGATACATGGCTTCCCTCCCACATAGACTTATAGACCATTTTTTTTTGCCCAGAAACTTAGACACTTGGTGACACCAGACTTCCATGCCGAAAGCTGATGCCTGGTGGAGAAGAAGACATCCAGAGACATCCGAGCTGGAAACTGTTGTTTCATATGTACATATATTCCCCTCACCAAAAATTTAGGTAAAGGTGACAAGAAGAAATGGAGAAGGAAGATTTCTAAAAGACTAAGCCTTATAAATATCCTTCCCGAAAAAAGGAAGCATCACATTACAGTCCAGGTAAAAGGGGCCTGGGTCGATTTTTAGCCAAGACGGGGGGCGATATATATACCGTCCCGAGAAAAGGGAGGATAGTATTTCAATCCATGTGGAGGGGGGGCCTGGGGTCTGAAATTTTACACTAGTGCCGTGGCTGTTTCTCTCTTTAGATTTTTTTTGTTTTGGTAATACTATATGTTCTATTTTGATGGGAGAGGCCTGGGGCGTCTATGAAATTGTATACTGGAGCCGTTGGCCATTTTGATTGGTGTTTCTTTCGGCGAATGAAAATGCCAGCGAATAGAAACTTTGGGCGCGGCCAGCGAATGAAAACGGAGAGAGACAAGAATAAAAGAGGGTTTCTTTGCCAAAAGGCAGATTCAATCTGAGTCGCTCAGTGAGAGGACAGTCTTCAGACGGGAGACCAGACCTTTGCCGGCACTTTCGAGAAAAGGTAAGCCATTTGTCATTAAGACTTAGCGCCCCCCCTTTTTGTGTAGTAACCAACCTAGATTTCGCATGGGCCCTAAAGGGCTATAAAGTAACTTCAGGTCACCTCTATCTAAATTTTACTATGTAAATAGCATATCTCGTCAGTATAGACATGTTCCCAAATTTTAATTTATTTAAATAAATATCTAGAGAAATTTTCTTGTTTCCTCTCATACATATTTCATTCCTTTTGCTTTATGGTACTACCCCCCACACCTTAACTTCACAAATTGTACTAAATATAGAACTACCGACTCTGTTGGAATAGAGTTGTGTACTATATCTTTGCTGTGATATATTGACATAGCGACAGTTGCAAATTACGACTTTATTAGGGCTACTTTGAGGGTATCTATCTGTCAGGTTTTTAGTAATGTTTGTACTTTTATGTGTTTCAGTGCGTTATTCCATCATATTTACCATTATACCATATTTTCTGATTCCTCGGGCTATTGTTACGCTGTTAGGAGGGTACGGCATGATGCAAACAGATTTGTATGTTTGACTATTGTTTGTGTTATTTGGGCTATAAAAATGCCTTAATATGAATCTATTTACAGTTGATCTGTAGAAATTATAGAGATCTGTTGCTATAATTTTCCTCTATGAAATAGCTCCCAGCGTCTTCAGTGGGTTGCTAAACCTCCAGAAGGAGTCTTTTATAGATTGCCCAATTTAATAACGATTTCATGGGTTGTCTGATGAAATTGTATACTAGTGTCGTGGCTGTTTCCATCTTTAGACCTTTGTTCTGACAATATTATATGCTCGATCCCTGCTTTAACTCAACTCTTAATCATTTACAGAGTTCCCCCCTTTTTTTTTTTTTTATTTATCCTGTTTGCACAAATTGCATTACATGTAATGATGTAAAGACATATGTCGATAGTGCATCATTGACAGCTGTGCTTCTATTATACAACATTAAGGTCTTGCTGCGGGTTATATACATGGGTTGTTGGCCTAAATTGCTATATATATATATACTTAAGTAAGGAAACTTTAATAAGTCACATCGTGTATCCTCCCTTTTCATCTATCCAAACCGGGAACGCAACAATGTCGCCCGCCGCGGGGCTCGAATTTAGTATATGTTTCATCCCCTATACTTTAGAAATATATACCTAATGAAAAGCCATACTATTTTTAAGTATTGGTGAAGTAGTCCACGCATCCTGAGATTAACAGTCTATTATAAATCGTGAATTTTAATTTATGCTTTCCGTTTCACTGGCATTTTATCAGGCAATAAAAGTTATGTTGAGGCGGTGTATACCGCATCTCTCGCCGCTGTCTTTTACGATTCACATTGTTTGTGGCAAAACCTTAATATTATCATTGATTTCTGATATCAAAGTAAAACGTTTATGGGGATGAGTATCTTTTATTCTGGTCTTCTCAAGCTTTCGAGCTTGTCCGCCCTTTTACAGGAGAAACATATACAATATATCAAGAAAATATAACGTCGCCTGATGCTAAAACTATTATGATTCTATGTACATATATATATATATACATTAGGAAGTTTTGCATATTATTTGTTTTCTTAAGACATTTTTTTTGGTTAAGGTATTTATACATATTCTACTATTGTTTGCTATATTCTTTGAATTATCTTATAGGTTAGAAATTCTATTATTTAAGTAGTTTTATAATAGTTATTGGCTATTACATATAAGTTACTTATATTATTGTTGATATTATTAGCTGGTACTAGGATATATTGTGTTATATGTTTCGGGCAAATCTATTTTCTATTAATGCTATTGTGTTTTCTGAATAATAGAGAATCAATTATAAGCCTTTGATATTTGCTGTTTATGTTATTGTAATGTATTCTAGGTTCTCCTAATGCGAAAGTGTGACCTGTTCCTTTGCAGTATTGGAAAATTAGAGACCTATTGTCTTGATTAATAACGTTGCGTCTATGTTCATATATTCTATTGCTGACTCTCCTTCCTGTCTCCCCTGCGTATTTGGCTTGGCAGCTGTTACACTCTACGGAATATATTGCCTTTTATTCTCTGTTTTGGTTAGTGGGTTTTATGATAGTAGGATTATTTTTAGATAGTGGACTTTTATGGTGGAGCCTATGTTAGGGGAATTACAGTAATATGTTTGGATGCCAGAGTTTCTTAAGTAGTTGGCTATTGTTATAGATGTTTGTGAGTATGGAATGTAACATATCGCCCTATAGATATTTTGTGGTTTTGTTTATTGGGTTATATTGATAGTTATACTTTTGTGGAAATGTTGTAATATAAAGGTGGTTTGGTATCCTGCTTGCTGGACATTATTTATAATGTTCTGTGTCTCAATCATTTTGAATTCTGTTGCGAGCACCATTGATTACAATTTCTTTATTTTACTTTCTCAAATTATTATATACAGTATGAGAAATGAGGTTGGATTCCCATGGTTCAAATTTAGAACGGTGATCAGTGTTTTACAGTAGTCTACTGAAATGACTTAGCATTTTTTTTCAACATAGCTCTGATATAATTTTCTCACAGCAGAGGTGAGTCCTGATAATTATTGCTGGATACAAATATCTTAACTTCATTTTAATAGCGCTTTCTATCAAATCATACTAGCCTGTGCATCCAGATTAGGGCTAACATGCTGAATGATAGTTAATCGATTTTATTTTTTTTAACGCATAGTGGATTGGGAGAGTGGCAAATATATGAGCCTTAAGGTGAAAATAGAATTGAAGATCCAGTTAGCGTACCCGTGAAGAGAGAAGTTTGATCACCATAGAAAGACGCACCTTTTTTTTTCTCTTCGTAAAACCTTTTTTATTTGAAATCAATAATGGATAGAAATCTGGTTTTAACATTCCAATGGCAGAATCTCAAGGAGTAGATCTGGTGACCAATTTGCGCGAGTACCTTTTAATCACTGTGGAACTATTTATTAACTTATGACAACTACCTGGGATAATCTTTTAAAATATTCAAAGGAAAGGAGATGACTGGAGCTTGTGTCTACAAGACAGCTGAGATATCCCGAGGTGTGCTTGGACAGCTTTAAGCTAATGACAAGGCAGCAAAAGCCACCTGTGTTAGAGACAGGATCTATCTAATAATGGGGGTATAGGAGACAGGAGAGTTTATCGAGGCTCGATTTAACACTTGTATATAATGAGGAAGTTAGCGGAATGCGAGCCTCCAGTGCGGAGTAAAATCACCTAAAGGCTGTGAATAAAGATTGATAAAGTCGGGACACCCGAGCAAAGATATTACATTGAATATAATTCGGAACCTATAGGCGTGAGGCGGTATCGTGATTGGATTAGATGGCTAGACACGCAAGGAGGGAGGCCCCCTTTGACGACGTTTTCTGCCAAGTATGATCACTGGATACCGATAGACCGCCAAAAGGGTGTGTTCCCCACATTGGAAATGTCATTGAAGATGTGCCAGCATGCAGAAAAGAAAGGTCTAGGACGAGATGACGTTTCCTAAAATTGACATTTAAGGTGATACGCCTGGACTATAGATGAGGCAGTGAAGTCCATCTAGAATATGACGCTAATTCCAGAACAAAATGTGGATGGATCGAGCTGAGGTGACGACTCCATATTAAATATACCTCTATAAATTCTTAAATGCCCACATATATTTCCACAGTGAATTATACAAGTTGCACACCTATCTCATGAGCCAGGAATGTAATTATCAGACTGACAGTAAGGAATAATATAAAATTTCTAACCCAGGAACAAACAAGACCCCTGATATGCAATAAAGTCTACAAAATAATTTCCCTATCAAATTCTCAGTATATCATCATAACTCAACAGAAAACCCAGTTACAATTGGTATCATAAAGGGCGAAATAACTTTGTCCTTTTCCAATCCAATGTGCACCTGTTACCACATAGACAGTGATCTTATAACCACATTTGATTTCGTTTCAGCATGTTGTGAGAGAATTGAACTCATGGAAATGCAGCCTTTTAATTACAATGCCTCATACTGTATAAATACATGACGGAAATTTCTAATAACAACCGCTAAGTGACAACCAGAGCGAACTCAGAAGTAATGAGCCGAGGGGAAATTGACAGAGTTAGTGTAGACAGTTTAACTTTACGCAGGTCTACAAGGGTGAAAAGGCCCACACAGTGTAAATTCTACTTAGACTGTCGCCACTAAATAGGATATTGGAGTGTGTACGAAGAATCAACCCAATAGAATGAGAAGTTTAGAGATTTCAATCTTTTCTTCTTTAACCTTTTTTTTTTTCTCGAAGTAAGACTTCATTAGGATTTTTTTTTCTCAAACTATTTCTTGTTAAATCCCGAGTTTCAAAGACCAGTGAGAATAATGTATACCATTGTGAATTAATTATTTAGTGTAAATCTGAAATTTTAGTTATTATCAGGAGTAATAGGTGAAGGAAGGTGTAGGAAATCACAACTTAGAGGGGGGCTATGTCTAAAACAACAAACCTAATAGGCATCCTATGGCTTGTGTTGGGTAATTCAGAAACCCTATACTCCCTGGCCTTCAGGTAGTAGCTTTGAAATAGGTTTCTAATGAGAACATGAAAGGTCAATCTCTCAGAGTGAAGTTGTGAAGTATAGGGACCCTAAGCCAGGGGTAGAAGTTAAGTAGGCCCAGACTGTAGTCGATCCTTGGAAAGCACTTGAGAATGTTAGTGTTGGGTAGTGAATCGTAAACCCTATAAATCCATCTTTCAATAGAGTGCAAAGGGGGCAGACGCACGAGGAAGTAAGAAGAAAGTGACTTCACCCACGGTGGCTAGGGGAGAGACTCAATCCGCTTTTATGAGGTGTCACGCTTAATGGTCCTTTATTCGCCATTATAATTTGTGTATGTCTTTATATAGAATTGTCGTGAAAAGTCGCTTGGTGTCAAGGCAAGGGCAGTTTTTGAAGTTACACTGATTTTTTTTAGTAGGTTAGCTTCCAGATTATTCAGAATTGTTAACAATTATTGTTAACAATCATTTATCGAGTATAAAGTATTAGTATATATAGAGCTTGTACAGAGGCATTTTCTTTTGAGTAATATAGGGATTTAGTTCCCAATTTGTTTTAAGTTTATTATTTTATTTGATTTCACATTGTGTCCTGAAAGATGTTATTATTTGTTAGGATCTATTGATATTGATAAATGAGTATTTTGGCCTTTGTAGCAGCTTTTAACTTTAGTTTGTATGCACACCGTGAATGATAGGGGGGAGGGTGTATGAATGAATTGGTGTAATGAATGTGTAAGAAGGTTAAAAACTATTATATTGTGAGCCCAAATTACATTAGAATAGGGTTAAGGACTTTAATAGGATCGATTTTTATTTTATTTTATTTTTTATTTCGAATTTTGTTAGGACCGAGAAGCCTCAAACAGGACAACTACAACTCTATCTAGTTAGAAAATATTCGCTCCCTTTTTGTTAGGTCCCTCGTTAGGGGGTATGATTTTCCTTTGATTTTCTTTTATCTTAGTTTAGCTTGAATTCTAAGGATTGTGGATAAATGATCCCTATCCCGACCCTCAGACTTGGAGATAGTGGAAGGCAAGGATCAAGCCGAATTTCCCACTCAACTCCTCCTCGCAAGAGGAAACGAAGAGGTATAGATTGAATTTTATGCAGGATGGGGGATTTGTTTTAGCCATGCCGTATAGCCTGGGGTATAACGGCGCGACCTTGGGTAACCGATCTGCCACCGTAGTTTCGACGCTTTTAGCGTGGCTGGAGCGAGGGTGTTCCAGACGGGAGGTCCTGTAAGATTGGCAAGTAGGCAGAGATTGCCCAGTTATTCTAGACGAAGTGTTTCCGTCTATTGAATTTTTTTTGGTACCAGTTTGATCCCCCATAGCTAGCGGAAGTTTCTTCTAATAAAGGATTCGCCCTGCCATACGTTTTGTTGGAATGAATTCGAGCATAAGACCGATTCGAGAGGCAGAATAAGTAATTATTAGGACCTTCAACGAGTTTAGACTCGTTCCATGTTAGGATAAGATTTTAAAGTATTAGTTAACTATAATGACCGCGAACGAGACGCCAGAACAAGCCAGTGAGTCAAAGTTTTAGAAGTGTTGTATTGAGGACAGTAGAATTAAGAGCAGTTATACAGGGAGTAGAATTCTGAAGGAATTTGTAAAAGGAACCAAAATTTCAGATTGATAAAATTCAAACTTATAAGATGTAGATTTATAGGATTCAGGTCAATGAATAGAGAGTATATTAGTAGATGAAAGTAATATGAATTTCTTGGAAGGGGGAGGTAGCTGAACTGTACACACCCCAGAGGCAAGGTAAACGGAGCCACAGACAAATTAGTAGAAATTGATTAGTCGCTCTGCCAAAAAAAAAAAAAAAATTCTCTTCATACGATTGTCACCCTAGATTTTAATGGACTGTGTAGTTTAATAGAGGTCTGGGCTATGTTCCATTTGACCAAGATTCTAAATGACGTACCCACCTGGGTTGAGAGAGTATTGTAACAGAGGAATCTAACACATAAGAGAAAACACACCCTCCAGTAGGATCGGGATAGACGAATATTACCCAGTGACCAACTCGTGATTCCAGACTGAATAAGATTGAAAACTTAACTGAGATACTAAACCTTGATCCTTCAGCGCACAAATATATATAATGTGTTTTCATTTTCTTATTGAATAGGTTATTATTTTATATCATTTATATTATAATCATATACTATTCATTTCAACAAATTTATTTCCTTTGATATTCATGATATTAGTAATATTTACCTGCCATGTTGCATTTTTTTTAACATGTTGTCGTGGCTTATTCTTCCCTCAAGGCATGATCTATTTTATCCTTATTGTCTTTTATCCGCCTTACTTGTATATGTATATATATTTTGTCATCATATATAATTTTGTAGTGGTTTTCTTTATCATCTATCATGGGATGATTTTTATCATATTTAATCACTATCTGCATGATACGTGTTTTCTTCAATATATATATTATACCCATCATATAACATGGAAGGATTCATTTTATCATTACATATTTCGTGCCTTATTTAATAATTACTTTCACAATTTGTTTCTGTAATTTTTTTAATTTAGCAAAAGTCATCATGTCATAGGCTAATTATTATATACCAAGATATTTCTTTCAGCTAACTATAATTATCCTTTCCTTTGATTGTATATGTATAACTATACCACACGAATGTCTTGATTGGTACTCAAATAAAGATGCTGGCATGTTTTAGGAGTTGGACTAGTCAGTTATTTCTAAACGACTTCTTGGCGCCCAATTTTTTTATATATAATATGTAATAGGGAAATGTTCTAACTGTATTGTTAACAGAAAGAAGGTAGCAATGAAACCAGCACACCAAGAGGCAAGGATGAGGTGAGAGGACTTACCACAAGGATGGCCTACTCCTCAAGGCCAAAGAAGAAAGTGGAAGGGTGGTATATATACCCATGAATGGTGAGACAGATGACCTTGCTTACTTCCATACATATGATATGACTGTCCCCCATAACCTATGTTGATAACAGTGTGCTGATAGAATAATAACACATAAAAACCCCATTGCCAGGATGCACAATGCCCACTAATGTTCGGAATAATAAACATCTAGAATAGCATACCATCATTTTGATTAGCCTTATCTTCCCTATAGGTTTCGGTACATCTGGCTTCACCTAGTAATGGAAAATGCATTTTGCTAGACATGGGCCTGCTTTCATAGTAACCGATGAAAGGCAGATGAATAATGAGTAGCACAAACGCATTTGTCCATTACCTGGCAGGGGGAGGATTGTTGGGGCACGTTTTTGTAACCATACCCCAACAGAAGGCGTATGTATAATCAACATAAAAAAACTGGATACATGGCTTCCCTCCCACATAGACTTATAGACCTTTTTTTTTTTGCCCAGAAACTTAGACACTTGGTGACACCAGACTTCCATGCCGAAAGCTGATGCCTGGTGGAGAAGAAGACATCCAGAGACATCCGAGCTGGAAACTGTTGTTTCATATGTACATATATTCCCCTCACCAAAAATTTAGGTAAAGGTGACAAGAAGAAATGGAGAAGGAAGATTTCTAAAAGACTAAGCCTTATAAATATCCTTCCCGAAAAAAGGAAGCATCACATTACAGTCCAGGTAAAAGGGGCCTGGGTCGATTTTTAGCCAAGACGGGGGGCGATATATATACCGTCCCGAGAAAAGGGAGGATAGTATTTCAATCCATGTGGAGGGGGGGCCTGGGGTCTGAAATTTTACACTAGTGCCGTGGCTGTTTCTCTCTTTAGATTTTTTTTGTTTTGGTAATACTATATGTTCTATTTTGATGGGAGAGGCCTGGGGCGTCTATGAAATTGTATACTGGAGCCGTTGGCCATTTTGATTGGTGTTTCTTTCGGCGAATGAAAATGCCAGCGAATAGAAACTTTGGGCGCGGCCAGCGAATGAAAACGGAGAGAGACAAGAATAAAAGAGGGTTTCTTTGCCAAAAGGCAGATTCAATCTGAGTCGCTCAGTGAGAGGACAGTCTTCAGACGGGAGACCAGACCTTTGCCGGCACTTTCGAGAAAAGGTAAGCCATTTGTCATTATGACTTAGCGCCCCCCCTTTTTGTGTAGTAACCAACCTAGATTTCGCATGGGCCCTAAAGGGCTATAAAGTAACTTCAGGTCACCTCTATCTAAATTTTACTATGTAAATAGCATATCTCGTCAGTATAGACATGTTCCCAAATTTTAATTTATTTAAATAAATATCTAGAGAAATTTTCTTGTTTCCTCTCATACATATTTCATTCCTTTTGCTTTATGGTACTACCCCCCACACCTTAACTTCACAAATTGTACTAAATATAGAACTACCGACTCTGTTGGAATAGAGTTGTGTACTATATCTTTGCTGTGATATATTGACATAGCGACAGTTGCAAATTACGACTTTATTAGGGCTACTTTGAGGGTATCTATCTGTCAGGTTTTTAGTAATGTTTGTACTTTTATGTGTTTCAGTGCGTTATTCCATCATATTTACCATTATACCATATTTTCTGATTCCTCGGGCTATTGTTACGCTGTTAGGAGGGTACGGCATGATGCAAACAGATTTGTATGTTTGACTATTGTTTGTGTTACTTGGGCTATAAAAATGCCTTAATATGAATCTATTTACAGTTGATCTGTAGAAATTATAGAGATCTGTTGCTATAATTTTCCTCTATGAAATAGCTCCCAGCGTCTTCAGTGGGTTGCTAAACCTCCAGAAGGAGTCTTTTATAGATTGCCCAATTTAATAACGATTTCATGGGTTGTCTGATGAAATTGTATACTAGTGTCGTGGCTGTTTCCATCTTTAGACCTTTGTTCTGACAATATTATATGCTCGATCCCTGCTTTAACTCAACTCTTAATCAATTACAGAGTTCCCCCCCTTTTTTTTTTATTTATCCTGTTTGCACAAATTGCATTACATGTAATGATGTAAAGACATATGTCGATAGTGCATCATTGACAGCTGTGCTTCTATTATACAACATTAAGGTCTTGCTGCGGGTTATATACATGGGTTGTTGGCCTAAATTGCTATATATATATATATATACTTAAGTAAGGAAACTTTAATAAGTCACATCGTGTATCCTCCCTTTTCATCTATCCAAACCGGGAACGCAACACTGTGACCCACAGCTAGCAATTATTGTAGATACTGACGTGGATTTGACGTGCTTCTGCCAAGGATTCCATCGAAGTCTTGGAACTTTGTTCCTAGTACCTTTGCGTCCTTTTTCTTGCGGCGTGAAAGCACGGCGGTGGAATCCTGGAGTCAGCCTCCGAAAATGTAGATCACAGCACCCATGGCTTCAAGGTCTTCTCGGCGATCTTCAGTTTGTCTTCCCTAACTTACCCAGCATCTCCACCAAAATGCCACGTGGAAAATTAGGGAAGACAAAAACTTCAGGAGGAAACAACAATTTATTTCAGGGAAGGACAATCTATCAAAGGTAAACAAAAGATAAGCCATGAGGGAAATTTACAGAGTGGCAAGATATAAAACATAAAAATGACCACTCTGTTAAATAAAAAATAATAAAATTAAGAAATACTATGTTACATAAATAAAATTAATAAATACTATGTTACAATATTTATAGTTTACTAGTATGTTTAGATGTTTCCAGCCTCAACAACGAATACATGGATGATCTCAAATTCTTGGATCAGGAAGTAATTTGCGGACACATCAGTCAAGTACAGGATCATACTATACTCAATGAGTTAAAAGCTCGAGGAATCAACTTGACTGACATATGCCAAGGTGAAGAGATATCAATCCACATGTTGATTGGTTCAGACTTGCTTAGCAGCATTCTGACAGGCTGAATGCAAATATTGCAAAATGGAGTTGTGGCAACAGAAACCAAGTTGGGGTGGACAGTAATGGGACCAGCAATAGGGAAAGACATGGAAGATTCATGCCTGATCGTGACTTCATTTCACGTTAACAGTTTCGACGTTCAGGATTTATGGAAATTAGATGTGCTTGGCATCATGGATGCAGCAGAAACAAAATCTAGGAAAGATTTAATCGAAGCCTCCAACACTCATTTCAAGGAGACTGTGAAACGAGACGAAAGCGGAAGGTACATCGTGTCACTACCATGGATAGCTGGGCATCCACCAGTTCCGGTCAATCGCCGAACTACAGAAAATAGATTGCTGACTACAACAAGGAATGTCCAGGGCAAGATGCTGTATGAGAAGTATGATACTATTTTTGAGGAGTGGGAAGAAGAGAAATTCATCGAGGAAGTTGAGGATAAATGGGAGGAGTGCAGTTATCTTCCTCATCGCCCAGTGCTCAAGGATAGTCACACCACTCCTATTCGTCCAGTATTCGACGCAAGTTGCAAGAAAAAGGGGCTCCCATCATTAAATCAATGTCTGGAAAAAGGAGACAACCTGATTGAGCTCATTCCTGATTTGCTCTTGCGGTTTAGACTTGGAAAGTATGGCATCATTGCAGACATACGAAAAGCTTTTCTCCAGATTCAGGTTCGAGAAGAAGATCGTGAATTCCTTCGGTTCCTTTGGTGGAAAAAGGACCAGAAGACACTAAAATTTTACAGGCATTGCCGAGTAGTCTTTGGCCTTACCTCAAGTCCTTTTCTGCTAGCTGCAACCATTAAGTATCATTTGAGCCTGCCGCAGTTTCAAGATAATAGGTGCGCAGAACTTCTTGCCCGAAGTTTTTACGTTGACAACTGCATTCTTAGTTTGTCATCTACACATGATGTCAAAAAATTTATCAAGGAATCCTCCGACATCATGATGCAAGCCAAATTTGAGTTATGAGACTGGATGTGGAATGAACCTGGAATCACAGAACAAGATCCAGCCTCTATTTTGGGTATGAAATGGCACCTTCAGACTGACACTATTGCCATTAATGTGCAGTCATTGAAAAATATAGATGAAGAAAAATCAATCACAAAGAGAAGTATCTTGTCAGCCTGCCATCGCATTTTTGATCCGATTCAATTTACCTGTCCAGCTACGATCAAGATTAAGAAGATGGTTCAAGATGCTTGGAAGGAGAATAAATCATGGGATGAACCGCTGAACGAAGACAGACGGGTCGAGTTCATAAAATGGAGGAAGCAAGCCTTAGAATTGGATCAGATCAAGATACCTCGATGGATCTTACCTATCAAAGGAAGAACAACATTGCACGTGTTTTGTGACGCTTCAGCTATAGCGTACGCAACGGTGATCTTCATGCGAATAGAGAATGAGTCAGTCATAGTAGTGCGATTCGTTGAAGCAAGAAATCGACTGGCAACTATTAAGAGGATCACGATTCCACGACTGGAACTATTAGCCTGTTTGATTGGAGCACGACTGTTGGTGCATGTTCTGGAAAATTTAGAAGAAAGTCCAGAGAAGATTCAATGTTGGACAGACTCCAGTCCTGCCCTATACTGGATACAACAACAAGAGAATTGGGCTCAGTTCGTTTCCAACCGTGTCAAGGAGATCACAACACTTACGAAGAGTGAAGATTGGAACCATGTCGCAGGGGAACACAATCCAGCGGATCTCCCATCCCGTGGTGAATCCCCATCGAAATTCACAAAATCCGGATGGTGGGAGGGACCAAAATGGCTTCAGGAAAAGAAAGAAGACTGGCCAGTATCAAAAGTACAGTATGATCTGGAAGCCATTGAAGAAGAGAGGAGGAAGACTGTGGTGGCTGGATTTGTAGCCAAAAAGCCCGAGGAGAACCCATGGTATCTGAATCTATACGAGGGAAAACGTGAAGTGACTCTACCACAAATACTGAGAGTAATCGCGTGGATGCTACGTTTCAAGCCCTCTGAATACAAAGGAGATATCATCTCACAAGAAGAGCTAGACAGTGCTGAAAAGTCCCTAGTTAAGATAATACAGAGTGAATCGATCGGTGAGGAAGAACCCAAGATGAAGCAGCTACACGTGTTCCAAGATAAAGAAGGATTATGGAGAGTGAAAACGAGGATAGTGAATCGAAATGACGATGAACTGTTCCGATTGCCAATTTTGATCCCAACGAATCATCTGGTCACAGAGCTAATTGTGAAATCAGTCCACGAGAAAATGTACCACTGTGGAGCCCAGACGCTGCGATCAGTACTTAGAGAGAAGTTCTGGATTCCAAAAGCTCGACAACTAGTTCGTCATGTAATTCATAAATGTCCTCGCTGTCGACGATTTGAAACCAAACGAGTCGACGTACCAGAAACATCGTTGCCTCAACATCGCGTACGAGATGTTGTGGTTTTTGAGGTGACAGGAATTGACCTCGGAGGACCTTTATATCTGGAAGATGGGCAGAAGGTTTGGTTCGTCATCTTCACCTGTGGCGTATACCGTGCGGTCCACCTCGAACTGGTGACTTCCTTATCGACGGAAGCTTTGGTGGGAGCAGTAGAGAGGTTCGTAGCAAGACGAGGTTGCCCTGCAGTCATCTACTCAGATAATGGGACGAATCTAGTTGGACTCCGGAACGAACTTTATCGAGTTAATTTTGGAGTGAAATGGAAGCTCAATCCTCCGGCAGCACCGTGGTGGGGAGGTTGGATCGAGATAATTGTTGGACTCACCAAAAAGCTGCTTCGAAGATTGCTGGGAAAACGTGTTGTCAACTACGAAGAAATGGTGACGATCCTCGAAAACTGTGAACGAGTTATCAACGCGCGACCACTCACCTACATCGCTGAGGACAATGATGACCTTGTGCCATTAACCCCAGAGATGTTCCTTCGAGAACCAAGAACTGAAGGAGAGATTGATCTAAATGAATTCAGGTGTAACTTTGGGAAGAGCTATGAGAAACGCAAACGTCTCCTGAAGGAATTCCGTAAGAGGTTCAGAAGCGAGTACCTAGGATTGTTGGTGCATCACGACAATCGCAAGAAACAACGACAGTTAAAAGTTGGAGATATCGTCCTTGTGGAGGTTGAAAACAGGAAGCAAATAAACTGGCCTATGGGAAAGATTACGAAGGTGTTTCCTGGAACTGACAATGTGCGAAGACTTGTGGAAGTTAAGACTAAGTCTGGATTCATGAAGCGTGCAGTTCAACGATGGAAGTACCATCTGAGGACGTAGAGCAAGGCGACGGGGAGCTTAAGCCAGCGGAGGATGAGATCGTCAGGGAGAAAACACCCGGTGTGGAGTCCGTGTCAGTGCAAGAGAAAACTACTCCAGTAAAAGTAGGGAAAGTTTACACGCGTTCTGGAAGAAAAGTCAAGTTACCGATTAGGTTTAATTGAAGTTTGAGAGAAAATTTAATCATAAAACATTCTGTTAGATTTGATATAATTCCTTCTTTGTTTTTTTTAAATTAATATTGACCTTATAGCAAAGTTCAAAAGGTCAAGGTGGGAGAGTGACGCGAAAATAGGTACATTTGGGCCAACCGACGCTGACAACACTGCCCGGCTGCCCCCGCGCATGCGCGAGCAGAAAAAAGGATTACCCCTGCAATTCCGGTAAACAAACTGTCTCGACGCTAACGTTTGGTTTTGACAGGCCTGAAAAAGAACTATCTCTCATAAATTTTAATAATTGTTTTGAATAATATTTGTATTAATATTAATTTGTGTGATTTTTAAATAAATATTTCTTTCAATAAGTATTAAATTATTCATCACTGTTTTCTAATTTAGGCCTCGCCATCCAGCGTTGTGATTCAATTCTACTGATCACTGCAACAAAGGTATTGATTTATCAATTTATAATTTTCAAGTCAGTTTCCAGCATTACTGTAAAGCTAGGAGCTTTTAGTTCAGGTTAAGCCATCGGGACCTTGTATTGTCTTTTTTTCTCAAATTTAAGACAAGATAACAGAGGCAATCTCTTCCAGTGTGTATGGCTGTCCTTTAATTATCCGGTCTAAAAATTTTGAAAAGTAAAAAAAAAAAAAAAATAGCCAAACCGTGGCTATAGTGAACCAAAAGCTCTGTCCCATTGGCGTTCACTATAGAGGGTTTTTTACTGTAAATGTAAATAATTCTAATATAGCACAATAGTCTGATAGACTTCGTACTTCTAAAATAATAAAATAAATTTCCCTTATTACTACATTTTTTAATGGGAAAAATTAATGAGGATTATCTCTATATTCTCCTTGTTTATATAGTTTAGAGCATTTGTTGGCTGGAAGTATGTTTGAAAAAATATATGGCTAATAAACTAATTTTTTATTTAGTTCCAGACGTTTTTTTTTTCAGTGACTCTCCTCAAGATATTTCCACTCTGTCACACACTGGCGAAAAAATTTAAATATTTTAAACTTTTATTTATATTAGGAAACATAAAAAAAAATAATTGTAGCTAATTTGATTGAAATAATTTTACTTTATGTAGATCAATTCTTATTATATAACTACCATTTTCACTATTTAGCAACTCTCGGGTAAGTGGACATCTCTTCCTAAAGGACACTTTGGCTCTGCAATTAAAAATGGTAGTTTTGAAAATGAAAACTGTCCTTTATAGTGAGGTGTCCGCTAAAGGGAAGTTCTACTGTAATTATTTTATATAAAATACAGGTGTAATAATACTTGAACAAATACATCTGATATAGGCTATAACTCCTGGTTGATATAAAAAAAATCATTTGTTATAAATTTTCTACACGTTTGACTATTTTTCAGGTACTACTTCCAATCTAATTTTTTGAAACCTTTCAATGGCGGCATATTTTAAATAATAGAACAATGACTCATCAGATTAACATTGCTAGAAATTACCTTTTTAAAAACTAATTATCAATTCTCTCAGCAGTATAAGAGAACATCTTTCTCAACTAGGTTTCCTTTAGAGAGAGGTCCTAATGTACTTGATATATGTATGATATCTGACTTTCAAGCAAAAAGCTTACTTTCCAAAGAAATCTCGTGTATTGGGCGATTCTGCTTATATATACGACACTGAAGTAAGATTAATTTTGGCATTTAAGAAAACTATAAGGTTGTAGAGGTAATTAGAAATATATTTAACTATATTAATATATATAGTCACGACCGTCATCGGCCGCCTCTGTCACGGATGCGCGCGCACAGGGAGGTCACGTGCTCGCCGGCAGGGGGGTGGGGGGCATTACGTCATAGATTATAAACACAAGGTAATAAGGCCAAATAAAAAAATAGTGTGTGATAAGGCACAATTTGGATTATTACTATATATAGTCACGACCGTCTTTCCTCATCGGCCGCCTCTGTCACGGATAATATACAGTTATCATCGTCATGCGTTCTTAATTTTGTCACCGTTTGCTTTTGGTTCAGTGGTAGAATGCTCGCCTGCCACGCGGGCGCCCCGGGTTCGATTCCCGGCCGATGCATTTTTTTCTTACAATTTTTAAAACTCATTTATATATTATACAAGAATGACATCCACGGCGCCAATTTATAATTGTAACGAATAGTATTTGAATAAAAGCATTTAATCGGGTAAACCCCGGGCGTTGCCCGGGTCATTCGGCTAGTATATATATATATATGAAAAAACAATAGAAAAAATAAAAGATAAGTGGGTCAGGTGATTTCTCGGGAAGCCATTGGGACCAAAAATATTTTTTGGTCGCAGTGGTTACAGCCTTCTCCACGCTGACGAGCGCCAACAGCGCGAAACGCGTTCGTGGATAGCTTTTCTTGATAAATCAAGAAATTGGGTTGGCCAAATATCACGGAGCAAGCTAAATAAACGTTTAGTTTATTTTTTCTCCACTAGATGTCGCTCTGCCATCTAAAAAGCACATGTGCTCGTGGTCAGGAGATGCCATTTTTATTTTTAATATATATATATATATATATGTGATATGATCCTGTCGACTCTTCTGTGATATTAATGTGGTGAGGAGAGAAATAATCACACGACGAGTTGGTAGAGGAAATAACCCAGGCAGCCAGCGAGAGAGACGGGCGCGAGGAGCTTCCCGCTGAACGACCGTTTGTTGTGTACCCCACCCCCCGACTATCCAAAAATATTCCCAGGTGTTGACGGGCGGCCCCCATTTGCCGCCCCTTTGGAATGTGGCCAAAATGGCCGTAACCTAGTTGTCTTCTATCGAGTCTCTCTCTCGTTGACTGTAGGTTTACTTTGTTATTCCTGGAAGAGCATATATTATGACATATGGCCCCCGTTGAAGAAGGCTGAACATGGTTTGAGTATATTTAAAGCTGGTGAAGCCAGGGATAGAGAAAATAATTTTACAGAAATTAATTAAGGTTATGGTGACATAGTTTTATGTAAATAAAATATTGTATAGTACAAGTAAATATTATTTACAAGCAGTTTTACAACACCGGAGAGTTTGATTTTTAAGGAAATTCTTGAAAATATCAAGGTTATAAAAGGCTATATACAACAAAATCTCTCATGTATTATAAGGGAAATGATATGGAGGAGTGTGAACAACGAGAAGAGTCACATACATATGATGAAATTCTGAAGATCATTAAGACTGGGGAACTCTACACTTTAAGATATTTTTCAGGCGGACATGGCAAGGGGAAACTTGTCATGGGCTTTCTATGCTATAGGTGTAGAGCACGAGAAATGAGATTGAGGTTGGCAATTGTGTGAGCTCAGGACTGAGGTAAATATAAAACTACATACAATGTTAGAACCTTGGCGAACAGAGCGAGGGGAAACTTGCCCTGGGCCAATCTAATTTATCTATACAGTTACTTGTGTAGCGAGTCCGAGGGGAAAAGTCCCGTGTGTAGGTGAGGAAGTCTAATGGACTTATATTTAATTTGCGGAAAGTATGCGCGCACAGTGCCAAAAATTGGGACGAGGACTGCGTTGTCCGTTACAAGTGACAAGCTGCTCGGACACGAGGTGTTTGAACCGTCGTGGGAGCTTGTGCAAGGCGATGATTTCGCGGTGGGTTGAAAGTAAGACCCATGTCTGCGCGAAATGATGACGGACCGGACAGAATCAGCGACGATGTTTAACGTACCTCCGTGGAAAATATCGGAGGTAGGCTATATCGTGCTGGTTTGGACAAGGGACAAACATAGATTTGAGGACAGGGTCCGTGTGGCGAACTGTGCCGCTCGATGCAGATTGTTCAAGTGCGAACAAAAAGGGTTTGATAAATATCTAGCAGTTAGTCAATCTGCATCCTGTGACGAACACACCATTGGCTAGATGGTGTGGGTCGGTGGATATGCTAGAGATGAACTACGAAATATTTTATCATAAATGAAGGGCGAAGATTAGGATTTTGAAATGACAATATTGTTTGTAATAATGTTCGATAATTGATTAATCAATAATTCTATAAAGGTCCTGAGCTGGTATAAGGTTGACAAGGTTGTAAGAATGAGTGGGACATTAAGGGGAAGATAGATAAGAGTCACCAAGGGTTGGTTGTAAGCAAGGCTCACGTGGTGGTTGGAATTCTTCGACGCCTGAATTACAGGATGAATTTTGAGTCGTTTAGGGAAAGAAATCATTTTTAGTAAGCCGTGCTTACAAGTAGGAGAGGTCATATACAAATAGGTATACAAAAGTTTAGGTGCTGGAGGCATATTTTTATAAATAAATTGATTATGAAAAATCTATTGTTAATAGTAAAAATCGTAAAGCATTAATAGGTAGAATTCCTTTTTTTTTTAAAGTTACGTTAAAATGGAAATTATTTAATTAAAATGACGATTGTTAAATTCTATTGGTAAGGTAACTAATTAAATGAGTTACAAATATCTAGATAAATAATATGGAGAATAAATGGAGCTAATTATGTAAATATTGGGACAATTTACAAGGAATGACTTATTTAGAGAATGAATGGTAGGAGTTAAACAATTACACTCACGAGTTATGTTGGTTTAGGGCGCAGGTAAGTTCATTGAGCTTCGGGAGAGTTCTGTCTGTGACACTGTGCGTGCCAGTGTTGTACATCACAGTAGCGGCAGGGATATGGCGGAGTCTTGTCCATGATGGAGGAAGGTGTCCTGCCCTGGCACGGTGGTCGTTCTTGGGCAGATCTAGTGCTGGAAGAAGTGCGTGGCAGCTACATCTCCGTCGTAGGTGAATACTTCTTCGGGATTACGGTTCAAAGGTTGGCGAAGAAGGGGTTGAGGGCTCGAAGAGGAGTGGTTACAGTTGAGTTGGGTTTGGTCGATCATCGTGGCTTGGTTTCTTGTTTCTTCATACTCCGGTATATGAGGGGTTTGCTTCCCGGCCAGGTCTTATCCTGTCGACTCTTCTGTGATATGATCCTGTCGACTCTTCTGTGATATTATCCTGTCGACTTTCAATGTAGCAATATAGTGATAATAATGTGGTGAGGAGAGAAATAATCACACGACGAGTTGGTAGAGGAAATAACCCAGGCAGCCAGCGAGAGAGACGGGCGCGAGGAGCTTCCCTCTGAACGACCGTTTGTTGTGTACCCCACCCCCCGACTATCCAAAAATAGTCCCCAGGTGTTGACGGGCGGCCCCCATTTGCCGCCCCTTTGGAATGTGGCCAAAATGGCCGTAACTTAGTTGTCTTCTATCGAGTCTCTCTCTCGTTGACTGTAGGTTTACTTTATTATTCCTGGAAGAGCATATATTATGACATATATATATGTAATAATATGTTGTGAGATCCTGTCGACTATCTGTAATAATAGGTTGGGATCCTTATCTGTGATTAGGGATCCTGTCGACTAGCTGTAATAATGCGTTGGGGTTTGGTAAGCCTGTTGTAGAACCTCGTCGACTCTCGCTATAAGTTGTGGCAACCGAGGGTCAAACCTGTAGTAACCGCGAGGGACAGTCAGGGGTGGAGAGTTTTCCAGTGCCTCTCTGCACCTTGTAGGACCTTTAACAGTTCTCACAAAGTACAGGCAGTCGTGGTCGAGGCAGAGTGGAAACTGGGGATGTCCACACACACAAAACGAAGAGACACAGTTGAAAGAAAGTTCCTTGAATAGATAAAAAGCGAGCCAAGAGCAAAGATGGAGATAGAAGATTCCTTACTGTTTTACATGGTGAATGAGGGTGAACTTGGAGACAACCGGCGACGCGCTGATGGGGAACTGGACTGAACTGGCTGTTGCTACGCGGCCTTTTTATACGACCGCTCTGACTAAGAGAATTGGGTCATGCACGTGTCGATGGACACCGGACACTGGCGACAGACTGTCGGGGTCCAATCTATCTTTAGAAGTCACTTGTGATTCTCTCTTTGGCTCTTAACTTAGCTTTTAATCTATTATATTTTATTTATTCATCCTCAGTACATTACATCTGGAGATACAAGGACACACGTCAATTATGCGTATAATTAGTTGTAGTTTATAATTAGTTCTATATACAACATGACAAGCTTGTTATATGTATTACATAATATAGGGTTATTGGTTTAAATTATCATAGATGGGCCCCGTGAGTGAAAGGGTTTATCCGGGTTTAAGCGGGTAAAGCCTCTCTAACACAGGTAAGTAATTAGAATTTATTTTAATTAATTAAAACTGTGAGGGAAAAGGGCTATAACAAGATGTTTATTTGGCTATATCTGAAAATTAAAAAAAATAAAAATTATGTTTAATTTAAAAGTTATGATATTCATTATAAAAGAGAACTGTAGATAAAACCTTTGTTTGCTAAAAAATAATGATGATGTTCTAAGAGATTGTTGGCGGGCGTTGGAAAGGGTTAGGGGTTGAAGAATATGCAATTGTAAGTGTTGCACAGACAATCAAATACTGAGATCCAGGTGCAAAGCGAGGATATAGACTTGTGCGTCTTCCTAGGCAATGTTTCACCTGCGATCCTGTATAAGGTTACAGTGCTTTGTCACAATTGTAGGGTTATTGGGTTGAAAAGTTGTTGAAGAAAATAATTAATATGCTTGAAAGGGGTGGTAGAGCCATGCGATAAGTAGAATTGTTGTAGCGACAGTAAGTTGTCTGACTTGACTTGAAATCAAAGGTTGATTGTGGTCCGCTAGAGCTGAAAAAAATTGAAAATTGAAAAATGTGAACGCTTTGTGCATGCGTTGGTGATGTGCTCTGCGGATGATTGAAATAAACTTTTGAAACGTTTTCAGACCAAAAAGTCGAGACTTGTACTTTTGGGGAACTGTGTTCAAAGAGTTTGTTGAATTACGAAATCAAAAAGAAAAATTGTCAAGCAGTACTGTCGTTTCTACGAGCAATGGCTGAAATAGGTAGTGAGAAAGTATAGGGAATTAGATAAAGAATATGATTGTTGAAAACGATTGTTGTATGCCCGATAGTTGATGATAAACATTGTCATATAATAAAGTTACTTAAACAAAAATATAGTGAATAAAAAGATAAAAATATGAGTGCGGGTAAAAAAAAGTATAAGGATAAGATCAAACATGTAATATAAAAAAGATATAATAATGAATTAGCAAAATATAAAAGATATAATAATTAGATAAATGTTAAGTAGTAACAAATGGAGCAAAAAATGTCTCTTTTGAAGAAAAGTTAAAAGAAAACAAAAAATATTCGTTCCTGAAAAAAAAAGAAAGGAACATATTCACACAATGTCTAGGTGTAGGTCCAAGATTATTGGTGTCTTTAGTTTGACCTATGGGGAGGCAATGTGGTCCTATGTCGCTTTGGTCCGGTCTGAGAAGTTGGTCTTTGCCAGATCTTCCCGATTATATTATGTGAGACCAGACGGGGAGCGATCTTGATTCTTAAAATTGGATGGTATTGACGAAGATGATTGTAATATATAACAATAAAGGGTTAACATTATAAAAGCTGGCGTTCTAGTTTAGAAAAATATTCCATACTGGGCGTGAAAATAATGTAAAAGTTGTAAAACACACGATGATAATTGAAGATATAAAGTTTTATGATATTTCAATATTAAAATTCAAATTAATAAGTAAATTGGGTAATGATTGGTAAGTCAATTAGTTATAAGTGCTGCAATCTATCCATTCTGCGAGCTGGAACACGTGTCAGGTACAGGCGTACTGGAATTAGAGGTGTCATGTCAACATGGCGGCTGTAACTGGAGATGTCAACATAGCGTCCATAATTGTTGTTCTTTCCGACGCAGCGGTCGTCATCTCCTGATTTATGTTGCTTACACAAAGTAATAGGACGTATTAGGTTATTTAATTGGTTATTTGAAATATATAGTTTTCTCGGTGTTCGTAAGTGTTGTGTTTCGACGTTGTTGCGGACTTATAAAAAATGTTATTCAATGATGTCAGGTTAGATGTGAATAAAAGTGCGACTTCAACGTAGACACGCTTTGGTGAGGTGTCACAGGCATGAAGGCGTCTTGGGCCTGTTAAGTGAGAAAATTGTTGTGGTGCGCTGTGTAACACTAGTGGGTGTTGTATGGAAAGGTGCCACGTGAAGTCTTCGTTTTTGGGTACAGCATCTATCTAGTTTCCGAATAAATAACAAATTTATTAGTCATGGGTGGTGGTTGTACAAAACACATCGAGAATTTTCAGATTGTTATAGAGGTGGCATGTTTATTGCGAAATCTTTTGTTCGCGCCAATATGGAGCTCGTGTGGCTCGAAATTGGATGTTGTTAAATCGCGCGTTAATAGATGTGGCCAATTGGAGAAAGTGATGGGGGAGTGTGTTTAAGTTCGTTCCGAGGGATGTGTGAAGTATTAATAATTATGCATGTAAAAAGAAAAGGACGAGGGAGTGTTGCTATGTTGGAATTTTTAACTTGCTTTGGGGAAGGACAGTTACATTTCTAGTTGTGCTTTTGAAGATAGTGTATCTTTCGATTTTTGTATTAAAAAAAATGCGTTTCATCTATGTTTATTAAAATTTGAATATATATTTTTAATCGTTGCTTATGGTAGTGCAAAAATTATACTTGTAAAAGGGCAATGGCATGATAGTGACTTATAATTTGAATGGGGCGTGTACATAAAATAGTGAACATAACAATGATTTTTTGCAAAGTTTTGTGTATTTAAGTAAGTCATTGGTGTTTTTTGGTATAAAAATAAGGTATTAAGAAAAACACACAAATAAGTTTAGAATTATGATTCGAGTAATTTAAATATAATATGATTTTTTTTTTAAACTGTAAGATTGCAAGTAATGAATTAAAATTTATAAGTTGCTTAAAATAAAGTAAAAATTGATAAATGAGGGTGTACAATATTTAAAATTTGGATTGAAATGCTATAAAAATGGTAAAATTTGATTTAAAAATAATTACAGTAAAAATAAACATTATATTTATGGAAAATCAAGTTGTTAGCATGAAGAGAGAGTTAAGTAGATTTTTTAAAAACTCACAGTTTTTATGATTGTTCAGTCAGGAGACTTGGTCTTTGGTTGTTGTCCTGATGACGTGGAAGGCGTCCCATGTAGAGCTTGTAGAAGCTTGTGACTTCTGTTTGGCGATGGTGGCATGTCGTCTGGATGGTTGCGTGGTAAGGTCGAAGGTGGGTAACTTCTCACCGGCTTATTTTGCGGGATGTTCGGCTGTGTCGTTGAGGGGAAGATTGCTTGGTCGTTTTGTTGGAATGGCGTGCTTGTTCCTCCATCTTGCTTCTTGGCTCTTCTATCTATCTGGACAGTCTTTTTACCTTCTTCGTTGTGGTCTCCTTCGTTGTGGTAATCCTGTCGACTCTCTGTAATATTGCGTTGAGTCGACTTATCTGTGATTAGGGATCCTGTCGACTATCTGTAATATTGTGTTGAGAGATCCTGTCGACTATCTGTAATAATAGGTTGGGATCCTTATCTGTGATTAGGGATCCTGTCGACTAGCTGTAATAATGCGTTGGGGTTTGGTAAGCCTGTTGTAGAACCTCGTCGACTCTCGCTATAAGTTGTGGCAACCGAGGGTCAAACCTGTAGTAACCGCGAGGGACAGTCAGGGGTGGAGAGTTTTCCAGTGCCTCTCTGCACCTTGTAGGACCTTTAACAGTTCTCACAAAGTACAGGCAGTCGTGGTCGAGGCAGAGTGGAAACTGGGGATGTCCACACACACAAAACGAAGAGACACAGTTGAAAGAAAGTTCCTTGAATAGATAAAAAGCGAGCCAAGAGCAAAGATGGAGATAGAAGATTCCTTACTGTTTTACATGGTGAATGAGGGTGAACTTGGAGACAACCGGCGACGCGCTGATGGGGAACTGGACTGAACTGGCTGTTGCTACGCGGCCTTTTTATACGACCGCTCTGACTAAGAGAATTGGGTCATGCACGTGTCGATGGACACCGGACACTGGCGACAGACTGTCGGGGTCCAATCTATCTTTAGAAGTCACTTGTGATTCTCTCTTTGGCTCTTAACTTAGCTTTTAATCTATTATATTTTATTTATTCATCCTCAGTACATTACATCTGGAGATACAAGGACACACGTCAATTATGCGTATAATTAGTTGTAGTTTATAATTAGTTCTATATACAACATGACAAGCTTGTTATATGTATTACATAATATAGGGTTATTGGTTTAAATTATCATATATATATATATTAAAACATATATATGTGGTGAGGGTTGGTAGCCTCTTGTAGAATCTTGTCGACTAAATATGTGATGAGGTATCCAGTCGACTTAAACTATGGTGTGAGTCCCTGTCAACTCTCGCTAAACTTTGTTGACCGAGAGGGACAGTCAAGATGGAGAGTTTTCCAGTACCTCTCTGCACCTTGGAAGACCTTTTACAGTTCTCACAAAGTACAGGCAGTCTTGGTCGAGGCAGAGTGGAAAGCTTGGGAATGTCCACACAAAAAACGAAGCCACAGTTGCAACTAAGAAAGTTCCGTGAACAGATAAAAGTTGAGCTAGGAGCGAAAGATGGAGAGATAGAAGATTTCTTACTGGTCTACATGATGGATGAGATGGACCTGGGGTACAACCGACATGGGCTCGCGCTGATGCGGAACTGACTGTATTTTTAACTAGGACAGGGGCTTTATATACCTTTTCTGAGAAAGGGGGTTTTGCATTTCACCAGATGTGAAGAGTGTGGGTCGTCTGGTGACATTCTAAACTGGCGCCGTCCTGACAGTTTCCAATCTAGCTTTAGATGTTGTTTGTGACTTCCATCTATCTCGAATTTAGACGTTTTGAACTTTTGCGTTAGCTCAACTCCTAATCTATTACAGAGTTTTATTTATTTATCCTCAGTTTGTACAAAGTACATTACATATGATGATGTAATGACACATGTCAATCATGCGTATAATCATTTACAGATGTGTTTCTATTATACAACATGAAAATATTGTTATAAGTTATATACAATATGAGGTTGTTGGTTTAAATTACCATAGATGGGCCCCGGGAGTGAAAGGGTTTATCCGGGTTCAAGTGGATAAAGCCTCTCTAACACAGGTAAGTAATTAACATTTCTTTTAATTGATTTAAACTGTGAGGGTTAAAAAGGGCCATAACGAGATGATTTGACAATTTTTGACAAATAAAAATTATTTCTTGTCATCTTAGACAATATTACATCTCACATGAGAGAGAGAGAGAAGAAGAAGAGAAGAAAATATACACATAAAAAATTAAATAAATACATATATGAAACAAATTTACAAGGGGGATAAAGGAAGGAGACCTCGGCGCTGGAGGGTCCTGGACCAGGCGGTGAGCGGGTCCTCCACCGCTTCTTCGAGCCCAACCTGGACAAAGTAGCGATAAATTCGCAACTTTGCCGACGCCAGGATGGAAGGGGCGTCGTCCTCAAGGCCGGATCCGCCGAAGATCCAAGCCTGCAGGTCAGGGGGCCGCCCTATGATGTTGAAGGCCTCTCTGATGAGAGGCCTGATGGAGGGGCAGCACCAGTAACGGTAGCTGAGGGAGCGGACGATGGACCCGCAGGCAGGACAGGAGGGGCCGACCGAGGCAGGATGGGCCGGATGGGGCAGGGCGTGGAGGGCCAACTTGAGGGCCGCGTCGGCCTCGTGGCCCGAGAAGGCGCAGCGCCGCAGCGAGGCCCAGTCGATCCTGGATGGTGGTGAACCGATGGTGGGCGACCATCTCGAGGTGAACCTTGAGATGGGCGTGGCGGCGAGGCGCGGGCGATCCAGGGCCCGTCGGGCCGAGCGGGTCGTGAGGTCGTTGAGGAACGGCGTAGCCGTCCCTCGGAGCACCACTGCCGCAGCTAAAGAACTGGATGAAGGCGTGGACTCCGCCCCGAAGCCCACGGCGTTCTCGGAGGTCAGCCTCCGACAGAAGGCGCCCAGGGCCGCGGCGTCAGTCAGGGCCGAGCGCGTAGGGCGGGCGATGAGGTGTTCCTCCACGATGAGGTCCTGGACTCGGGCTCCGCGCCAGTGGGCGGGAGCCAGGAGGTCGGGAGGGCGGAGGAACCGGCAGCCGCCGATGATGGGGAGGTCCAGCAGCTGAGCTGTGGGGACCGCCCGGTGGTTAGACCCAGGATGTTGGAGGCCTCCTCCCAAAACTTCAGCAGCCGGAGACGGCGGGGCTGGAGACGGGTGCCGTCCAGTGGAGGGTGGATCCAGGCTTCACCGCTGTTGCCGCCGACCAGCCAGCTGAAGGCATTTCTGCCCCCGCGGAGCGCGACCTGCACCCCCTTGAGGCAGGCGAGCTGGAGCTGGGTCGCGAGGTCGAGGAGGCCGAGGCCTCCGATGGTAACCGGCCTCGCCATGACATCGGCGGGAAGCCACGCCGTGTGGTCTTGTCCCCAGACGAACCTCGCCAGTCGGGCCTGCAGCTTGGCGATGGTCGGGGGTGATGGAAGGTATCCATGCAGGTGGTGCTGGATCGTGGACCCCACCAGCGTGTTTGCCGCTCTTGCTCGCCCGACGAGGGAGAGGCCGCGGGTGAAGGGCGTCCATTTGCGGCATGCAGTCTCCAGGAGGGCCAGGAGATGCTGCTCCCGGTGGGCGACGGTGCTCCTGGGAGTGATGTCGAGCCCGAGGACCCTGATGGAGGTGGTCGACCAGGAGGCGCCGAGAGGGGAGTCGCCGCGGTTGCGCCAGGCGCCGCACCAGAGCCCGGCGCTCTTCCGGAGGTTCACGCCAACTCCGGAGGCCTGCATATAGTCTTCGAAGACGGTCGCCGCCCGCTCGAAGTCCTCGTCGCGATGGAATAGAAAGACGATGTCGTCGGCGTAGGCGATGACGTTGCCCACGCCGAGGGTAAACTACAGGCGACGTAGCAGCGGCCCCGTGGCGATGCTGAAAAGTGCGGTGCTCACGGCGCAACCCTGTCTTACGCCGTTGAGGAGGGGGAAGGCGGTGGTGTAGAAGCCTCCAGCCCGAATCGTAGCGTCCGCCCCGGCGTATAGGATGTTAATCCATGCCAAGAAGGCCAGGAAGGCGGAGGGACATCAACAGAGACTCCAGGAAGCCGCGGTCCAATGAGTCAAAGGCGGACTCTAGGTCGACGCCCATGACGGCCATCGGCGAGCCCAGGGCGGTGGCCTCCTCGAAGGCGTCCGTCACCATGGCGATGTTCCATGACGGGGACCTCCCGGGGACGGCGTAGGTCTGGCATTCCGGCACCAGGGTCCGCAGGTGGTCACCGACCCGAGACCGCTAGTTTGCGGTGACGGTCAATAGATAGCGTCTAGTTTTGACGTTTATTTTGACGGGAGAGGCGACCTTTGTCTCTTTAGACATATATATATATAACAATAAATAGTTGTTTAGTTTTATGGTTTAGTTTTGTATTAAAATTATCTTCATTATTTTGATTATTCAAATTCAAATTATAAAATTTGTAAATTGTTATTATTTAGTAGAGAGAGAGAAAAAAAAAATCCTTTACTTCTAACACATCATCCAGTTAATTATATATTTATAATTAATAACAATAAAATTTAACAACGTAACGTCTTTTGCATCGGCTTTTACACGTCATTTAGACATACTCTAATTTATATATAGAATAATAGAAGTGAGAATATATTTAATATTATAAATTTTAGTAGTTAGAGAAAAGAGAGAAAGACAGAACCATGCACTTTTAATCAAACTAATAATAAGAAAAAAAAGTTTTGTAAAGAAGGTAGATAAGATTGTTATTATATATATATATATTTTTATAATTTTATATTTTATCCTTTTTTTTTTAAATGATTTTTTAATTTTTTTTATTTTAAAATATGAATATAAATAGTTGTATTTAGTAATATATCTATAATATGAATTAACTTTTGTTATAAGTTTGGTTATTATGTTTTGAAACCCTAATGGTAGACCAGACATATACAAAAAAAATTAAATTGAAATAATTATTGGAAAAAGAGATCTGCTGGACCGGGGATTCTCAAATAGAAGTCCAGCTGACATTTCACCCCTTCTCTATTATGTCATAGAACTTTTTTCAACCGGATTTTATGTGTTAATATTAAGTTACTTCAGTGAAACATTTATATGAACAGATATTACAAATACAAGTGTTAACAAATTCCAACTGTAAACCTACCTCGTCCGCGACGCCCTCCTCTGTAAATAGCTATTTCTGGATGACACATGTTGCGGGGGGGGACATATGTCGTTCCTTCAAAATTAGACCGCTTATTCTGAAATTTTAGAACAACAAGACAACCAAAGAAGAAAGAAAAAATAGTTAAGGGAAGAAAGCCAAACTTTATAATCTTTACAGCTAGTTATATTAATATAACTGATTCAACACTTATTCATCTTTCAATATTCCTTTAAAAAGGCAAATTATTAGAGTTTAATAATGTCCCCCCCCCCCCCCCGCAACATGTGTCATCCAGAAATAGCTATTTACAGAGGAGGGCGTCGCGGACGAGGTAGGTTTACAGTTGGAATTTGTTAACACTTGTATTTGTTATATCTGTTCATATAAATGTTTCACTGAAGTAACTTAATATTAACACATAAAATCCGGTTGAAAAGAGGTCTATGACATAATAGAGAAGGGGTGAAATGTCAGCTGGACTTCTATTTGAGAATCCCCGGTCCAGCAGATCTCTTTTTCCAATAATTATTTCAATTTAAATTTTTTTGTATATGTCTGGTCTACCATTAGGGTTTCAAAACATAATAACCAAACTTATAACAAAAGTTAATTCATATTATAGATATAGAGAAAATATCTTTATTTTACGGGGCTGCTAACCAAAATGAATGATTTTTGAGCCCCGAATTATAGATATATTACTAAATACAACTATTTATATTCATATTTTAAAATAAAAAAAATTGAAAAATCATTTTAAAAAAAGGATAAAATATAAAATTATAAAAATATATATATATACTAACAATCTTATCTACCTTCTTTACAAAACTTTTTTTTTCTTATTATTAGTTTGATTAAAAGTGCATGGTTCTGTCTTTCTCTCTTTTCTCTAACTACTAAAATTTATAATATTAAATATATTCTCACTTCTATTATTCTATATATAAATTAGAGTATGTCTAAATGACGTGTAAAAGCCGATGCAAAAGACGTTACGTTGTTAAATTTTATTGTTATTAATTATAAATATATATAATTAACTGGATGATGTGTTAGAAGTAAAGGATTTTTTTCTCTCTCTCTCTACTAAATAATAACAATTTACAAATTTTATAATTTGAATTTAAATAATCAAAATAATGAAGATAATTTTAATACAAAACTAAACCATAAAACTAAACAACTATTTATTGTTATAATTAATTTAGATTTAGCTTGCTAATCTAATCAAATCTACTTGATATGAGTTATCATTCTTATCAGTTTGCTCCATGAGTTTTAAATGTGGAATCACTGTTATATTTTTGTTATATAGTTTTTACACTATATATATATATATATAAGCCTTTTTGATAACTCTCATTTCAAGTTTGAAGTATATTTGAACTTTGCGCATCTGTAAGAATAATTTATGCATTTCTATAAAGTCGATGAGAGGCTTTGCCTCGAAATATACCTTTGAATTTGCGGCGCGAAGTTTTGAAAAGAAGAAAAAACTCGTGTATTTGATTCAATTTGGAGTTGTTTTGCCAAATTATGAGCCCCCCCCCCCCCCCCCCCCCCCCGATTGAAGGACAACCATCTACTCATTATCTGATTACTTTGTTGCTCTAACAACATCGCAGTGGCTCAATTTGATAAATTTTCTTCAGGAGATATTTTGCAAGATATTCCATTTGAGTCCAAGCAATATCAACAGAGATGAGCTATTTGTAAACACTATTTGTTTCGCGATTTCGATCCTAAAATATTGGGGCCAATGAATAGATGAACTGACTTAGACACAAGATTATTTTTCAATCTGGCTATTATAATATCAGTGTTGTTGCGAAAGCCAATCTTTGTGATGGTTACAACGTATTCGATCAATTGTTAATGAACGACATATCCCCAGACGTCTTATTCATAACTCAAATTAGCTTCGCAAACTCATGAGCCATATGTTTACGCTTTCCAATTTCAAGTATCAGAGCTAATCTAAAATTAAAGTAGGATGTATTTCGCCATCTGAGAAGCTAATAATTAACTTCCTTTCTGTGCTGATAAGTATAGCACAAAAATGCGGAAAAATATTCTTAAAGTTCATAACATCCAAGCAGGAACTTTACATCTACACATCATCAGCGCGCCTTCTGTTATGAAAACTCGAAATTATTATAGACGCGGATGATTCTTTTTGATAATTAAGCAATTTATCTACTGCCCTTACTGCAAAGAAAAAATTAATGGGAGGGCCTAGCTCATCAGTGGTGAACCCTCCCAGCGGTTTCGCCAGTTTAATCTACCATACCGCTGTTATATTACCCTATTTGTGTTCCTTTTATTACTGATGCTGGACTCTTGGAATGGGTATTTTGAATGAACTATGGACATAAGCTTTTAAGGACAGTAGAAACACATACAATAATAAGTACACAATATGCTTGATAAGCTTATGTACATAGTCCATTCGAAATACCCATTCCAAGAGTCCATATGGTAGATTAAACTGGCGAAACCGCTATGGGTTGATGAGCCAGGCCTTCCCATTAATTTATCATTGCGATGAGGTTAGTAGAATTTGTTTAATTTAAAAAAGAATCATGCGCATCTATGATAGTTATGGACTTTTGTAAACAGGTTGCCAGATGTTTAGGGTCAACTCAAAAGCTCATCAATGCCGCGCTCTGTTTGCACCTTCGTTATTTCTTTTCGATAGACACCAGCGCGGCCAAATAATCTGAAGTTCAATAAATTATTTTTACCCCTTGCGACATATAAAAGTAAATCTTTGTCGTTATTTCTACTCCATACATTTAGTTTGGAACAAGAGAGTTCATATAGGGATTAATTTGTATATGATATTAAAAAAGATTTACATTGTTGAACGGGCCCAGAGGCACTCTGGTTATTCAAAAGGGTGGATGACCCAAATAAAGGCATGCGAGTTTGTATAAAGATGCAGCGTGCGTTTGTGCCTTATCAAAAGTCAATATTACCAAATGTTTAATAAAAATCAAGGCCTGGTGTAAAAAGGTAAAACTTTCACTAAGTCCAAACAAAACAGGTATACTCTATCTACATAACTATGAAAAATTGCCCATTAATTTTGATGGAAAAATAATTCAACCACCAGAAACTGTTAAAATTTTGGGAGTTATTTTTAAAAATCATAGACAAAGGAATAAGATTAATTTTGGAATACATGTTGACAATATAATTATGAAAGCTACGAAACTTAAGAATATATTATTTTCATTATGTGCACGTACTTGGGGCATTGATACTCGGCGTAGATTGATCTTATATAAAGCTATGATACGCTCTACAATAAGCTATGCATCAAATATTTGGTTTCCTTTTATCACTGCAGCAAAAAGACAAACGCATATCATCTGGGCAGCGGCCAAGACCTCTGCCTCGGCTACAGCGCTGTTGTATTGGCCCATCCCGTAGCCATCTCGGGATCCGGACTCGCCTGCGTCTTCGGACCAGGCGTAGCCGTGCTACAACAGCGCATCCTGTGGCCGGGCCACATCGCCTTGGCAACCATAGATGTCCACGGCGAGGAGATGACGGCCATCGCCGTTCATCTGGCGCATGAACCCCGGGAGAGAAACCGGCAACTGGAGCTCCTGGCGGCGACAGCGGCACAGGAGGAGGAGGGGCTCTGCTGGATCATCGGCGATTTTAACATCAGGGATCGGGGCCCCTCGTCATCATCATCGTCGGATGCCCTCGCCGCTCTTCTGGACCTGGCCGCGCTGGTCGACGTGGCCACCCAGTTCGACGCCGCCCACCTGCCCACCAGAGTCGCCAGGCACGGCGACCAAGTCGAATCCAGCCGTCTGGACCGGATCCTCGTCCTTGCTGGAGTCCTGGATCGCGTGTCCATCTACGCGACCAGCCACTACCACCTCTCGGACCACCGCCTCGTGCTCCTCCAGGTGGGCCCGCCCACCATCGCTGTCTACTCCCCCACCCAGCCTCGCTTGGCCGCGATGCTCCGCTCGGGCCTTGCTCTCGAACATCTGGCTGGCTACATCCGGGAGTTGGAGGAAGACACAGCGCACGATGACGACGACGGGACCTTCTGGGATAGGTGGACCTCCATCAAGGCGGGGCTGCTGGCGGAGGCCAGATCCCTGCACGACCCGCGCTACGCTGCCAGCGACAGCTACATCTACAGGGCAAGGCGCTATATCGCGGCGCAGCTCGAGGCCTCCTCCATCCGGCCCACTACCCATCGTTGCCGGACCTGGCACGCGCCATCCGCCTCCGACACCCGGTCAGCGTCATCAGGGACGACGAAGATAACGTCATCGAGGGCCCCGAGCTTCGGCGGAGGGCGTTCGCGACCTTCCGGCCCCACTTCGCCCGTCCCACCACCGATCCAGCTGCGGGAGCTGCCTTCATCGCCAGCAGCGCGCCCACCACCACCCGCGAGCTGAGTGAGGAGGACCCGCTCCACCGGCCGGACATCAGCCCCAGCGAGATCGCCAACGCCATCGAGCACCTCCTTCGCGGAATGGCCCCCGGCTGGGACGGCTTGCCGTGCGAGCTCCTCGTCGCCTTCAACGAGGACTTCTTCGCGGAAGCTCTGGCCCGGGTGTTCGCGGCATCACGGCTCCGCGGTGTCCTGCCTCCGTCGACGCGGCGCAGCTCCATCTGCCTCGTGCCCAAGGCCCGCGGAGGTCGCGGCCTTGATGGCTACAGGCCCGTCGCGCTGCCCTCGGCCGACTACAGGGTCCTGGCCGCCATCCTTCACCGGCTTTGGCAAACTGAAAAGTGTCTACCTAGAGACCATGGTTTCGGGCTAATGGCCCTCGTCAGTCTAGGGCGGACTTTATTCCATGAGATCCACACGGGATCTAATGGAATCTTGACAATCTGCCAAAGAGGTGTTTAGCTGGCAAAGTGGCTGGGCCAAATCTATGGCTAAAATATAGATGGAAATTTTGCCGGGAGGATATTGATCTAAAGAGACAAAGGTCGCCTCTTCCGTCAAAATAAAGGTCAAAAAAATTTACTAAATGTAAATACGAGGTTTTCTACAGCCATCACCCAGGTTCGAATCCCGCGTTGGACACTTTTTTAAAAATATATATGTAGTAATCCCGAGGTGGAATGTACTGGGCAGTCGTGGTAGTGGGTGCGTGATGGGATTCCCGCACTGGGACAGCAAGAGACAGAGGCAGGTCTAGATGGTAACTCCAAGAAGGTAGAGGTAGACCACGGACGAAGACAGTCGGACCACGGGCGTCACGCATGCCCTACATCGCGGATAGGGGTGAGAAACCCGACCGTATAACGGCGTCGCTCTGAAAACAACTAACCAACTACTCTCTTTGTCCCAATCTTGGGGGGCTTTTATATGAGACGCTCGCAGATGGCGGCGAGTTCTGATTGGCTCCCGTAATCACGCCACCTGTCAAGCGCTGGGTTATTTATCACGTCTGGACACCTGTTGACGGGGTAATTGAACTCATTAACATAAACACCTGTTCGCCTGGGTTGTTTATCACGTCTGGCCTTTGTCGTCTGGTCCATGGTGTCGTCTTGGTCTACCTTTACCCCTTTATTTTATTTGTCACTATTTTTACAAGATCGATACATTTTTATATAGATATGGGGTTATAATAAATATTAGAGGAAGGTTGTGATTTATCTATGTCAAAATATACTACATATATTTTTTATTTTATAATTTCATATAATTTTATATATTTTTATATAAATAAAAAAAATTAAATGGCCCCTATTTTAACCATTATTTAACCTAAAGAAATTATTTAATGTGAAGGCGAGTGTAATTTCTTTTCGGAAATTAAAATATTAATATATATTAAAATATAAATTATATCAAGTATATATTTTCATATTTACATTTTAAACTCTCAAAAATAAAATAATACGCCATTTTTAAATCAATATAACTCCATTTTAAAAATAATCTTTGGCAGATTGTCAAGATTCCATTAGATCCCGTGTGGATCTCATGGAATAAAGTCCGCCCTAGACTGACGAAGGCCATTAGCCCGAAACCATGGTCTCTAGGTGACGCTTTTCAGTTTGCCAAAGCTGGCGTTGTGACAATTTGACAATTAAAAATTATTAATTGTCTTCTAGACAATATTACATCTCAAAGAGAGAGAGAGAGCAGAGAGAGGTATATACATAAAAATAAAAAAATGAAATATATATATGAAACGATTCTAAGGTTTCGCACACGCCAATATGCAGGGACTTATTGTTTGCGTGAATGAAGAAAGAAACGTTGCAATCTTCTGACTCAATTTATTTCAATCACGCGTCTCTTTTATATAGTTACAAATATTTACATAAATCCTAACAGCGTAAAATTTACATCTACAAATAATTTATAAGCAGAATGTGACAAACCCCCCTACTAAAAAAAAAAAATCTCAGATTTATTTACACAAATGGAGGTTGGGAGGGGTTGGAAGGTTAGGAAGAGAGAAAAAAAAAACATTCTGCAGAGAGAGAAAAAAAAAAAAAATAATAATAATAATAATAACAATAATAATAAAGGTATTATCACTATGGCAGTAGGGCAGTCGGACCTGATAGTTGGGGTATCCAGGTGCGTACCTAATTCACTGTATCGCATAGTGATCATTTTACTAGAGATCCCTGGGGTGACCGGCCTGTTAATTTTTTTTTTTCTCTTTCCCAGGCGTGTCGCTTAGAACATATGTAACAGGGCTGTATTGTCCATTATTAGCTGAGTCCTTCAATGTTTGTAGAGAGAATTCAAGCCCTACCATTGAAGTAGAAAAACCACATGGACGCAAAGAAACATTTTGCGGTATTGAGCAGCCCCCCCCCTCAGAGAGTGGAAACTCCTTTCGAACGTTTGGCCATGGTCAGATTAAATACATCCATTCAAATCCTCCACATCTTGGAAGGGAAATGGATAATTCCGTATGCCTTCATTCGAGGTTGAAATAGGGTCCCATAATTTTAATTTAGATACATTAACTATTGTGCTGGGCTTATTTTCAGGCTGGCACGGTTTATTTATTTCAACTATGTGAGGGGATGGGGTAGAAAGAACGGTGTATGGGTCTGGATAATAAACTGGTGACAGTTTGCCATGGCCTTACCTGATGAGGGATTCGATACAAAACCTTATCTCCAATTTTTAAATTCGGGAATCTATGAGAACTATTGTATCTTTTAACTAACCGTTTATGTAATTCCTCGGTTTTTTCATTGGCAATGGTTCTGGCCCTTTCTACTGGCGGATACGGATTAGTAAGATCAGACATGTAGGAAGGGAGGGTCCCGTACAGCAAGTATATCGGAGGGAATGTAGTCGTAGAGTGGGGTGTGTCTCTATATTCTTCCAGCGTTTTTTGTAACAATTTTGGCCAAGGGGCCCTAGGGTTACCTTGATGTTGTATTTTTAACCTTCCAATCAATGTTGCATTAGCCCGTTCTACTAGTCCATTACACTCTGGATGGGACGGGGAGGTCATCACGTGCTTTATACCTTTCTCCCGAAGAAATTTATTGAATCTCTTCGAGACAAACGAGGGATGTCTATCCGTGACTAAGATTCTAGGTTTTCCTATATTTAATAATTGGTTTATGATATTTATGTACGTCGCGATGGATGTGCCTTTGGAAGCATAACCCCAGATATATCGTGAATGATGGTCGATAACGGTATGGACACAATTTTTAGCACTATTATAACCTCCTAGGCCCAAAACCGTATCCAAAGCCACGACATCGAAGGGTTTTGCCGCCCTAGGCAATGATCCCATCAGTCCATAGGAGGGCTGGGTGCTACTTTTTATTGTTTGACACTCCTTGCAGTTCTTAACATAATTCTTTATCTTCCCTATCATCCCCTTAAAATAGTATTGAACGGACAGTGCTCTGATCATAGCACTGATGCCTGGGTGTCCTAAAGATTCATGGGCTTTCTGAATCAGGTCATCTTGGAGCTCCGGGGGAACAACTACTCTATCCTTGTTATTAAGTCTTATATAAGTAATACCATCCACTATAGAGTATAATTTTGAAGGTGGTATCGATAAATCACCCTGGTTTTGTTTCAAGGCTTGAGCTGACAAATAATAAGAGTATGGAAGTCTGGAGAGCATGTCGGCTTCGTGATTTTCACAACCCTTGTTATAATTAAAATCCAAGTCATATTCGGACAACTTCAAAGACCATCGGAACAGTCTCCCATTGGTGTGTTTGAAGCTATTCAGCCATATCAGCGCCTTATGATCCGTGTGAACTATGACGTGACTGCCGGATATGTAAGGGTGGTAGCGCTTACAAGTCTCGACCACCGCGAGCAGTTCTAGTTCTGTTATCGTATATTTAGACTCGGCACCTCGCAAAGCCCTACTGAAATAGGTGAACGGCTTTTGCGTGCCATCAGGATATTCCTGTTTAAGCACCGCTCCTATACCCGAGGTACTGGCATCACAATAAATATGTGTAGCCAAAGAAGGGTTAAAAAGTTGAAGTATTGGTTTGGAGCATAGCGCTTCCTTTAAACCCTCAAAGCTTCTCTGACATTCCTCCGTCCAGATAAACCGGGAGTTTTTCTTGAGAAGCTCATTCAAAGGGGCTCTTAGGTTGTTAAAATTCTTTATAAATTTCGCGTAATGTGTCACGCTTCCCAAAAAGGATCTTAAACATCGCAAATCACGAGGTGGGGGCAATGATTTGATAACATCGACATTAACGCCCGAAGGCGAGATCTGGTTCTCCGAAATTTCATAGCCGAGATAAGTTATCCTTTTCATAAATAGTAGACATTTATCTCTCCTTAACTGTATGCCTTCTTTTTTTAAAATCTCGAATATTTGTCCGAGGTGTTTTAAATGGGATTCCTCGTTTTCTGAAAATACTAAAATATCATCAAAATAAGATGTTACATTATCAAGTTTGTATTTCTGCAGAATGGCAGAGAGCTTTCTATTAAATATTGCAGGGGCGGTCTTTAATCCAAACGGCAATCTACACCAGACATAAGAGCCCTCAGAAGTTGAGAAACATGTCATCTCCCGATCTTTTGGATGAAGAGGGATTGTCCAGTAAGCGCTCAAGATATCGAGGCATGAAAATACTCTGGCGCCCTGTACCTTCTGAACTATATCCTCCATTAACGGAATAGGGAACGAATCCGAAATTATTTTCCTATTTAGGAGTCTATAGTCGATACAAAGCTTAACCCTTCCCTCGCCCTTCTTGGGTGCGAGCGTCACAGGTGCGCTGTATGGGGAAGACGCAGGTTTGATTAAACCGTATTTTAACAATTGCTCAACTTGTTGTTTTATCAAGTCCCGATCTCTCAAGCTATGACGATATGGTCTAACACAGACAGGCTTTTTGTCACTCAGTCTCAGTCTTGGAGGCTGGATGTTCAAGGGTTTTATATTAAATTTGTTTTCCCCAAAGATCTCTGCATAATTATCTAATAGTATTTTTACCATAGTGAAAAGTTCTATATTATCATGTAAAAAACAATCATTCGTGTCAGGCAGTGGCAGAGGTTTTGCATCTGGTTGATACCTTGGCTTAGATTTTAATACATAAGGAACTGCTCCACTGTCTGGCACGGAACAAACAAAATTACAAATATCATCTTCAAGCAAGTTTTCAACATTTCTATAGAATAACGAATCTCTAATCCTAAGACATTTTCTATTTACTTTTAAACAATTTACATGATGATTGCAATATTTGGTTCTACTAATTTTAGCATAATAGTTTTGAATGTTGTAAAATCTCTGTATAGCTTCTAATTCTCTGCCTGAAAAACTGTAATTAAACTGGCCTAATTTTCTATTATTCTGTTTAATGTAACTATTATTAAAATCAATTTTCACCTTAAAATAGGGTAAGTACTTGGCAGATAAAATACCAAAATTAAGACTTCCACTCTGAACTACATGAAACAAAAGATTGAGCGACTTATCTCCTATGGTAGTATTTAACTCAATCTCGCCAACAATGTTGATACAATGGCTAACCGATTTTAAAGATTTAAGTTTGGGTTCCTTAATTAATGTAATAAATTCCGCCGGCACTAGATGCCTGGGAAGGACATTTATTTCTGATCCAGAGTCTAAAACAAAAAGTAACTTAAAATCCACCCCGTCTACACGATCCCTCAACAATACGTGCAGACTGGGTAGGCGTCAATCGCCTTGTTCGGGTCTCCTGATAGAGGCTGGTGACTCACCCTCATGATCTTGAACGGCGGCAAGGCTCGTGGTTTGGCTCCTCGTTGGCGGAAGGTGGGTCCCGGGACGATCGTTCCTTCCCTCTCTCCAGTTCCGCGGCCTAAAGCCCTGTCCTCCCTGCCAGGAAGTAGACGGTCGTCGTCGGGCAGGATAACCCAACTCCATTCCCGAGGCTGAACTTGTGGTTCGGCAGTGAGATACCTCTATGGCCTCGGCAATCTCAAGCCAGCGTTCCAGACTTGTCGGTGAGGCAGCGATCAAAAAGCGCTCAAACTCCGACTCGATGCCAGAAGTTAATCCCTCCAAGATCAATTCCTGTGACAGTCCCAATTTGGTAGCGAGTTTAACCTTTGCAAAGTAATATTCTTTTACGGATTGTTCTCGTCCTTTTCTTACTTGCAAGAATTTTCGATGTAATCCATGTTCCGGCTCATGAAAAAAACACTTCATCCTAGAATGAAGTTCCTCCAATGAGGATATATCCCTGCAGATCAAAGCATACATCTCCAGAGCTTTACCCTTGAATAACATTGGCATCATGGACAGGGATTCTTTTGATGAGAGACCTTGTTGTTGTGCCTGATGGTCAAATAAACTTGACCAGTTATCGTAGCTAAGTCCATCATCAGGATCATATCTCGGGATCAGTTCAAACGGAAGATTCATATTTCTTCTTTCTTCTAGTGGGTATTCCTTCGATGAGGTGCTTGCTCTCTTCCTTCCCATCGCGGGTCAAAATCCTGTCGACTTCTGAAACGATTCTAAGGTTTCGCACACGCCAATATGCAGGGACTTATTGTTTGCGTGAATGAAGAAAGAAACGTTGCAATCTTCTGACTCAATTTATTTCAATCACGCGTCTCTTTTATATAGTTACAAATATTTACATAAATCCTAACAGCGTAAAATTTACATCTACAAATAATTTATAAGCAGAATGTGACATATATATATGATATAATTTTACCAAGTGATGGAAGATGAAGGTAGAAGGAAACCTCGGTGCTGGAGGGTCCTGGACCAGGCGATGAGCGGGTCCTCCACTGCTTCTCCGAGCCCAACCTGGACAAAGTAGCGATAAATTCGCAACTTTGCCGACGCCAGGATGGAAAGGGCGTCGTCCTCAAGGCCGGACCCGCCGAAGAGCCAGGCCTGCAGGTCAGGGGGCCGCCCGATGATGTTGAAGGCCTCTCTGATCAGAGGCCTGATGGATCGGCAGCACCAGTATCGGTGGCCGAGGGAGCGGTCGATGGACCCGCAGGCAGGACACGCGGGGCCGTCCGAGGCAGGATGGGCCGGATGGGGCAGTGCGTGGAGGGCCAACTTGAGGGCCGCGTCTGCTTCGTGGCCCGAGAAGACGCAGCGCCGCAGCGAGGCCCAGTCGATCCTGGATGGCGAACTGATGGTGGGCGTCCATCTCGCCAGGAACCTGGAGATGGGCGTTGCGGCGCGAACACCCGGGCCAGAGCTCCAGCGAAGAAGTCCTCGTTGAAGGCGACGAGGAGCTCGCACGGCAAGCCGTCCCAGCCGGGGGCCTTTCCGCGAGGGAGGTGCTGGATGGCGTAGGCGATCTCGCTGGGGTTGATGTTTGGCCGGTGGAAAGGGTCCTCCTCGCTCAGCTTGCGGGTGGTGATCGCGCTGAAAGGCGATGAAGGCGGCTCCCGCAGCTGGGTCGCTGGTGGGATGGGCGAAGCGGGGCTGGAAGGTCGCGTACGCCCTCCGCCGAAGCTCGGGGCCCTCGATGACATTATCGTCTTCGTCCCTGATGACGCTTACCGGGCGTGGGAGGCGGATGGCGCGCGCCAGGTCCGGCAGCGACGGGTAGTCGGCCCGGATGGAGGAGGCCTCGAACTGCGCCGCGATGTAACGTCTCGCCCTGTAGACGTAGCTGTCGCTGGCAGCGTGGCGCGGGTCGTGCAGGGATCTGGCTCCGCCAACAGCCCCGCCTTGATGGTGGTCCACCTGTCCAATAAAATCTCGTCGTCGTCATCGTGCGCTATGTCTTCCTCCAACTCCCGGATGTAGCCAGCCAGATGTTCCGGTGCAAGGCCCTAGCGGAGCATCGCGACCAAGCGAGGCTGGGTGGGGGTGGGGGAGACGGCGGTGGGCGGGCCCACCTGTAGCAGCACGAGGCGGTGGTCCGAGAGGTGGTAGTGGCTGGTCGCGTAGGTGGACACGCGATCCAGGGCTCCAGCAGGGACGAGGATCCGGTCCAGGCGGCTGGACTCGACTTGGTCGCCGTGCCTGGCGACTCTGGGCGGAGTCGAACTGGGTGGCCACGTCGACCAGCGCGGTCAGGTCCAGAAGAGCGGCGAGGGCATCCGCGGAGGACGATGATGATGATGAGGAGCCCCGATCCCTGATGTTGAAGTCGCCGATGATCCAGCAGGCCCCCTCCTCCTCCTGTGCCGCTGTCGCCGCCAGGAGCTCCAGTTGTTGGTTTCTTTCTCGGGGTTCATGCGCCAGATGAACGGCGATGGCCGCCATTTCCTCGCCGTGGACATCTATGGTTGCCAAGGCGATGTGGCCCGGCCACAGGATGCGCTGTTGTAGAACGGCTACGCCTGGCCCGAAAACGCAGGCGAGTCCGGATCCCAAGATGACTACGGGTGGGCCAATACAACAGCGTTGTAGCCGAGGCAGAGGCCGCTGCCCAGATGATATGCGTTTGTCTCTTGGACAAACGCGATGTCCACTTGATGTTGCCTGAGGAGATGACGTAGGGCAAGGCTCCTCCCCCGAGTGGCGAGCCCTCGCGCCTTGATGCTGGCGATGCGGTAGTTCATTGGGGCCGTCCTTCAATCAGCACCTTGGTGTTCCGGAGGGTCTTGTAGACGGTGCTGTTGGAGCCGGGGCACGTGTCCAAGATGGCGCCGGTCAGCTCGACGAGGGCGGCGGCCTGGGCCTCTGGAAGCGAGGGCAAGCGCTTCATCAGGTTGGTTTTGGAGGTGACGAGGCCCATGGCGTTCTCCCAGGTCAGGCCGTGCAGCTTGGACTTGTCGATGGAAAAGGTGGGGAACTTGGCGAGATGTTCCCGCACCTTGCGGAGTGCGATCCCTTTCCGGGAAGGCGTGGAGGGAGGTGAGGTCAGCTCCTCCTCCGACATCTCGAGGTCGAGCGGAGGGATCCCGGGCTCGAGGGGCCGCGGGGCAGTCAGACGAGCAGGGAGGACAACAGGGGCGGGCTGGGCCAGATTCTCCGGTTCGGCAGGCTGGGGCGCCGAAGGGATTGCTGGAGCCTCGATTGGTTTCTCCGCAGGTAGAATAGGGGACGCCGGTGTTGCGGGCGCAGGTGCGGGCTCCCTTGGCTGCTGAGGAGGAGGAGGAGGGGGGGCCTTGCGTCGGTGGGAGACGCTGCTTGCCTGGGGCTGCTGGTCTGCCTGGCGAGCGATGGGCAGTTAGCTCTGCGGTGGCCCTGCTTGCCGCATTTGGAACATTTTATTCCAAAGGAGAGGAAAGCCAGCAGGGTATCTCCTTTGGAATTGATGTTCAGTCGGGTAGGCAGCGTTTCAAGCTTCACGCCCTCGCGGAGCAGGATGAAGGCCTCCCGGCGGCCGTCGGTGAAGGTACATTCCCCCATTTTGATCATGATGGGGGCAATGGAGGTGACGTTTCCATGGGGGCGCAGGGCTTCCACGATGGTGCTGTCTTCTACGAAGCCGGGCAGATTGGCGATGATAATCCGCTCTGCCCTCTGGCGGAAGGGGAAGACTTTCAGGTGGGTGCCCTCGATGTCCAGGCCCTCCTCCACCAGACGGTTCGCAAGATCCTTGCCCGCAAGGCCCACGATGTAGTGGCCATTCATCCTGTTGAATTGGGTGATCCTTCTAGGCCCCCCAACCAGCTTGTCAATCTCCCTCAGGTAGGCGTAGGACGGGATCTCAGGGCATAACTCCACGAAGATGTAGTTCTCGTGGTTGGATGTTGTCTGACTCGCCCTGGCGTCGGCGATGTTGGCGCGCGTCGCCTTGATCTCTTGGGGCGGCACTGTTCTGGGTCCTGTTGGCCGCTTCTGCTGCTGGGAGCTGCGCTTCTCAGCAGGCCTGCTTGGCTGCTTAGCGGCGTGCTCAGATGATGTTGAGCCGCGACGCTTCTTTTTGCTTCTCACGACGGTGAAGTCGTCGTTGGAGTCCACCTCCGCCATCTCGCTAGATCTCCAATCCTTATCGGCTCCGTCTGGTGATGCCATTTGCTTCTTGTCATGAGCTTGAGAATGTAATCCCTAGTCCATTTGATCCAGAACTCGTTAGTCAACTGCTGTGCTCTTTTCCATTGCTCTCTCAAGTCGCGATTGTTTGCCTCGATTAACTTCGGAATGGAAGGACCAGCATCGTTAGCCCCACGAAGAAAATGATTCGGAGTGAGTGAGTCTTCCTCGGTAGGTTCACTTGAGACGTATGTTAATGGACGGCTGTTAATGATGTTCTCCGCTGACTTGAGGGCTGTCAGTAAAGTTGTATCTTTTGGATTTACCTCATTAAGCGTCGCGCGCAGACATTTCTTCACTGATTTGATGAGACGCTCCCAAGCTCCTCCAAAGTGCGGTGCCGCAGGTGGGTTAAATTTCCATTTGACGGGGCCGAACCTTCCACTGGCAGTCATCACTTCAAAGTCTATTTCACTAGCCGCAAGCATGAGATTCTTACTTGCTCCCACGAAGTTGGTCCCGTTTTCGCTATAGATGGTGTCAGGCCTTCCGCGAGTGTCGATAAACCGGGAAAGCCCCATCATGAATTCGTCTATACTCAAGGCGTGCACCACTTCCAGATGGATGGCTCGAGTGACGAGGCACGTGAAAATGATAACAATCGCTTCTCATGTCGCCTTCCAACAGTCACAGTAAATGGCCCAAAGGCGTCTAGCCCAGTGAACGTGAATGGGCGCTGGTAGGCGGCAAGTCTGTAGTGTGGGAGTTGGCCCATCTCCGGAATCACTGGTGAAGCCCTAGAAAGTCTGCACCTAGGACACTTCCGTATTGTTCGTAGAACCGTCTGCCTTCCATCTATGATCCAGAATCTCCCACGGAGGTTGTTCAGCAATGTTTCTGAACCTTGGTGGGCACATCGCTCGTGCTCGGCCTGAATGAGTAACTCCGTGACGTGGTGATCGGAAGGGAGAATTGCAGGTGTCTTCTGCTCTGCTGGAACTTTGTTGGCTTGGAGAATGCGACTTTTGAGGCAAATAGTCCCATTAATGAGGCATGGAGAAGGTCGTGCTATTTTCGCTTTCTTCTCTATTCTACCCTTTGCAAGCTCTGCAATTTCTCTTGGAAATGACTCAGTCTGCACCCACTGCACTGCACTGCTGACCTGTATTCTTCGGAGCTGACAGTGAATCTGTGCTGCCGTACTTTATTATTTTCCATGGCAGCTTTCCATGGTTGATTCAACTCACCGCATTTATAGAAGGTCTTCTTGTACCAGAATCGGGCGGCCTTTTGAACTGCCGCGGCTCGACAGACTAATCGGTTGAGGGAACTGAAATCTTCAAGATTCAAGAGTCGTGTCAAAGGACGGTGGAGTCTTGGCCTTTTCCTTTGCGTCTTGTCCCTCCAGAGTTTGGCTGCTTTCCAAACCACCATTACACAACGTTCGATATCCGCAAATGTTTCAAACTCTTCTCAGGTAACAGGAGTTGACTAATTTTCCTTATCAGCTTGCCTGATTTCCGTCCGCACTCTACGTCTGAAGACGGGCTGACTCTGGAATCGTCCCCAAGCTTTAGTATCCGAGTCGCTAAAATAATTCCTAAGTCTTTGCCTTTTGCTTCCTTGGGCCACTCCTCTTCTGGTCTTTTAAGGAATTCTGGCCCAGTGTACCACATGTCCGTAGGTTCAAATGAAATCTCTGTTTCAAATCTGGTCGCTATATCAGCAGGATTCTCGCTTGTTGGAACCCATCTCCAGTCGGCTCCTTTTGTCGCTTCCTGGATTTCGCCGACTCTGTTAGCCACAAACTCCTTGTAGCGTCCTGCTTCAGAGCGGATCCAGGCCAGAACCGCCTTGGAGTCGCTTCAAAAAACCACCCTGTCCACTTTTGGAAGTCGCAGTTCGGAGCGAAGAAGGACATCGAATCTCGTTCCCAGCACTCAGCCTTGTAGCTCCAATTTTGGTATGGTAAGCTTCTTCAATGGGGCTACTCTTGCTTTGGAGCCAAAGAGAGTTGTAGTAATGTTTCCATTTCTCGTTTCCACTCGCAGGTAGGTTACAGCGGAGAAAGCTTCTTGGCTGGCATCAACGAATGTGTGGACCTCCACTTGTCGAATGATACTTCTGTTGAGTAGGTCTGGATGGTAGCACCGTTGCACTTGAACGAGATGAATTTCTTTAAGCTTACTGAGCCACAGTTTCCACGCTGCATAGATGTCTGGCGTAAGTTCCTCATCCCATCCAACACCAGCAATCCACGTTCGTTGAAGAATAATGATTCCCTTTATTTTGAAATGGGTGACCAAGCCAAGGGGATCATAGACACTAATCACGAGACTGCATGCCTGACGTTTTGTAGGTACCGCTCCTTCCAGGATCTCTGGGGGCACCTTATTAAGTCCGAATTTGAATCCAAATATATCCTTCGTTGGATACCACCACATACCGAGCACGTTTCCTGCGGGAATGACGGACTTCTCGTTCAAAGATTTCACCCCTTTTGCACGAAGCTCTTCTGGGATTGACTCAATGACTGCCCTGGAGTTGCTGTTAAACTTGCATAGGTAAAATCCTCCAGCTGCATTCACCTCAGAAAGTTCCCTTCTCAAGTCCATGCATTTCTCTTCTGAATCTGCACCCGTCAGGCAGTCATCACCGTAGAAGTCGTTCACAATCGTGTGCGACAATTCATGGTTTACCAGCTCATGCTGCATGGCGTTTTCATTCTTCACGTGGATTGCTGAACACGGTGACGAAGTGGCCCCAAAGATCAAGACTTGCATTTCGTAATGATCCGGTTCTATCGACGTATCCATGTTTCTCCATAGAAAACGCTGACTGCATTGGTCTTCTTTGATGACGCGTACACGATGAAACATGTCCGTAATGTCTCCAGTTAGCGCGATATTGTGAACTCTAAAGTTCCACAGGACTGATGTGAGTGGACGAATTAAGTCTGGTCCTTTTGAAAGAGCTTCGTTCAAAGACGCGCCATTCGATCTTGCTGCAGCATCAAAGACAAGGCGTAGCTTTCCCGGCTTATTTGGGTTGGTGACACCAAAATGGGGAATGTACCACGTCCGCTCACTTCCTTTAATGACTTCAATGCTGTCCAGCTTTCGAATATACCCTTTCTCCAGATATTCATCAAACTTCGCTTTATACGCAGCTAGAAGTAACGGATCTTTTGCAAGCTTTCTTTCCGTATGGCGAAGCCTTCCAAGAGCAATTTGATAGCTCTCGGGTAGCGTACCCTCTGCGTCACGACAAAGTAGACCGGTCTCCCAACATGCTCCGGTCCTCTTGGTGGTCTTCTGCAAGATGTCGTACGCGCGTCCTTCAACTAGATTCATGCCCTGCCACCTGGTTCTCGGAATGACTCCAAAGTTCTCAGTGGAAAATGATGACTTGATCAATTCATGGAGATCATTATCGCTGACTGGTTTCGAAACTGTGTAGTTGACGCATCCCTGTGTCTCCATCAGGTCATCAAAATTTCCTCCAACAGTCCATCCCGGCGGTGTTCTCCATCCGATTGGAGCGTCGGGAGGACCCAAGGCAAGCTCGCGGTGAAGGATTAGCCTCAGATTGTTTATTCCTATAATCAGCTCAGGAACAACGTTCTTTAGGTCTCGGGCTTTGACCTTGTTTAGATGTGGCCATTTATGACGAATTTTCTCGATTGAAATCGAGTAAGGTCTCATCTTTAGACTACTCACAGTAACTGCGTTTTGCATTGGGAGGTACGGAGCTCCACGGAATGTTCCAGCTACCTCACAGTTGACCAGCACAGCGTTCGGCTCCATTACCGTTTCTCCACTGGCTGTGTCGTAGCAATAGTGATGAATCTTCCCCTCCAGGCCAACGCTGTCTGCTAAACCTTTTGAGATGAGGGTTCGGCTGGCTCTGGTGTCCAGTAAAGCGTAAGTCCTATGTTTTCCTCCGGGACCTTTGATGACAACTGGGATTATCGGAAGTGGACCGTCGCATCTTTTTATTACTGCTTCTCCGTTAACAACAGTAATGTTCACTGAACCGCTCGTAGGATTAGCTTGCTGGCTTGAGCTGAGTTGTGAAGTCTTCTGACTTGAATTTTCTCCCTGTGGGGCGGAGTAGTTGTGAAGCGAACGGTGATGTATCTTCTCACATCCGTTAATGTCACAATTCTCTTTTTGAGACACTGCCATGATCGATGGCGTTCGTGGCGCAGACATGAAGTGCACAACGATGGTCGCGTACGTTTGATGATCTTCCACTTTTTATTCAAATCTAGGTCTTTCCACCTGTCACACTTGCTTAATGTGTGTCGATCTGAGCATGCTGGACAGGAGTAATGCTTATTCTTTTCTGTGCCTTCACCAGCAGCGATGTTAACAACGCCCGGCCCCTGCTTGGGGCGATATTTCTTCTCTTCGGAAGCTGCCTTCATGGTCTCTGGCTCTACCCATCTGATTGCAAGTTTTGCTTTGAAGTCTAACCATTTGGATAATTCAAATAACGTTTCCTGTCTATTCGATGTTAAAATCCAGGCATACCATTGCTCTTTCATTTCCGCAGGAAGCTACCACGTTAAGGTGTCCAGGAGCTCGATGCTGTCCAGGTATTGTGGCTGTGCCAGTGTCATGCAGCTTGAGATTAATCCTTTGACACTAATATTTAGACCTAGAATAGTGTCAGGCTTTTGTACTGAAAGCTGAGGGCAGTCTTGTGCAGTTCTGAGAAGGTTCTTGATGATAAACCTGGGCTGTCCAAACCGTTGTTCCAACGCCTCCATAATTAGTTTAACATTAGCCGCGTAGGGGATTAAATGCTTGACATGATCGTAGGCTTTCCCCGAGAGAGCCTTCCGAAGTCTAATAAGATTTTGGGAGTCACTGATGTGGTACTCGCTAGTGGTTCTATTAAATTCTTCCTTGAACTCAATCCACCTTTCTACCGCTCCGTCAAAATGCGGTAAAGTCGTGTCTCCCTTCGTTGAATTCACAATCACCTTCTGTTGCTGTTGAAGCACCTTCGTGAATACGTCCACAAGCGTATCGACGCTGTCTGTAGCTGGTGCCCGTGGGTCAGTTGGAACGGGGTGAGGTGAATTGTTTACCCACTCCTGAGCTCGTAATCCTGCTTGCGGTGATCTATCCACGGCTTCCTCCTCTGAAGACAAGTCTTGATCTGAGACTTCTTGGATAGCTAGAAGCTTTGAATCCTTTTCATTTTTAATAAGGGCGACCTCAAATTCCAGTGTTTCCATGGCCCTGATCTCTTGCCTCATTTTCAGCTCGGTTTCTATGATCATCACTTCTAGCTCTTCCTTTTGGTGTAGGAGTTCTGGGGTAAGGTCTTCTTTGGGGTAGGGTCAACCTCCATCTCATCCTTGAATAATGCTAGCTGTCCTAAGTACGTCTTTGCTTTTGCTCCAGTACTAGATGGACTTCCTAGCTTCTTGTATTCCAGGTGGGATGGTTCATGGCGACTTCTAGCAGCACCAATCTTGGGAATTCCGTTGTTTTCCATAATGAGACAACAATTGGTCTTTTCAAAGTTCAGTTATTCTTTTCATAATCAGTAAGCCTGGACGTCCGTCAAGGAGCGTGACCAACCGATCAATTCGAATAACTTTTCAATAATTTAAATTTTATATTAACCGGTGACCAAAGTGTCATCCGGCTCGAGGGACCAGTGATGTAGGTTTGCAAGCGTAGGGTCACTTCCTTTTACGCCTCGAAAGCTAGAATTTAAAAAAAACGAAGACCATGGTTACCGCGCGTTTATTTTCAAAGAACGCTTTAGAACAAAAAGCAGGCGACTGCCGGCGGCGCGCGCCCGTTGGCTGCCGGCGAGCACGTGACTTCCCTGTGCGCGCGCATGGCTGCCGGCGAGGGCAGTTTCACGAACCGCCCGCCAGCGAGAGAAGCTTTTTCTTAATTACAATGCAAGTCCTTAACTATATTTACAGGTTTCTAATTTATAACTATTTCACATATTTACATATGTGGCGACCGCACTTTGCTTCAGCGAACTGGGACAAAGCTTCAAAACACATACGGGCAGAAAAATGGCGGCCCCACTATGCCTCGGCAAGCACGTGTTTTGAGAACACTTCACTACGCATGCGCGGGCGTCATCCGGAACTTTCTAGCGGCTGGCTTCTTCCGACACTTGATCTGGCACTCAGGCGGTAAACAACAAGGCTAAAGCCGACGGCCGTTACTTCAACCGTTGTTTCTTTTCTCTCTATAATTTCTCTTGCTTTAAATAAATTAATTTTAATTATAATTTTATCAGCAGTCTTTCCACAAGCCACACCAACACTTCACGCAACAACCATCCTACACATATATATTCTTCTTTTTGAAAGTCTTCGCGCCGCAATTTCAAAGGTATATCTTGAGGCAGAACTTCTCATCGACTTTATAGAAATGCATAAATGAATAATCATTAAATTAACTTCTATTTTTCATTTTTAAACAAAATTTAATATCTATAAAAACAAAATTGGAAGGGCTTTTATTTTTCTTTCCAGTAAATTATATTTAAAATAACATAAATATATATTTACAATATATTTTAATTAGTAAATATATGTCATAATACGCTCTTATTTTTAATTTATTAACTGAAATAATATTCTTGCTATTAAATAATATAGTTTATTTTCAAAAATGTAAATGCGAGTGTTCTATGGTTTTCTACAGCCATCACCCAGGTTCCAATCCCGCGTTGGACACTTTTTTTAAAATATATTTTTCATTTTATAATTTCATATAATTTTATATATTTTTATATAGATAAATAAAATTAAATTGCCCCTATTTTAACCATTAGTTAACCTAAAGAAATTCTTTAATATGAAGGCGAGTGTATATTGATTTTCAACCTCAAAGACCTGGGTACAAATCCCGCGTGGGACACTTTTTTTTTTCTTATTTTATAATTTCATATAATTTTATATATTTTTTTATATTTTTCAAATATAAATTGAAAAAAATTAAAATGGCCCCTAATTTAACCATCAGTTCGCCTAGAGGGCTTCTTTAATGTGAAAGCGAGTGTATATTGATTTTCAACCGCCAAGACCTGGGTTCAAATCCCGCGTTGGACAATTTTTTTTAATTTTATTTTTTTAATATACTTCTATTTATTTTTATTAAAAACAAAATTCCTTTTTGGCGAACCCTTTTTTATTATCTTTATTTTTTTAAGCGAACACGACCTTAAGAGGCTTCTTTCCATAATAAAAGTCGGTGGACGAGTGGGTAACCCCTCGATTCCCGACAGTCATGAACCGGGATTGAATCCCGCGTTGAAATTTTGTCTAATATGTGAATAACCTTCACATATTATTCATTGTTCAATTATCATGAACTAGGTTGCTCTTGCTGAGCGGTACCTATTAATGTGATTTGAACCAGGCTTCTTGCCGCACTATTTTTCAAATAAATATAAAAGGATAAGAAAAAACACCCTCTTCAACGACCATAACAGGTTTTCGACTACGACTCCGT
>CP092863.1:43627648-43687242 GCA_030710605.1 Cordylochernes scorpioides | reverse complement strand
CTGATCTGTTTAGTTGTAAGTTGGTTTTCAGGAGGGGAGTTTTTCCATCGAACCAGCGGTAAAAAGGATGTAAAGCCAGTAGGTACCACTTTCAAAATTCTGAGAGAAACCTTGGTCGAAATTCGTACCTAAGAAACAAATTTTGAAAGCTTTGGGTGTAGAGTTCCCTAGGGAATGAGCTTTGTGTATTAAAATATTTATTATTTTATTAATAAAATATTAATTTTAAAATTTTATTCCTAAGCAATTTCCTCTTTTTGCTTTTTTATGAGAGAAAATTTGGTGTTTTTCATCATATAACATAAACATATGACAATAAAATTAAGGTGACAAAAGACAAAATCCAATAAATTGTGTGTAACGGTAAGAGCGTTGTTACAGGGCAGCACTTTTATCTCATGATGTTGGAAGTATATTTATTTACGGGGCTGCTAACCAAAATGGATGATTTTTGAGCCCTGAGAAGGTAATAGCCTACAGCATCCGGTGTTCCCAGGTGGTCACCCTCCCAAATACTGACCGGGCCCGACATTGCTCAACTTCGGTGATCGGACGAGAACCGTTGTTTTCAATGTGGCCGTAGGCGTCTCATGATGTTAACAGCGCCGTTACCGAAACCTCACACCCAATTTATTTATTTAGGTTTGGTCTTGTTATTTAATGTTTCCAATTTCTATAATTGAAAATGTTCCTCGTCATTCAATGTTGGAATATTATTGATTAATATATATATAATACGATTTGACTATTAAATAAACCTTGACTGGAAAAAATATATAATTGTTATATAATTTTAATTGTTGTCCCGTCGTTTCTTTATCACCCTCCCTGTACACGCTTGTTCGGCAGTACATATACTCAAATAGGAACGATACAGATAAGATTAGTAGGGCCCCTGCGCAAGGATGATACGTAAAATCGTGAAGCGTTCTCTCCCTCTCTCTTTCCGTGGCTCACTGCCGCCTTCACTGCCTTCTTCAAAGTGTTCTGGAATTCTAGCTTCTACTTATGTGAACACCATTTTCTGAAATTCACATAAAGCGTCAAATATTTTAATATACCGAATAAATTAATAAATATCAAAGTCGGTGGACGAGTGGGTAACCATTCGATTCCCGACAGTCATTAACCGGTATTTAATCCCGCGTTAACCTTTTGTTTAATATGTGAATAACTCACATATTGTTAATTGTTTCAATTATCATAAACTAGGTTGCTCTTGTTGAGCGGTACCTAAAAAGTGATTTTGGAATCGGAGTAAATTAATATAATTCAATAACGTGCCACCACACATCTATACATAGGAAATAAAATGATTGAAGCACGAACTACACGAAAAACAAACTTCTACCCTCTTTACTGCGATGAAAAAATATTGGGAGGGCTTTGTGAAGAGTTCATTACTGATGAGCCAAGCCCTTCCAATATTTTTTCATCGTAGTATGGAGAGTGGAAATTTAGTGTGTGTGTGTGTGGGTAAAAAAACATTTGTACTTCAATCCTTTCATTTCCTATACCGAATAAAATTTGAATCAGAGATTAAAAATTAAAATATTTTGTAAAATTTTTTAATATATATAAATATTTCAAATTTTTACAAAAATATTTTAATAAACATAAGCTTTTATTTAAAAAAACGAAACTCAATATAGATTTATATATATAATATTATATTATTGGCGAAATATCGAAGTGTCAATAGCCACAAGGATTTTAAAAAGCCTTAATGTTGTTGCTCCGTTAAGTATTAGGTTCATTATTTAGGAAGAGTGGGTCGCTCTCATCAATTATTACGATGCATTAGCACGCCATCTGTTATGAAAATTTGAAACTATTATAGACGCGTATGATTCTTTTTAAAATTAAACAATTTCTACTGCCTATTACTGCAATGGAAAAATTAATTGGAGGGCCTGGTTCATCAGTGGTGAGCCCTCCAATTAATTTTTCCATTGCAGTAAGGACAGTATAAATTGTTTAATTTTAAAAAGAATCATACGCGTGTATAATAGTTTCAAATTTTCTCATCAATTATATTTCTCCTAAGTTATTTGCTCTTTTCTCAACCTGTATTTAAAACAAACCTTGCTGTAATTTATCTATATACTTTTATTAAAATATCATTATTAACTTAGCGCCATCTATCGATGAAAAATCTTGACATTTTAACGGTACTTTTATTCTAAAATAAACTCATGTACAAAACTTAAGGACGTGGAAAGTCTTTGATGTCTCCTGTGGTCTGTTTTTTTTTTAGGGAGACAGAGGCAATTTTGTTCACACTTGGTTATCTCGCAGGTCTTCAATAAATATCACTGTGTATCAAATATATTTTCAATTTATTGTCTGAATCCCGATATACATGCTGAAAGTTACAACTTCCTCAAGTTTTGTCCATGAGTTTATATATATATGGTAATTTAAACCAACAACCCCATACTGTCTATATAACTTGTAATAAGATTGCCATGTTGTATATAGAAACACATCTATAAATAATTATGCGCATGATTAATCTGTGTCATTGCATCACCTATGTAACGTTATTTGTACAAAGTGGATAAATAAATAAAATCTGTAATAGATTTAAAAGTTGAGCTAAAGCAGAGATCGAACATATAGTATTGCCAAAACAACAGAGTCTAAAGATGGGAGTCATAAATCAGGTAGATTCACAGTTCCCACGACAGGCCACCCACACTGTCACATGTGGTGGAATGCAGAGACCCCTCTCACACCTGGACAGGTAAAGGCCCCCTTTCTCAGAAACGCCCATGTCACATAAGGTCGCCCCGTCTTTACCCTATAAATACATCACCTTACAGTGACAGTTGAGTTCAGTTCAGTTTAGTTCACCCTTAGTGCAAGCCGCGTCGGTCGTATGTTATGTCGATCTCATCCAACATGTAGTTAGGAAGAATTCGTCTATCTCCATCTTTCGCTCCTGGCTCAACTTTTATCTGTTAACGGAACTTTCTTAGTGCAACTGTGTCTTCGTTTTTTGTGTATGGATATCCCCAAGCTTTTCCACTCTGCCTCGACCACGACTGCATGTATTTTGTGAGAACTTTTAAAGGTCTTCCAAGGTGCAGAGAGGTACTGGAAAACTCTACACAAGGCTTACCAGGACTTCAACATTATTTCAGTAGTCGACAGGATCTCTACAAAAGCTACTGGAATTCTCATCTCATTACATGAGTCGACAGGATTCTACAAGTCGACAACAACCAAACATTCAACAATATATTTCAGAAGTCGACAGGATCACTCATCACAGATAAGTCGACAGGATTTCTCATCACAGATAAGTCGACAGCAACTCACCATCACATTTAAGTCGACAGGATATTCTATAAGTCGACAACACCAAACAGCAACTCATCATCACATATATATAAAATAAAAGGATTTAAAAACGCGAATGTTTCTTTTATACATAAAACGAACTTCTTCTACTGTCCTTACTGCGATGAAAAAATATATTGGGAGGACTTGGCTCATCAGTGGTGAACCCTCCCAGCGGTTTCGCCAATTTAATCCACCAGACCGCTTCTCAGAGCTCTAATATTGTATTGGATTATTCTGCTTTTATATGCTACACTGAAGGATGGAATCTTAGAAATGGTTTTCAAGTAAACTATGGACATAAGCTTATAGGACAGTAGAATTATATTCAAATATTTGCTTCGAGCAATGCTCTTCAGCAAACTCTAAAGACAAGGTCATTAGGAATAAATTAACACAAAGCAATAACGCGCCATCTATACATATAAAATAAAAGGATTTAAAAAACGCGAATGTTTCTTTTATACATAAAACGAACTTCTTCTACTGTCCTTACTGCGATGAAAAAATATATTGGGAGGGCTTGGCTCATCCGTGGTGAACCCTCCCAGCGGTTTCGCCAATTTAATCCACCAGACCGCTTCTCAGAGCTCTAATATTGTATTGGATTATTCTGCCTTTATATGCTACACTGAAGGATGGAATCTTAGAAATGGTTTTCAAGTAAACTATGGACATAAGCTTATAGGACAGTAGAATTATATTCAAATATTTGCTTCGAGCAATGCTCTTCAGCAAACTATAAAGACAAGGTCATTAGGAATAAATTAACACAAAGCAATAACGCGCCATCTATACATATAAAATAAAAGGATTTAAAAACGCGAATGTTTCTTTTATACATAAAACGAACTTCTTCTACTGTCCTTACTGCGATGAAAAAATATATTGGGAGGGCTTGGCTCATCAGTGGTGAACCCTCCCAGCGGTTTCGCCAATTTAATCCACCAGACCGCTTCTCAGAGCTCTAATATTGTATTGGATTATTCTGCTTTTATATGCTACACTGAAGGATGGAATCTTAGAAATGGTTTTCAAGTAAACTATGGACATAAGCTTATAGGACAGTAGAATTATATTCAAATATTTGCTTCGAGCAATGCTCTTCAGCAAACTATAAAGACAAGGTCATTAGGAATAAATTAACACAAAGCAATAACGCGCCATCTATACATATAAAATAAAAGGATTTAAAAACGAGAATGTTTCTTTTATACATAAAACGAACTTCTTCTACTGTCCTTACTGCGATGAAAAAATATATTGGGAGGGCTTGGCTCATCAGTGGTGAACCCTCCCAGCGGTTTCGCCAATTTAATCCACCAGACCGCTTCTCAGAGCTCTAATATTGTATTGGATTATTCTGCCTTTATATGCTACACTGAAGGATGGAATCTTAGAAATGGTTTTCAAGTAAACTATGGACATAAGCTTATAGGACAGTAGAATTATATTCAAATATTTGCTTCGAGCAATGCTCTTCAGCAAACTATAAAGACAAGGTCATTAGGAATAAATTAACACAAAGCAATAACGCGCCATCTATACATATAAAATAAAAGGATTTAAAAACGCGAATGTTTCTTTTATACATAAAACGAACTTCTTCTACTGTCCTTACTGCGATGAAAAAATATATTGGGAGGGCTTGGCTCATCAGTGGTGAACCCTCCCAGCGGTTTCGCCAATTTAATCCACCAGACCGCTTCTCAGAGCTCTAATATTGTATTGGATTATTCTGCTTTTATATGCTACACTGAAGGATGGAATCTTAGAAATGGTTTTCAAGTAAACTATGGACATAAGCTTATAGGACAGTAGAATTATATTCAAATATTTGCTTCGAGCAATGCTCTTCAGCAAACTATAAAGACAAGGTCATTAGGAATAAATTAACACAAATCAATAACGCGCCATCTATACATATAAAATAAAAGGATTTAAAAACGCGAATGTTTCTTTTATACATAAAACGAACTTATAGATGGCGCGTTATTGCTTTGTGTTAATTTATTCCTAATGACCTTGTCTTTATAGTTTGCTGAAGAGCATTGCTCGAAGCAAATATTTGAATATAATTCTACTGTCCTATAAGCTTATGTCCATAGTTTACTTGAAAACCATTTCTAAGATTCCATCCTTCAGTGTAGCATATAAAAGCAGAATAATCCAATACAATATTAGAGCTCTGAGAAGCGGTCTGGTGGATTAAATTGGCGAAACCGCTGGGAGGGTTCACCACTGATGAGCCAAGCCCTCCCAATATATTTTTTCATCGCAGTAAGGACAGTAGAAGAAGTTCGTTTTATGTATAAAAGAAACATTCGCGTTTTTAAATCCTTTTATTTTATATGTATAGATGGCGCGTTATTGCTTTGTGTTAATTTATTCCTAATGACCTTGTCTTTATAGTTTGCTGAAGAGCATTGCTCGAAGCAAATATTTGAATATAATTCTACTGTCCTATAAGCTTATGTCCATAGTTTACTTGAAAACCATTTCTAAGATTCCATCCTTCAGTGTAGCATATAAAAGCAGAATAATCCAATACAATATTAGAGCTCTGAGAAGCGGTCTGGTGGATTAAATTGGCGAAACCGCTGGGAGGGTTCACCACTGATGAGCCAAGCCCTCCCAATATATTTTTTCATCGCAGTAAGGACAGTAGAAGAAGTTCGTTTTATGTATAAAAGAAACATTCGCGTTTTTAAATCCTTTTATTTTATATGTATAGATGGCGCGTTATTGCTTTGTGTTAGTTTATATATAATTAAAATTTATTTTTTACAGTCCTTTTTTATCCCGAAATTACAAAATTGAAAGAGGGATGGATAAGGGCTGTAGAAATACATTCAAATTATATATTTTAGAAGAAAAGTAGCGTTAAAAATATTGCCATGTGGAAAATTAGGAAAGAAAAACTTCAGGATGACACAACAAATTATTTGAGACAAGAACAAACTATGAATGATAAAAAAGATAAGCAATTAGGGAAGTTTACAGAGTAGCAAAATATAAGCATCAAAAATGATACTCTGTTAATAAAATAATATATACTTTATAATTTTCATAATTTTAGTAACAATAGTATATCCCGATACCGCTATATTTTTTTTTCAAAGGCAATGGTGTTATTTATCCTCTATAAGTAAAGAATAAGATATCAAGCTCATAAACTAAGGGTTACAGGTTCAGATACCGTTATGAGAATGTTTTTTAAGTTAATTTAAAATAAGTGATTAGATAATGTCGTATACACTCATGGACAAAACTTAAAGAAGGTTGTAACCTTTAGCATGTATATTGGGATTCAGACAATAACTCTTGAAGATATTTGTTGCACAGTGATCTTTATTTAAGACACACGATATAACCAAGTGTGAACAAATTTACCTCCGTCTCCTTCAAAAAAAAAAAAAAAAGAAGAAGAAGAAGCCGGTGACATCCAACACTTTATACTTCCTTAAGTTTTGTAAATGAGTGTATATATATGAGAAATTGGGTGATAATATAATTTTAAATATAAAAATACCTCTTATATATTGCAGAAAAAAATATATATTAACAGATTTCTCTTCTGCTAAATAAGTCTATAACCTTATTACAAAAGTAGGAAGATTGGTGAAATTATGATTTTTAAGGCTCACTACTGCTCCATCACAGTACTGTTCACTCATTATAATCATGTTTTCTATTTGCAGTAACCCCGAGAAGTAATTTGTGCAATATATACTATAGAGATCGTTCTGAAGAGGATATTTCTATGTTACTTTGTGGGCTACAAAATAAGCCAAACGCGGCTAAGATGACTTAATAAATTTGATACCCGCCAGAAGCAGTAAATTATTAAAAGTAAAAAAAATCATGTGGCTAAAGGTTTCTTGAAAGTTTTTTATTTGGCCGAGCTTTCGATGATTTCTGCTCTTCAACAAAAGTAAAAATTAGTAAAAATTTACTCCTGTAGAAGGGAAGAAATATTCGAAAGCTCGGCCAAATAAAAATCTTACAAGAAACTCTTAGCCAAACGATTTTTTACTTTTACTAAGATAATTTGTTCTTGAAAACGAGAGAGAGAGAGTCATATTTTTAAAAAAGCCTCACTTAATTTGAGTATAAAAAATGTTTTATTTGAAATGTAGTCTATATTTTTTCTAAAACGTGGTCTGTTAAATTTAACAGCCAGCTAAAAATCTAGAAAAAGGGAGGCAATTATTGCTCAAACGCCTTTTTTTTTATCTTTGTACAATGAGTCAATTTAGAATTGTTAAAAATGAGTTTTTAACGAATTACTTCAAATAGAATAAAGTTAATATATAAAATATTTCTAGAATTAGGTAAAAATATTTAATAATATTAAATACACTTTTTTGAAAGAGAGACTTTATTTTTCAAATTTCTTAATTTAATGATGTATCGCCATCTAGTGAGTTTATTTGAAATTTATTTGCTATTTTCTTTAATCGTCCCACTTAAAATCTCGAGTTTAATGTTGTTAATTGGATATTAAATATATATTTTTTCTAGAGTTCTAATTTTTATATTATATATAGATTTATAAGTTTTGTGTACTTGTATTTTGATTTTTAAAGAAAATTATTTTGTTTTATTAAAACGTTTTAAATTTGGACATACTAGACCCATTATGTTATTTGATTGAAAAAAGGTTTTTCCTGTCTGCTCAAAATGCTCCAACTCCATTGCAACTCCAGCACATATCCTGGACTGTATTGGAGCTAAGAAGGTAGACATATACAAGAACCACAAAACTCTAATAGAAAAATTATTGCTTTCAACCTTCATGACTTGGTGTACTATTACCCATTGATAATAAAAAATGGTAAAACTTTTACAAATTTCTTATAATACAAACTCTATAAAAATAAAAACTTAGATATCAACAAGAAATGTAAATGGATTTTAAATTATTCTGAATTTATTGAAATATTAAAATTTGTAACCGTAAAACCTATAAAATTATATTTTTATTCATAAACATGTACACAATTGAGCAAATAATTTCTCTCGTATCACCAATTTATTATTTTCTCATAAAATCAGAAATTTTTCTAGCTGGCGGTTTCTAACATATTTTTGAAGTTAGGTGAAACACTGGATTGATCATAGAAAATACCAACCAATTAATTCAGACATATATATGTATATTGTCTCTTAGATACAGAGTAGGAGTTCAAAAATAAGTAAGTGGGAAATAGAAATTACAAAGTTACATTTGAAATTATAGAGAGAACAAATTACTATTATCGTTAAATAATGATAGACGGATTTTTATACAATAAATATGGGATGACCTTCACGTTGAAGCTCAGTAAACTATAAATTTAAGGAGATTTGCTGCCACTCCATGACTATTGCTCTCCATGCTGCCTAACAATAAGTATGGATCCATCTCAACAATAAATCTGAGTGTGGATTGCTAGATCCAGGCAAACTACGCTATAGTATTCAAAGATGACCCAAATTTCCTCATTGCTATAGTGTACACAGACCCGTTTCCAATACCAAAGAGTCCGGATGGCTACTTTCCTAGGAATCGGATATCTAAGCCTAAAATTTCTGGAAAATTGTCCAAGAAATATATCTGATTGTCGCCACCACATAAATTGAACTTCCTATTGACTTATAAATATAAGAAATAAGTCTTAGGTCTTAACCTGGGTAGTTAGCGACATTATGTATGCTCCAGAAACCCATATGATTCCTAGGAGGCTGGTCACCTGGAATCTTCGGTATTGGAAAGCCGGATAATTGAAAGAAGAGGTGGTTCACGGTTAAGCATTTACTTTGGCAATGGAGGCACAGTTTGCCTGGCTGTGATCATGCACAGTCAAAATTTCTGTTTTGGCCAATCCATGCTTGGTAGCATGGAAACAGTAGAGTTGGAGTAATAGCATATTTCAATAGATTTCTATTTGAATGGTCTTTAACGTGGTCTGTCCATTTTTGTTTCTGTGCTTTCTTTTTTAGGTTTTTTCTTTCTCTATATATCTTCAAGTTCAGTAGAAAATATTTTGACAAAAAATTGGCCATAAATAATAAACCACATTACAGGATCGTTTACACACAAAAACCTTTTTTAAAGACATATATAGGCATACTATCTATTCTATTGTCGTCCCGTTAGCTCACTGGCGCCTTCTTCATAGTGTTTTAGAATTCCAGCTTCTACTTATGTGAACGCCGTTTCTGAATTAGATGTAAAACGTCAAATATGCTGAGTAAATTTCGAATAGGAGATTATAAATCAAATAATTTTTCACAAAATGATAGAATAATAAGAGCACACAAACAATTTAATTTTAAAATGAAGAATCAAGTTTAGCATTTATATAAAGCTTATGAAAATTAGAAACTATTTTAGACGCGGTTCTACCCTAAGTCACCACCTCGGTTCTACACTAAGTTACATATTTACTACTGCCCTTACTGCAATGAAAGAAAATTAATGGGAGGGCCTGGCTCATCAGTGGTGAACCCTCCCAGCGGTTTCGCCAGTTTAATCTACACCATACCGCTGTTATATTACATTTTTCTGTAGAAATTGTTTAATATCAAAAAGAATATTACGCGTCTAAAATAAACTAGAATTAAAGAATAATATTTCCCTATGAGAAAAGCGGCAGTGACACCATGTATGTGCTTTTCCTGTCTATGTACAGATTTATGGTCTATGCACACAAGTATGTATACAAGTTATTTGCAAATTGCGTGGCAAATTTGCCCTTTCGCTCGCAAGCAACGCCTCTAGCGGTGAAGATGTGAGGTAATATCAGCTGACCTAATGGACATGTAAAACGTGTTTTAACAGGACATAGAGAAAAATCTGGAAAATATATTTTTTGGATTTTTAGTCAAGAAAAATAAATTGACAGGTTCTGGGAAAAAAAGTAGTTGTTTTTTATTCAGAAAATGATGATTATAATATTTCTGTATCATATTTGATTATCAGATACAAAATTATATCCGGAAAAATTCCAAAAAACAGAGACCACGGGTGAAGTCAGTTCATTTTTAGTATGCAGGAACAAAATTCTAACAGAAAAACATTCATTCGAGCAGAAGACACAAAGCCAGATCATCTCTTTATAAAAATATCGCTTCTCAGACACAAAGTTTGGAGCGGGACGTTTCACAAGAATGACATCCACGGCGCCAATTTATAATTGTAACGAATAGTATTTGAATAAAAGCATTTAATCGGGTAAACCCCGGGGGTTGCCCGGGTCCTTCGGCTAGTATATATATATACAGGACGTATTAGGTAAATTGGGAATAACCATAATGTGATTATAATTAAAATTTATTATAATTAAAAATCAAAAATTGAAATTCAATTAAGCACAGTATTAGATTAAATGACAAAGTTCTGATTTATTGAATGTAGTTTCCATTATCAGTCACAATAAGTATCGAAGCGAGTGCGGAATGAAGCAAAGACCTTGGCAACGATGACCTCTCCATTCGGATCATTACTGTGTGAACCTCTTTCTTGACAGATTGGATGGGGTTGTGGATAGTCTTGTTGACATCTCTCTCAACAACGCCACATTTATAGTAGTCGAGGAGTTGCAGTCTGGAGAGTTAAGGGGCCAACTATAAGGACTCCAGTGACTGGGGACGTTAATGGTCAGCCACGATTGTGTCTTTATTGCCGTGTGGGCTGGAGCTGAGTCCTGTTGGAAGACATACTCCCGTTCTTCAGTCACTATGTCCATCCAAGGCTTTATAACGGTCTCCATGGCATTGATGTAGGTGTCAACGTTCATCCTAAGGCCCTTCTCAGAGAAATGAGGAGGCATGACTTCACTGATGATAACGCTAAGGACCATCACGGAGGCAGGAAATTTCGTGTGCTTCACGATAGGTACCTATGAGGGGTCTTTACATATCCAGCTATCATTCCTGGGATTTACCTTTTGGTCCACGTCAAAGTTCTTTTCATCAAAGAAGAAACTCAGTATTCAACAAGAGTCATGTTTTGAGGTTAGCAGCCTTTCCTTTTCTGTTATCCTTTATATTCTCTATCAGCAACTACCTTTTTCTGAAGGGCATAGGACTTGAGACCAAGGTTCCCATGGATAGTTTTGACAATTATCATAGAGCGAATATCCATTTCATTGGCTATGGCCCTCATGTTCTTCCTAGGGTTACCATCAATCTTCTCCTTGAATTTTACACAAATTCTTCGCTTCTTACCTTGTCCGATCGACGCGAGCGTTTTTTCCTTGCAGCCATTCACTCTTTGTTTACTGTCGGCCTCATCAAACTGCTTCTTGACAATATTAACAGTGGTTTTGTACAAATTAAGAAAGCCCATCATCTCTTTAGACTCCCTTCTGTGCGCAGAACAACGATGATGGCTGATCGATTTTGAATTCTCGAGATTATTGTTTATCTCACTACACTGCACACACATGTAATGTTACATTTTACATTAATAGGGCTACGGAATTCGAAAAATAGCAACCTTTTCATATAAACAAAATTTTCTTAAAAAAAAATAGACACTTCACTAGTTAAAGTTTCATTTTCTTAACGTTTCAACAAAATTATAAAACTTCAACTGGTGAAGTGTCTATTTTTTAGAGAAATATGAATGCCGGCCAGGCAGCCTCTATCTTTACGAATAAGTAGAGTTTGTCTTATGAAATGCCAGAGTTATCTCCAATTTATCCCCGGTACATCCTATATATAATTTTATTGTTTTGAAAATAGAGCAATCCATATTTAATTCATTAGATAATAAAACGACATATATTGGATTTAATAAAAGATTTATTTTGCCAATATTTCGGCTGGCTGAACGCCAACCTTATCGAGGCAGCCAGGGTGTTCAGCCAGCTGAAATATTGGCAAAATAAATATTTTATTAAATCCAATAAATGCCTTTTTATTATCTAATATAATTTTATATGGGTTTTCGGGACTAGACTAATTTCTAGATTTATTTTTAAATTTTTGTGATGATATATTAAATCTATTTCCAGAACACGTAGAAGTCTGAAATTTGGTACAATCACTCAATGAAGCTAACAACGCAAATGTACAAAATATCTGACTTCAAGGTGGATACGATGTTCTGGAATATAATAGAATTTGTAAATATATCAAAGGAGAAAATAGGCGCAATCGTTTGTAGCGTAATTAACTTCCAATGGCCTTCTATAAAGTTAAATCGATAGCATGAGTATATTGTCAGAAATATATAATCTTTTATGATGGCTAAAATAAAGGGGGTCGGTACCATGTTGTATGGTACTTTTGCTGTCTGAGAAGATCCAAATTTCATCAAAGATCTAATTGTTCAATGCCGGAAGAGCTGAAATATTTATTTTCTTCTTTTTTGTGCATTTTAATAAAAGCTTTTTAATAAAATATGTTGATAAAGCACAATTTGGATTATAGATTATAAACACAAGGTATTAAGACCAAATGCAAATAAATGAAGTGTGTGTGTAGTTTCGGTAATATTGTTGTTACCATCTTCAGACAAAAGTACTGAATGAGAAATTTGTTGTGATATTTTCTAATTCAGTACTTTTGTATGAAGATGGTAACAACACTGTTACCGAAGCAGCATACACTATTTATTTACTTGGACTTGGTTTTATTACTTCGTTTTTTATATAAAATATGTTATTAATTAATTGTTTTATTTTTAAAAGAATCATACGCGTCTATAATAGTTTCGTATTTTGATAACAGATGGCGCGCTAATGCATCAGAATTATTATAAAACTACAGCCGCTCATTACGCCAAAGAAACAGGGGGCGCCTATTTTGGTTTGTTTGAAAGTAAATTCTCTTCTTCCGTCTTCGCAACCCTCTCGGCCACCTAGAGGTCAGAAATTTAGGACATTTGAAATTATTTTCGAAGATTTGTATTGATCTAGTACATTAAATACCAAACTTCTACGGGTTGGAAAGAGTATACAAAAAATACAACACAAATTTCGAAACGAAATATAGAAAAATAGTCCATAACCGATCACTCCAACCATCCAGAAGTCAGGAATTTTGTCAACTTGATTTACTAGCTGTATTGAGCGAGTCTACAAATTTTCAGATTTCTGTGTGGTCTGTAATTATATGAAATTTGAACACAAAATTTGAAATTAAATATAGAAATTATAATTAGTCCATTAGGATCTGACATAGTATAGCCACACTTGATAGATTAAAACAGGAAGTAGGTGAATAGCGTGGTAAGTTTCTTTATTTCGCACAACAAGCTTTCGGGCATCAGCTGCCCTTCATCAGGTACAATGCGTGGTTAGAAAGAGTGAACCAATATTTATATGCAATGAATTAGCATAAAAGAAAACTAACTAAGATCTACTTAAAAATTAAGAGATTTACATATGAGACAAAAGGGAAAAGTACGAAATTTCTGAAGAAATAAACTAAAAGATCTGCATAAGGCGAAATAAAAGTAAAGCACGGGAAAAAAGGATGGAAAGACAGGAAACGAAAGTATCTAGGCATAATGAAGGAACAAAGAAAGATATCAGCGGCCAATATTAGAAAAAAACAGTATATTGGGGGGGAGGGAGATCTATTTTTCTGTTAAAACTAGGGACAGAGCTGGACACAAGAGCCTCAAGGACCAAACGTTGATATTTGTTCTTAACATCGCTATATACCGGAATCGTGTTGCGTAAATTAAAAGAATGGTTAAGTTCGTTGCTGTGTTGGTATAGTAGGGACTTACAATCATGAGAACGGATGTTACGGTCATGTTCTAGGACTCGAGTGGCAATGGTTCGGCCAGTTTCTCCAACGTAGGATTGTGGGCAGTCATTACACGGGATTCTGTAGATGGCATTGGAGAGAGTTTGGGGGCTGGGTTTAATGGAACTTTTTGTGAGGGGATGGCGTAAAGATGTGCCTAGGGAAGGTGATTTTTTATAAAACGTACGGATGCCAAATTTACGTAGATAGAAACCGATGTCGGAATTCGTAATAGAAAACGGAAGGACGCAAACATCTTTAAACGGGAGAGGAGTGGAACGGTCGTGGTTTGGTGAATAAAAATGCCGATCAATAAAGTTGCGTGGGTAACCCGCGGATAAAAGGTGTAAGTAAACGGTCCGTTTCTCGATTCTACTAAATAAAGGAAGGGAGCAATGGGTAAAAACGCGCTTAGAAAGAGTTCTAACGGTGGTAATTTTATGGGAGACGGGAGCATGAGATAAAAAATGTAAGTAAGAAGGAGTAAAACCAGCCTTACGAAAAACGGTTGTATAGAAACGACCCTGGAGGTTAATCACTAAAACATCCAAGAACGGGATACAATTAAAACAGGAAGAATTGTGGGTAAAACATAAATCGGGATGATAGGAGTTTAAAACAGTGAGAATAGGGGAGTGGTCGGTGCTTTGATGTAGACAAAAAATGTCGTCAACATATCTCGCCCACATTACCACTCCCAGGCGGATCTGGGAAACTAACCATCGGTCAAAATGGGACATCACAATCTCAGCTGCGATTGTAGAGAGAGGACTGCCCATGGGGGAGCCTCTTATCTGCAAGAAAAAGCGCCCATTAAACTCTAGGGTGTTCATGCCCAAGCAGATGTTGAACAGTTCGGAAACGACTTTTTGATCTTTGTTAGAGACAGCAGGAGAGTTGAGGAGTGAGCCTAGCCCTTCAAAAATCAAAGAATGTGGAAGGCTCAGGAAGAGAGATGTGACATCAAAGGTGGACATGGTGGGGCTGTCAGATTGGGGGAAGTTTTTTAGTTTAGCCATAAAATCAGAGGAGTCTTGAACGGAATAAATATTGTGGGCTTTGACAAGAGGCTTAAGGAAGTTTGAAAGGTGCCTAGCTAAATGCAATGCGGGCGAAAGATGGTATGCGACAATGGGCCTGAGAGGAACATCAGGCTTATGAGTCTTAGGGAGGCCATAAATATAAGGGATGCTGGAGATGTTTGAGGTGAAAAGCTTGAACTGTTCAGGGGTGATGCAACCCTTCTTAAGGAGGGATTTGAGTGATGCCACCTGGAGCAGCACGAGGCGGTGGTCCGATAGGTGGTAGTGGCTGGTCGCGTAGATGGACACGCGATCCAGGACTCCAGCAGGGACGAGGATCCGGTCCAGGCGGTTGGATTCGACTTGGTCGCCGTGCATGGCGACACTGGTGGGCAGGTGGGCGGCGTCGAACTGGGTGGCCACGTCGACCAGCGCGGCCAGGTCCAGAAGAGCGGCGAGGGCATCCGATGATGATGACGATGAGGGGCCCCGATCCCTGATGTTAAAGTCGCCGATGATCCAGCAGGCCCCCTCCTCCTCCTGTGCCGCTGTCGCCGCCAGGAGCTCCAGTTGTCGGTTTCTCTCCCGGGGTTCATGCGCCAGATGAACGGCGATGGCCGTCATCTCCTCGCCGTGGACATCTATTGTTGCCAAGGCGATGTGGCCCGGCCACAGGATACGCTGTTGTAGCACGGCTACGCCTGGTCCGAAGACGCAGGCGAGTCCGGATCCCGAGATGGCTACGGGATGGGCCAATATAACAGCGTTGTAGCCGAGGCAGAGGTCTTGGCCGCTGCCGAGATGAAATGCGTTTGTCTCCTGGACAAACGCGATGTCCACGTGATGTTGCCTGAGGAGATGACAAAGGGCAAGGCTCCTCCCCCAAGTGGCGAGCCCTCGCGCGTTGATGCTGGCGAGACGGTAGCTCATTGTTGCCGTCCCTTAAGCACCCCCTTGGTCTTCTGGAGGGTCTTGCGGATGGTGTGGTTGGAGTCTGGGATCGAGGCCCTGATGGTTTCGGCCACTTGGTCGAGGGCGGCGACCTGTGCTTTTGACAGCAAGGGCACTCGCTTCTCCATTTTTCTTTTAGAGGTGAGTAGCTGCTGTGCGTCCTCGCGGTCTATACCGGGCAGCCCGTCCCAGTCGATGGAGAGGTTGGGGGACTGCTTGAGGTGCTCCTGCAGCTGGAAGAGTGCGGGTTTTCCCTTGGAAGGCGTGGAGGGAGTTGAGGTCCGCTCCTCCTCCGACATCTCGATGTCGAGCGAAAGGATCGCGGGCTCGAGGGGCCGCGGGGCAGCCATAGGAGCAGGGAGGGCAACAGGGGCGGGCTGGGCAAGATCCTTCGGTTCGGCAGGATGGGGCGCCGAGGGGATCGCCGGTGCCTCTGTTGATGTCTTCGCCGGTTGGACAGGGGACGCCGGTGTTGCGGGCGCCGGTGCCGGCTTCCTTGGCTGCTGAGGAGGAGGAGGGGGGGGAGTCCTTGCGTCGGTGGGAGACGCTGCTTGCCTGGGGCTGCCGTTCCCTTGCCTGGCGAGCGCTGGGCAGTTGGCTCTGCGGTGGCCCTGTTTCCCGCATTTTGAGCATTTGATGCCAAAGGAGAGGAAAGCCTGCAGGGTGTCTCCCTTGGACTGGATCTCCAGGCGGGTGGGCAGCCTGTCCAGTTTGATGCCGTCGTTGAGCAGGATGAAGGCCTCCCGGCGGCCGTCGGTAAAGGTGAACTCCCCTATTTTGACCATGATGGAGGTGACCTTCCCGTATGGGCCCAGGGCGTTTAAGACGGTTCTGTCCTCCACAAAGCCGGGCAGGTTGGCGATGATGATTCGCTCGGCCCTCTTGCGGTAGGGGAAGACCCTAAGGGTCGTTCCCTCGATCTCTAGGCCGCCTTCAACCAGACGGCGCGCAAGATCCTTGGTCTCCAAGCCCACGATGTAGTGGCTGTTCATCTTGTTGAACTGTGTTATGCCACCAGGCCCTCCGAATAGCCTGCTCATTGCCCGGAGGTAAGAGTAGTCCGGGATGTCTGGGCACAGCTCCACGAAGACGTAGTTCTCGTGGGTGGAAGAGGTCTGCCTCGCCCTGGCTGCGGCGATGTTCGCGCGTGTCGCCTTGATCTCCTGAGGCGGCACTGCTCTCGGCCCTGTTGGCCGCTTCCGCTGCTGGGAGCTGCGCTGGTCTCCAGGCTTATTGGGCTGCCTTGCAGCGTGCTCAGTTGACGTTGAGCCGCGGCGCCTCTTCTTGCCCTTCACGACGATGAAATCGTCGTTGGCGCCCACCTCCGCCATCTCGCTGTCGGCCCAGTTGAGCGAGGCCGGGTCGGGTGGATTCTCGCTGGAAGAGGCAGCAGTCGGCGGCGCGGTGACGTCACACGCGTCGGCCGGATTTACATGCACGTCGCCTGCCGGCGAATTTGCATGTTTTTGATTTGCAGAATTTTCTTCAGAAGTTTTCTTCTGTAGACTGTTTTTCGGTGATTTCTCCTCACCAGATTGGGATACAAGGCTGGGCCTTTCAGGCACTGAGTCAGCCGATCCTGGGCTATTCGCCCATACCAAATTTGGCATGTCAACAGACATCTACACTCACGCCAGAGGCGAAAAACGGCGGAGCTCGCAAAAGCGTGGCCGCTCGCTCGAGTGTGTGTGTGTAAAAGAAACATCCGTATTTCAATCCTTTCATTTCCTATACCGAATAAAGTTCGAATCAGAGATTAAATATAAAAATATTTTTGTAAAACTTTTTAATATATATAAATATTTCACAACAATTTATTTGAGACAAGAACATACTATGAATGATTAAAAAAAGATAAGCAATGAGGGAAATTTACAGAGTAGAAAAATATAAGCATCAAAAATGATATTCGGTTAATAAAATAATGAATACTTTGCTACATAGCTCCTTCCCTATGGGAGCTGTGACCCAGAGCTTGCAATTATTGCAAATACTGACGTGGATCTGACGTGCTTCTGCCAAGGATTCCATCGAAGTCTTGGAACTTTGTCCCCAGTATCTTTGGTACTTTTTCTTGCGGCGTGAAGAGCGGCTTTGTCGTCGTATCGTCTATAGGGGCATCTTCATATTGGAAGGAAGTCTTGGCTTTGACACGGCGATGGAATCCTGGAATCAGTCTCCGAAAATGTAGATCACAGCACCCATGGCCTCAAGGTCTTCTCGGCGATCTTCAGTTTATCTTCCTTCATTTACCCAGCATTTCCACCAAAATTCCAAGTAGAAAATTAGGAAAGACAAACTTCAGGATAAAACAACAATTTATATGAGACAAGAACAAACTATGAATGGTAAACAAAAGAAAAGCCACGAGGGAAGTTTACAGAGTAGCAAAATATAAGCATCAAAATGATACTCTGTTAATAAAATATTATATACAAGTACTTTGTACTTTGCTACAATATGTTTATGATTTCCATAATTTTAGTAACAAAAGTATATCCCGATACCGCTAAATATTTTTCAAAGGCAATGGTGTTTTTTATCCTCCATAAGTAAAGAATAAGATATCAAGCTCATAAACTAAGGGTTACAGGTTCAGATACCGTTGTGAGGATGTTTCATCAAGTGATTAGATAATGTCATATACATTCATGGACAAATCTTAAAGAAGGTTGTACCTTTTAGCATGTATATTGGGATTCAGACAATAGCTCTTGAAGATATTTGATACACAGTGATTTTTATTTAAGACACACGATATAACCAAGTGTGAACAAATTTTACCTCCGTCTCCTTCAAAAAAAAAAAAAAAAGAAGAAGAAGAAGCCGGTGACATCCAACACTTTATACTTCCTTAAGTTTTGTAAATGAGTGTATATACTCGTATATGAGAAATTGCGTGAAATATAATTCTAAATATAAAAATATCCTCTTATATATTGCAGAAAAAAATATATATTAACAGATTTCTCTTCTGCTAAATAAGCCAATTAGCTTATTACAAAAATAGGAAGATTGGTGAAATTATGATTTTAAGGCTCAATACTGCTCCATCACAGTACTGTTCACTCATTATAATCATGATTTCTATTTGCAGTAACCCCGAGAAGTAATTTGCGCAATATATACTATAGAGGTCGTTCTGAAGAGGATATTTCTATGTTACTTTGTAGGCTACAAAATAAGCCAAACGCGGCTAATATGACTTAATAAATTTGATACCCGCCAGAAGCAGTAAATTATTAAAAGTAAAAAAAATCATGTGGCTAAAGGTTTCTTGAAAGTTTTTTTTATTTGGCCGAGCTTTAAATGATTTCTGCTCTTCTAAAAAAGTAAAAATGAGTAAAAATTTACTCCTGTAGAAGGGAAGAAATACTCGAAAGCTCGGCCAAATAAAAACCTTACAAGAAACTCTTAGCCAAACGATTTTTTACTTTTACTAAGATAATTCGTTCTTGAAAACGAGTCATATTTTAAAAAAGCCTCAATTAAATTGAGTATAAAATATGTTTTATTTGAAATGTAGTCTATATTTTTTCTAAAATGTGGTGTTAAATTTAACAGCCAGCTAAAAAATCTAGAAAAATAAAAATAAAAACCACTCAATACAACGACTTTTTTTTTTCTCATTGTCAATGAGCCAATTTAGAATTGTTAAAAATGAGTTTTTAACGAATTAATTCGATTAGAATAGAGTTAATATATAAAATATTTCTATAATTAGGTAAAAATATTTAATAATATTAAATACACTTTTTGAAAGAGAGACTTTATTTTTCAAATTTCTTAATTTAATGATGTATCGCCATCTAGTGAGTTTATTTGAATTTTATTTGTTATTTTCTTTAATCGTCCCACTTAAAATCTCGAGTTTAATGTTGTTAATTGGATATTAAATATATATTTTTTCTAAAGTTCGAATTTTTATATTATATATAGTTTTTATAAGTTTTGTGTACTTGTATTTTGATTTTTAAAGAAAATTATTTTGTTTTATTAAAACGTTTTAAATTTGGACATACTAGACCCATTATGTTCATTGATGGAAAAAGTTTTTCCTGTCTGCTCAAAATGCTCCAACTCCATTGCAACTCCAGCACATATCCTGGACTGTATTGGAGCTAAGAAGGTAGACATATACAAGGACCACAAAACTATAGTAGAAAATTATTGCTTTCAACCTTCATGACCTGGTGTAATATTACCCATGGGATAATGAAAAATAGTGAAACTTTTATAAATTTCTTATAATAAAAACTCTATAAAAATAAAAACTTAGGAATCAATAAAAAATGTAAATGGATTTAAAATTATTCTGAATTTATTGACATATTAAAATTTGTAACAGTAAAACCTATAAAATTATATTTTTATTCATAATCATGTGCACATTTGAGCAAATAATTTCTCTCGTGTTACCAATTTATTATTTTCTTATAAAATCAAAAATTATTCTAGAATTTATTCTAGCTGGCGGTTTCTAACATATTTTTGAAGTTAGGTGAAACCACTGGATTGATCATAGATAATAACAACCAATTAATTCAGACATATATATGTATATTTTCTCTTAAATACAGAGCAGGAGTTCAAAAATAAGTAAGTGGGAAATAGAAATTACAAAGTTACATTTGAAATTATAAAGAGAACAAATTACTATTATCGTTAAATAATGATAGACGGAATTTTATACAATAAATATGGGATGACCTTCACGTTGAAGCTCAGTAAACTATAAATTTAAGATTTGCTATCACTCCAAGACTATTGCTCTCCATGCTGCCTAACAATAGGTATGGATCCATCTCAACAATATTTCTGATTGTGGATTGCTAGATCCAGTCAAACTACGCTATAGTATTGAAAGATGACCCAAATTTTTTCTCATTGTTATAGTGGAGACAGACCCGTTTCCAATACCAAAGAGTCCGGATGGCTACTTTTCTAGGAATCGGATATCTAAGCCTAAAATATCTGGAAAATCGTCCAAGAAATATATCTGATTGTCGCCACCACATAAATTGAACTTCCTATTGACTTATAAATATAAGAAATAAGTCTTAGGTCTTAACCTGGGTAGTTAGCGACATTATGTATGCTCCAGAAACCCATGTGATTCCTAGGAGGCTGGTCACCTGGAATCTTCGGTATTGGAAAGCCGGATAATTGAAAGAAGAGGTGGTTTACGGTTAAGCATTCACTTTGGCACTGGAGGCACAGTTTGCCTGGCTGTGATCATGCACAGTCAGAATTTCTGTTTTGGCCAATCCATGCCTGATGCTTGGTAGCATGGAGAACAATAGTGTTGGAGCAATAGCATATTTCAATATATTTCTATTTGAATGGTCTTTAACGTGGTCTGTCCATTTTTGTTTCTGTGCTTTCTTTTTTAGTTTTTTTTTCTTTCTCTATATATCTTCAAGTTCAGTAGAAAATATTTTGACAAAAAATTGGCCATAAATAAGAAACCACATTTCAGGATCGCACACACACAAAAGCCTTTTTTAAAGACATATATAGGCCTTCTATCTATTCTATTGTCGTTCTGCCAGCTCACTGTCGCTTTCTTCAAAGTGTTTTGGAATTTCAGCTTCTACTTATGTGAACGCCGTTTCTGAATTAGATGCAAAACGTCAAATATGCAGAATAAATTTCGAATAGGATATTATAAATTAAATATTTGTTTTACAAAATGGTAGAATAATAAGAGCACAAAAACAAACAAATTTTAAAATGAAGAATCAAGTTTAGCATATATAACCTTATGAAAATTAGAAACCATTTTAGATGCGTAATATTCTTTTTGATATTACACAATTTCTACTGCCCTTACTGCAATGGAAAAAATTAATGGGAAGGCCTGGCTCATCAGTGGTGAACCCTCCCAGCGGTTTCGTCAGTTTAATCTACCATACCGCTGTTATATTGCATTTTTCTGTAGAAATTGTTTAATATCAAAAATAATCTTACGCGTCTAAAATAGTTTCTAATTTTAATAACAATTGGCGCGCTAGTGCATCGTAATATATATAACCTTATACTTTTGGCGAAATATCGAAGAGTAAAAATATTTTGGCAGAATAGAAACTTTTGAGAAGAGTCTGAAATTTTTTTATAGAAAATAAACTTTTACCATGGCATATGCAAATCTTGATTCTATGTTCTTCAACATAGCTTATGTACAAGTATAAAAGAGGTTTTCTTTTTGTTTATAACAATTTTTTAACTTATGCTCTTCGAGCTTATATCACCCTGTATATAGAAGTAGTTGACGTGTTCGAGAATTTCACAAAATGGCGTGCACGTAAGTAGAAACTAGAATTAAAGAATAATATTTCCCTATGAGAAAAGCGACAGTGAGACACCGGGAAACGGTGAATGAACAATAAATGACGTCCGTTGATCACCTGCAGCGCTCAATTCGTTGCTGATTTTTTAAAAAACTCGTAAAAGATGGAGAATAGTAATCGATTTTTGGAAAATAAAAACATTAATCATATTTTCCAAAATAAGCCCTATCTTTGAAATTTTGATGAATAGATATAACAGAATATATATTTATTATTTTCTCTCCCCACAGAAAATCGAATTTGATATTCTGTTATTCAGAAATTTTCTATCCTTGCTTCTTTTTATGTACAACTATGTTATATGTATATATAATACTTATATATACTTGTTAGCACGTTTTCTTTGAAGTTTCTTCTAGAAAGAACGAGCTGACTCAATTCGATTCAATTGATTTATTTCAAACACCAAAAGAGAATTACACTACGATTTAATGCGATTTAGTTGTATTTATAACACAAAAGAAAACAGAAGAAGAAGAAAAAACAACAAAAGAATGATGATAAGTAACAATAAAATTCTACGAATGTGAATTATAATTAATTAATAAAATACAATAATAATAATAATAATAAAAACCTAACATACTCCACCCCGGTGGACTAACTTAGTCCTTAGCAAAAGGTAAAGGCACTATTTTAGAGACAGTTCTAGTAAGGCGTTCTTGGTGCTTGGTCTTCACCTCGACGACTCGAACTTTTCCGTCCGCTCCCGGAAAGACTTTGGTGATGCGACCAAGGCTCCAATACGTTGTTTGTGGTTATATGGTATCCTTGAGCAAGATGAGGTCACCCTCCTTAATGTTGGGTGAGGATTTTTGCCATTTTAGGCGTTGTTGCAAATTGTTGAGGTATTCTCGATTCCAACGTTTCCAAAATACATTTTTTATTTTTTGATTTAGGCTCCAGCGATCGAGGTAGTTTATTGGAACATCATCATCATCATTAGATTCTGGAGGGGCAGTTAAGGGTCTCCTGATTAAGAAGTGTCCTGGTGTAAGAGGATTAAAATCGTCTGAATCTAAACTTAGAGGACAAATAGGTCGCGAATTTAAACAAGCTTCTATTTGAGTTGTCAGAGTACTCAGCTCTTCAAATGTGAGTATCTGAGACTTAAAGCATCTGATAAGATGAAATTTGAAGGATTATATTCCAGCCTCCCATATACCTCCGAAATCTGGGGCGGAAGGAGGTATAAAATGCCAGTTGATTCGTTCATTAGATATGAATTTTTGAATTGTTGAAGCTTTCAATATACCAAACTGCTCTCGGAGAATGTTGTTAGCTCCCCTAAAGTTGGTCCTGTCATTACTAAATATATCAGAAGATTTTCCTCGACGAGAAATAAACCGCTTGAGAGCTGCAAGGAAAGCCGCTGAAGTCTGATACAATTTCTATATGAATTGCTTTTGTTCAGAAACATACAAATAAACAATATATGATTTTTATTTAACTTTGGATCTTTTGATGTAATTTATTATATTATTTATTTTATATTTATATCATTTATTTTAAAATAAAATTTGATTTTTCGTTGAAAAGTATTTATCCTTAAAATAAATTTTGATTTTTCGTTGAAAAGAAACTCATGCAGGATAGTTTTCAAATGTCGTTTTACAATCACAAGCCGCATTATATTATATTGTACTAGCCGAGTGACCCGGGCAACGCCCAGGGTTTACCCAAAGGGCCTGCAGAGACTTTAAAAGTATAGATGGTGGCTTAAAAATCGCAATGGGTATATGCAGATTTCCTAGAAGCAGCATTTCAAGTAAGGATAAGTAAAAATACTTTCTAAGTATAAATTCGTTAATTCGACCATGTTTTGATTTCCAGAACCTATGAAATTACAAACAGTAATTCGACAATACCGATAATTCGACCCCTTGCGATAATTCGACCTTGATTTGATTTCCCAATCTCTGGCCTATCAAATAACAAACGGTAATTCGACAATATTAATTATTCACCACTTCTGATAATTCAACCATTTTAAAATGCAAATTTCGACGATTGATGTTTACTTACAACTTTACTAAAAAAAAGGTATTATAGATGCGAGCAACGAAACATTTTGAACCCATATAATGCAAATTCATATCCTCACTTATAGGGTGTCAAGCCTAAAGGATGCGAATTCATGTCCCTGATTTCTAAAAATTAACATAAAATTGTAGGCTACCAACGCGAATTCGCGTCTACTGGGATCTTTTCCCATACCTTCTTGCCTATTTATCAGTGGGTTGGGTTGGGGGGGAATGTCAGCTGTCCCAATGTACCTGTAAAATGTCACATGCGACCGAGTTCAAGCAGCCATTATTTTTATTTATTTCAAGCTATATAGATTACATTAAAAGAAAATATCATTTTTTAAACATGTTATTATATGAACAACTCGATTTTCATACGGCCCACTGGACCATGTAACTCTGGAATCATAAGTGCAAAAACAGACATCCCTAAAGGACTCCTTTAAAATATCTTTATGATTCTTTTTTAATAATATTCTTAAACATTTTTAATTTTTTTTTCATATTTATTAACTTTCAATATAGAAAATAAGATAACATAAAAGGGATAAATTCATTTAATGGACCTCACTAAAAACTGCATTTCTAGCCGAGTGACCTGGGCAAAGCCCCAGGTTTACCCTAAAGGCCTGTGAATGGGCAGGATAACCATATGTGTGCCATTGCAAAGATCCTAAATCAATGTATAGAGCACTGGGGAAAATAGGTTTTTTTTTTTTTTTTTTTGCTTATCCCTAGTACACGTGGTACAGGCCATGATAATCATGGTGGGTAGTTAGCGACTGCTTTTACTGTAAGCGCACCACATGTCTACACATGTGAAAAGCAGTTTGACTTTGCACTTACAAATGCCAGAGCCCCGTTCGGTTACTTGCACTCGCTGGTGGGGTTGGACTTTTGCAAGAATCGGGGGCCATTGGAGCATTTTTTTTTTTTTTTAAACAGAAAAAAGTGCCCAATGCGGGAATCGAACCCGGGTCCTAGTGGTCGAAAACCAAACGGTTTACCCAGCCTTCCACCGACCAAAAGTCAAAATAATAATAAATATTTTATGAATGAACAAATAATACAAAAAATTGCTTTCAGGTGAGAAACTATAGGCATTGGTGAAAACTTTAAAAAATTATATTGAAAAAAAAAAAGAAAACAAATATTAAAAGAAAATTCAATACAACACAACTATATAGCAAATACAGCCATTATTTCTAGCCGAGTGACCCGGCAACGCCCCGGGTTTAGCCTAAAAACATGTGAAGCGCTAGATAACCATATGTGAGACATTGCATAGATCCTGAATCAATGTATAGAGCACTGGGGAAAATAGGTAAATAAAGACCAAAAATCAAAATACTTAATTATAAATATTTTATTAGTGAACAACTAATACAAAAAAATCCTTTCAGGTGAGAAACTATGTTGTTGATGTTTCTTATCCCCTTGTGTAAAGATTACACGAATTCCATGATCTCATGGAATGGGGTATAGGGGTGCAGCTTTCGTTGATCATGGCACCATGATCCAGGCACACTTTGGTGAAAGTCTGACTTTGCCTGTGATTTGAGGCCATTCCAAATATGGAAGCCTTTGTTTCTGACTCTAACATGAGCACAGACGCAGCTCCTCCGTATCCCTGGAGTGGAACCATTGCTGAGGTCCATCAACTGGGTCAGTTGAACTCAGGATTTTTAAAGAGGGAGTGTCCCTCCTGGTTACAGCATCAAGTCTACCAGAACAAGACTTGATACAATCGTGTAGAGAGTTTACTGTACCTCCCAACAATGTCCACTGCACCACAGGCCAGTTACAGAGGGGTAAGCATGGGAGGTGTGAGAAACTATAGGCATTGGTTGATGAGGCACAATTTGGATTGTAGATTATAAACAAAAGGTAATAAGACCAAATCCAAATATATAAATAGTGTGTGACGTTTCGGTAACAGCGTTGTTACCATCTTCAGACAAAAGTACTGAATGGAAAAAAGGAGCCTACAGCACCCGGTGTTCCCAGGTGGTCACCCTCCCAAGTACTGACCGAGCCCGACGTTGCTTAACTTCGGTGATCGGACGAGAACCGGTGTTTTCAACGTGGTATGGCCGTAGGCCATAGTACTTTTGTCTGAAGATGGTAACAACGCTGTTACCGAAACGTCACACACTATTTATTTATTTGGATTTGGTCTTATTACCTTTTGTTTATAGGCATTGGTGAAACTTTAAACAAATTTTTTGGAAATGAAACAAAAAGTAAAAGAAAACAAATCTTAAAAGAAAATTAAATACAACACAACAATAAACCAAATTAGACAACATAAAAGGCATACATTCATTTATTTGAAATGAAAAAAAAAAATTAAAAGAAAACAAATCTGAAAATAAAATTGAATACAACACAACTATATAGCAGATAAGACAACATAAAAAGGAAAAATTCATTTAAAGGACCTCATTAAAAACTATATTTCTAGTTTTATAAATACGTGGGTTCAACTTTACCCGTATGCTATTCAAAGTTCGCACACGTGAAAAAGCCACATAGAGCTGTCCATGAGTAAACACGGGCTCATGTAGCAAGAGACCCACTCTAGCAAAGGTTTGGCCTTGAGCCTTATTAATAGTCATGGCAAAAGCCAACCTTAGTGGAAACTGACGCCTCTTCAGAATGAAGGGAAGGTTGGTATCTGAAGGAGCCAAAGATATTTTTGGCACCAATACAGTTTGTCCAACTTTGGTCCCTGTCAGTATTTGTGCTTCTAGGACATGAGAGCGCATGCGCTGGATAACCATACGTGTGCCATTGCAGAGACCCTGCTTAGGATTCAAATTTCTAAGGAGCATAACAATAGCACCAATCTTAAGGTTTAACCGGTGTGGAGGCATTCCTGTGGGAGTAAGGCTATTAAGGAATTCAGTAGGGTAGTTATTTTGTTCCTCCACATTCTCACACTCGACACTGTCAACACTGAGAAAACACTGACTCCTGTTTGGTAAGCGATCCAAAACTTTTTCATTAATCTCTAATGAATCTGTGTTTTTTGGCGTTAAAATCACAGACTGGCTAAGGGCGGTAATATCACCATAGGAAGAACCAAATATTTCCTGCACCAGGTCAACCCCATGAAAGATACAGCTTTCTGGAAGAGAAATGAGGCCCTGTTGGTCTGTAGGTAGATCACCATCACCAACTTTAAGTAACCATTGAGAGAAGCTCTGTGCATCAATACCTGCTCGCATATTCTGAGTAAGGCGCAAGATCACAAACAATGGCCATAGCTTGCTTTGCTTAATGCAAGCAGCAACAATTTCAGCTCTTGAAGCTCGAGGTACCACAGGTAGCACTTGGCGAAAGTCACCTCCAAGAACAACAACCTTTCCGCCAAAAGCAAGGTCACAATGCAAAAATGTAGAAAATTGTATGTATCATATAACATTTTATCATATAACAAATTAAGTAATCAACAATTGATTATACAAATAAATAATTAGCCTCTTATTGAGAAAAATAAAGATGCCAAAGACATTATGAAAGATACTGCAAAAAAGAATTATGAAAGATACGGCAAAAAAGAAAACCAGACACAAAAAATTGAGCAAAATGTAAAATTAAAAACTATAACAAAGAACCCGCAAATTAATTTAATCAGAAATACAAAAAAGACGCTGAAAAAAAAAGGTAAAATAAGAACCAAGCAGAGGAAAACTATAAAACTGAAAGCCAGGACAGGCATAAAAAGAAAATTCCAAGCAAGTGAGGAAACAATTGATGAAAAAAAAAATGTGCAAATAATATGTATATAAAAAAGCAAAGCCCAATTCTAAACCCAAATATTTTTTTTATGAGAAGAACATCAACATATTGAATGATTATGGCAGTCCATAGCTTCCCTGACAAAAATTCACCAAAAAAGTTAAATATTCCAAAATAAGTAAGGCACTTTTGCAGCCCCCCTGACAAAAATTCACTAAAAGAGTTAAGTATCCAAAAAAATATTTTGGTATATATATTGCTAAATGTGTAACAAACATGTATATGAAAAAGCAAAGCTTAATTCTAAGTTTTAATATTTTTTTCAATATACAGAAGAAATAAGACACAAAAATGGAGCTAAATTCAAATGAAAAACTATAACAAACTGTTATAAAAGATAATTATTATAGAATAAAGTAATAATTCAATCTACAAAGCGAAAAATGTATATATTTAAATGAAAAACTAAGTTTCAATATTTTTTTTAATATACAGAAGAAATAAGACACAAAAATGGAGCTAAATTCAAATGAAAAACTATAACAAACAGTTATAAAAGATAATTATTATAGAATAAAGTAATAAATCAATCTACAAATCGAAAAATGTATATATTTAAATGAAAAACTATAACAAAGTACTTACATAATCAAATTAATCAGATATATATATATACATTTCTACGGAATTTCAAAACAAATGATTGATGATGATAAATGCAAAAAATAAACGATTGTAAAATAGATTAAATTAAAAAATAAAAATAACTGTTAACATTAGGAAAATAAAAACAGGCCTATGACACGAAGAAAAAAATAACGAAAATTTTGGTATATAGATTGTTATGTGTAGTTCAGAATCTTCGGAGGAGATAGCTCAGGACTTTACAATGGAAAACTCTGTTACGGTATTATCTATATAGATTATAGGATTTCGAGTAAATGGAATTTTATATTCAGGTTTCCCTTCTGCTAAATAAGCCAATTACCTTATTACAAAAGTAGGAAGATTGGTGAAATTATGATTTTAAGGCTCACTACTGCTCCATCACAGTACTGTTCACTTATTATAATCATGTTTTCTATTTGCAGTAACCCTGAGAAATAATTTGCGCAATATATACTATAGAGGTCGTTCTGAAGAGGATATTTCTATGTTACTTTGTGGGCTACAAAATAAGCCAAACGCGGCTAAGATGATTTAATAAATTTGATACCCGCCAGAAGAGCAGGAAATTATTAAAAGTAAAAAAAAATCATGTGGCTAAAGGTTTCTTGAAAGTTTTTTTTTTATTTGGCCAAGCTTTCGATGATTTCTGCTCTTCTACAAAAGTAAAAATGAGTAAAAATTTACTCCTGTAGAAGGTAAGAAATATTCGGAAGCTCGGCCAAATAAAAACCTTACAAGAAACTCTTAGCCAAACGATTTTTTACTTTTACTAAGATAATTTGTTCTTGAAAACGAGTCATATTTTTAAAAAAGCCTCAATAAATTGAGTATAAAATATGATATATGTTTTATTTGAAATGTAGTCTGTATTTTTTTCTAAAATGTGGTCTGTTAAATTTAACAGCCAGATAAAAATCTAGAAAAAAAAAAAGGATATTGTATACGCGGCAACATTTCTTTTTTATCATTGTCAATAAGCCAATTTAGAATTGATAAAAATGAGTTTTTAACGAATTAATTCAAATAAAATAAAGTTAATATATGAAATATTTCCAGAATTAGGTAAAAATATTTAATAATATTAAATACACTTTTTTGAAAGAGAGACTTTATTTTTCAAATTTCTTAATTTAATGATTTATCGCCATCTAGTGAGTTTATTTGAAATTTATTTGCTATTTTCGTTAATCGTCCCACTTAAAATCTCGAGTTTAATGTTGTTAATTGGATATTAAATATATATTTTCTCTAAAGTTCGAATTTTTATATTATATATAGTTTTTATAAGTTCTGTGTACTTGTATTTTGATTTTTAAAGAAAATTCTTTTGTTTTATTAAAACGTTTTAAATTTGGACATACAAGACCCATTATGTTCATTGATGGAAAAAAAGGTTTTTCCTGTCTGCTCAAAATGCTCCAACTCCATTGCAACTCCAGCACATATCCTGGACTGTATTGGAGCTAAGAAGGTAGACCAATACAAGAACCACAAAACTCTAATAGAAAAATTATTGCTTCAACCTTCATGACCTGGTGTAATCTTACCCATGGGATAATAAAAAATGGTAAATCTTTTATCAATTTCTTATATTAAAACCTCTATAAAAATAAAAACTTAGATATCAACAAAAAATGTAAATGGTTTTTAATTATTCTGAATTTATTGACATATTAAAACTTGTAACCGTAAAACCTATAAAATTATATTTTTATTCATAATCATGTACACATTTGAGCAAATAATTTCTCTCGTATCACCAATTTATTATTTTCTCATAAAATCAGAAATTATTCTAGCATTTATTCTAGCTGGCGGTTTCTAACATATTTTTGAAGTTAGGTGAAACCACTGGATTGATCATAGAAAATATCAACCAATTAATTCAGACATATATATATATATATTCTCTCTTAGATACAGAGCAGGAGTTCAAGAAATATTAAGGAGGAAATAAAAATTACAAAGTTACATTTAAAAATATAAAGAGAAAAAATTACCATTATCGTTAAATAATAATAAACGGATTTTTATACAATAAATATGGGCTGGTCTACACCTTGATGCCCAGTAAACTATAATTTAAGGAGATTTGCTTCCACTCAAAGACTATTGCTCTCCATGCTGCCTAACAATTGGTATGGATCCATCTCAACAACAATTTTGACTGTACATCGTTGAATTCAGGCAAACTACGCTATAGTATTGAAAGGTGACCCAAATTTCCTCATTGCTATAGTGGACACAGACCCGTTTTTAATACCAAAGAGTCCGGATAGCTATTTTCTTAGGAATCAAATATCTAAGCCTAAAATTTCTGGAAAATCGTCCAAGAAATGTATTTGATTGTCGCCACCACATAAATTGAACTTCCTATTGACTTATAAATATAAGAAATAAGTCTTAGGTCTTAACCTGGGTAGTTAGCGACAGTATGTATGTTCCAGACACCCGTGTGATTCCAGGGCGGCTATCATATCATGAACCTTTGAAACCTGGACAAATGAAAGAAAAGGTGGTTCACGGTTAAGCATTCACTTTGGCAATAGAGCACAGTTTGCCTGGCTGTTATCATGCACAGTCAGAATTTATTTTTGACCAATCCATGCTTGATGCTTGGTAGCATGGAGAACAATAGTGTTGGAGTAATAGCATATTTCAATATATTTCTATTTGAATGGTCTTTAACGTGGTCTGTCCATTTTTGTTTCTGTGCTTTCTTTTTTAGGTTTTTTCTTTCTCTATATATCTTCAAGTTCAGTAGAAAATATTTTGACAAAAAATTGGCCATAAATAAGAAACCACATTACAGGATCGTTTACACACAAAAACCTTTTTTAAAGACATATATAGGCCTTCTATCTATTCTATTGTCGTCCCGTTAGCTCACTGTCGCATTCTTCAAAGTGTTTTGGAATTTCAGCTTCTACCTATGTGAACGCCGTTTCTGAATTAGATGCAAAACGTTAAATATGCCGAGTAAATTTCGAATAGGAGATTATAAATTAAATATTTGTTTTACAAAATGGTAGAATAATAAGAGCACAAAAACAAACAAATTTTAAAATGAAGAATCAAGTTTAGCAAATATAACCTTATGAAAAAATTAGAAACTATTTTAGACGCGTAAGATTCTTTTTGATATTACACAATTTCTACTGCCCTTACTGCAATGGAAAAATTAATGGGAGGGCCTGGCTCATCAGTGGTGAATCGTCCCAGCGGTTTCGCCAGTTTAATCTACCATACCGTGGTAATATTGCATTTTTCTGTAAAAATTGTTTAATATCAAAAAGAATCTTACGCGTCTAAAATAGTGTCTAATTTTCCTAACAGATGGCGCGCTAGTGCATCGCAATATATAACCATATACAGGGTGATCCAAAAGTCCCGCACAACTTTAAAAATTAATAACTCCGCGAATATTTGCGCTAGGGCAATGCGGTAAACACCATTGTGTTCAGGATGCAATGGGATTTTTTATGGCAAATAATGAAAAATTCGAAATTGATTTTAGTTACAACTTTATTCGCTAGATGGCGCTCTACCAGAATCAGCTATTAAGCGGCCAAATTGTTTGATAAATTGAAAAATATAACTGAACGACACGCATTTTTCCTTTTTGAATACCAGGAAAGAACCCAAATAATATCAAATGATAAATTAATAAAACACCATTACGCCAAAAGTTAGAAGAAATGGTTAACGATTTTTAAATACAATCTGAGATATGTAAAATAGGTATATGCAAATTAAAACATGTAGCAAAAAATATTTATATTTTAGATGGAGTTTTGTGAAATAGAATGAATGTTTGAAAATAACTACTGATATCAATACACAATTTTTGAAATGTTAATATAGTACCAAAAATTATGATAACACTACTAATAGGATTTCGTGCTATAAGGAATGTATAGTTTCTTGACTAATTGGCGACACTTGACTATTTAACTGGATATTTGTCATGATACAAAGATGAAATATAGAGGGGAGTGACAAAATATATTTGTCGTACTTTATTCCAAATATCCTATGGGTTTGTCAAATGTTATCATTGTTTATTATACTGTACATAATTTTGAAAATGTATCCCCTCAAAAAAAAATCATTTTTAAATCGACCTTTTGCGTTGAAAAAACGTGGTAGCAAAATCATTTTGTATTATTTTTTGCGCAAAATTTCTAAGTTGGGCGGGATACAGAGAATATTCCTTATGCTATTTTTTCTAATGGGCGAAAAGCGATAAACTAAACATAAGGGTTAAAATTGTGTATACCAGTGTTATTCGAGAAGTTATAACACTTTGGCCTGCACGACATAATATAAGATGTGGGCAAATGATTAACAAAAAAATTACTGTTCACAGAAAAAAAAAAAGAGTCAAGATGTGAGGACAGCATTTATTATTCCCATAACCCAAAACAAAGAGCTGCAAAATATAACACATGAGGTAACTGCCTTCTCTCTTGTATTAGGTCACAATCCTTGCTCAATGTGGCGCACTTCATTCTCAAACACCGCCTGCAGACGATAGATCACAGAATGGTCACAATTAAATAGTTGAAATTTATAAAACGTGCCATCTGATAGAAGCCTTCAACATGGCCAATGTGGTAGGCCGGCATCGATAAAAACGCGACTTAATGTACCCCCATAACCGAAATTGTAAGGCGTCAAGTCTGGTGATATTGGAGGCCACTGGTATATAAAGTGGCGACTTATCAACGAATTTCACCGAACGTATCCTTCAGCAATTGTTTGGCACCGCGGGAGATATGAGGAGGTCCTCCATCTTGCATGAATGTTATTTCGCTTAGTGCTTGTCTGTCTTGCAATATGAGAATAACCTTTTCTCTCAAAAGTTGAACATAACGTTCACCAGTTACAAAAACGGTTTTAAAAGTTCTTCCATTGATATTTTCAAAGAGAATTGGCCCAAAAATGAAAGAAGAAGTGAACCCACACAAAACTGTAACTCTGTGCTGATGAAGTGGTATTTCTGTAAAATTCCTAGGGGCTTCTGTTGCCAAAATGAGGCAGTTTTGAATGTTAAATTCTCCCTTTAGATAAAAGTGAGCATCATCTGTTCTTAGAACATTTGACAGCCAGTTTCCATCAATATCAATTTGCCTGAAAACCCATGCAGCGAATTCTTGACGCTTCTCAAAATCGCTGACTTTCAACTCGTGGAAACTTTGAATTTTGTTAGGGTGTTTTTATAGAAAAATTCTAAATGTGTGTTCTCTCCAAACTGTTCCATACGAAATCCCCGTTGGTCGAGAAACTTGCCTAGCACTTACTTCTCCATACGTGGATAACGTTTCAATAGCTTCAGCATTCTGCAAAACCGTAACAGCCACTGACTTGCATGTCGATGGTCTTCCACTCCGAGGTTTTGTTTCCAGAGATCCAGTTTCCTCAAAACTTTTAATCAATCGCTTTAGAGAGTAGCAACTCATTGGTCCTTTACCGCTTCGAATACCTCTAAAGGAACGAAACGCTCGTAAAGCTTCAGTGGCAGATTCTGAATCACAATTAAAATAATTCACCAAGAGTGCTTTATCCTGTAGTGACGGCATTCCAGGGGGAAGGGGAGAAGTCCGACCACACCTCCTTGCGGTCCCCCCTGGACCCTTGGAATATTTGCCAAATTCTGGTTCGTTTCGAAGATGACTAACGTTGCAACGGCACCCATTTTCAAATGAAGAGCTAAACTGATATCTCCAGTAATGCTACCGCGTCCGGGGTAACCGCCGCGTCAGGAGCTGCAGCTCGAGCTCATGATGAGAAATCTACTACGAGGACACAATTCAATCTACTACAACTCAATATAAATGGTACCCAGAGGAAAATGAAGAGCTGACTTGTCTTCTCTGTGACAACAATGTACATATTAATTGTCCTCAGGAGACAAAATTGAATTAGAATCTGAGATTCAATATCAAAGATTATACAACACTACGAATGGACAGACCGGGAAAATTCGGAGGAGGACTTGCCGTTTTGATTAAAACTCTAGAAATCAAATTCAAGGAAATCGCCTATAATCAGAGTAAGCCTAGAGAAAGCACGACAGAAGCTCAGGCAATAGAAATCTATCTTACAGATAAAACAATTCCAATCATAAATGTTTATCACCACGATAATACTAGCATCAATACAGGCCTGATAGAGACATTAAGTGAAGCTTCTTCGGATATCGCAATCATACTTGGTGATTTTAACGCCGAAAGACCAACTTGGGGATCACCTGTCCAGGATAACAAAGGTAAGCAGGTTGAGGACATGCTAACCGACCTCGACCTTACACCGTTAAATAACGAAAATAACACCTATCTATCCAAGTCCACAGGCACAGAATCCGCAATAGACATCACAGCGATAAATTACAACATCGCACCTACAACACAATGGAAAATTCTGAAAAGTACAATCAGTGACCACAGACCAATTTAACAACCATAAAATTCAAAATTGAGAATTTCCAACAGAATAAAAGCTCTAAGGATGAAGTATGAAAGGGTGAAAATATGAAGAGTAATGGCGAACGGAAAAATAAAAGTGTCCAGGGGCGGGAATCGAACCCACGACCTTCCGCTTACCGGGCAGATGCCATGTCCACTAGGCTACCCTGGACATATTTTTCCGTTCGTAAATATTATATAAAGTAATTTAAAATACAATATAACGCGGCTGATGATTGTAAAACGAAAATTGCAATTATACCGCGAATTTTTCCGTTCGCCATTACTCTTCATATTTTCACCCTTTCATACTTCATCCTTAAAGTTAGAAATGGTCGTTATTTCTCTTTGAAATAAATTTCGATTTTTGTTTAAAAGAAACATTCGAGGTATAATTGCAATTTTCGTTTTACAATCATCAGCCGCGTTATATTGTATTTTAGAATAAAAGCTCACTGGAAAAAAATCACAGAAAAGCTTGAAGAACTGTGCAACGAAGAATTAAATCACAAAACGATTGACAAAAAATTGGAAAAATTCTCTACGAACATATCCAAAGCTGTAAAAGTATCGATACCTAGAGGTAGACGTAAAGACCTGTGAAGACTTTACTGGAAGGACCACAATATCGAGGCAATGATTGCAGAGAGAGACAAACTCAATCAACTTCTTAAAACAAATAAAACAGAAGAAATCATAAAGGAACTCATTGAAATTAGTCACAAAATAGAACAAAAAATTTGGATATTCAAACAAGAGAGAGAGAAAAATGGGCAGAATTCTGCGAAAAAAATGTATCCAAAAAAGGAAAGCCATCACTGGAATTTAATTAGTGTTATTAAACAATCAAAACAAACACTAATCCTCCATTACTCTAACCGATATGAATAGCGAGAACGAACAAACAGATGGCTGAAATAATTGCTGAATATCTTTCAAGCACTTCCAGACTCAGCTATACGAATGAAGGCAGGACTCTAAAAAATAATGTAAACAGGTTAGTTAAACAAGCAAGAAATTACCATCAACAAGATATTTACTCGAGAGACTTCACACTGAATGAGCTAAACTCATCAATAGGAAAGTTAAATCCAAGATGTCACCTGGAGATGCTCTAATCTTTGGTCAAATTATTAAACAATTTGGAGACAAAGCTAAAAATCAACTCCTACGAATACTGAACATTTCATGGAAAACTGGTAAACTACCAAAGAATTGGAAGATATCAATTATAGTGCCAATACTGAAACCAAAGATGCCAAGGAATGCAAGAACTATCGGCCAATTGCTCTTACCAGCATACTTTGTAAAATAACAGAATGAATTATCCACTCTAGGCTCATAGTCTGGCTCACTAACAATAATAAAATAAACTTCTACCAAACTTCCTAAAGATCCAGTCACTGTACAACTGATAAACTGTTCTACTTCTGTCAATCAATAATAGATTTCTAGGAAAAACCGCCAAAGAAGACAACGGCCGTATTCCTGGATATGACCTCAGATTTTGATCGAGTGTAGAAAATATTTGAAAAGCTGCACAACATCGAAGTAAGAGGAAAAGCCTTAATCTGGATTGCAGACTTCTTAAGGGAAAGAAGGATAAAGGTTCGGGTCAATGGAACATTTTCCAAGGACCGAAGAACATGGGCTGGTGTACCTCAGGGATCTGTGCTCAGTCCTCTACTCTTCTCGCTATATATTAACTGTTGTTTATGTAAATAGATGAATATTATTTGTATCATTTAAAGCCTCATTATGTAAAAATATATGTATATACAAATTGGACATTTGTTGTTGGCAATGGTCAAGTTTGAGCTCTTGTACGTCTAATTACGACACAACAAAAGTGGCGACGAGGATGCGCGATCTACAGAGCCAGCAAAAAGCTGAGGAAAACGGCGTCTATGCAAGTATAACAACTACATCTTTTAAACTATCTGGATCAAGAAAACAAAGGAGTAGAAAAGATAAGCATGACAAGTCCAAAGTTAATAGTACCTTTTAGATGCTATAGCCCAGTGGAGGACACTTTGATCATTTTGTACACAAATTTGAGGCTATCTTTTTGGCATCTGAAGGAGGAGATTAAAGTGCTGATTTTTACCTCGCTACCAGATTCTGAAACTTTGAAGCAGGGAAACGACATTTTCTTCCTGGACTAATGAAAGATCAACCCTATGATACTATCATTCAAAGAATTAAGCTGCATTTGGATCCAAAGAAGAAAGTGATACCACAGTGATGCATATTTTTAAAGAGAATTCAACAGGAAGGAGAATCAATTTCGGAATATCTTAGAGAATTGAAACATTTAGCAATAAATTGTAATTTCGGCGATATGCTGGGAACCATGATGCGAGACCGTTTTGTGGCTGGAATCAAGTCGGAAAGCCTGCAAAAGAAGCTACTACAAGAAAACGACGATGTCACCCTAGATAATGTTTTGCAGTGGCAATCTCGTTCGAACTGGCGGAGATAAATACAAGAGAATTACAATATAAATTAGTGGCCAAAATATCCCCTGTGAATGGAAAAGATAAAAGTGTGAGTACAATAATAGTATGGTGCAGCATAGGCCTTTCAGGAAAGGGGAGAAATAATGTGTTATAGATGTGGTGAAAGACATTCACACGTGGCCTCTGTTTGCCCTCATAGAGCAAAGACTTGTTTTAAAATGTAAAAAACTGGGTCATTTAAGTAGGGTCTGCAAAGCTAGTAAAAAATGTGGGGATGTAAATTTGTACAAGAGGACTCTATATATTCTGTACAGGGCGAAACTGATGCCACAATAAATTTAACAGTAGATGATTATTCTTTGTGCTTTACAATAGATACAGGAAGTCCAGTTACGTTAATACCTAAAGATATTTATAAGATTTATTGTGGCAAGGTAAAAATGTATTTCCAACAAATTTAAGATTAAAATCCTTTTGTGGCAAATCAATAGAGATTATAGGTCAAAAGTATTTTTGTAAAAGAAGACAACCAATATTTACGATTAATAGTTGTAAATGAAAAATCCAGGTAATTTTGTTAGAAAGAGAATGGCTTAAACAGTTAAAACTTGATTATTCTTGATTGTTTAGGATTGAAATTTTAATTATGAATCTAATAGAAATAGTTTGATTGATAGATATGCAGATTTGTTTAACAAAGATTTGGGCTGTCTAAAGGATGTTAAAATAAATTTTAAATTTAAAAAGGATGTGACTCCTGTGTTTTGTAAGGCCAGAAGTTTACCTTTCTCTCTAAAAAACAAAGTAGAGAATGAAATTGATCGTTCAGTGAATTCTTGCATTTTATAACCTATAGTTCATGCATATTGGACCGCTCCAATAGTACCAGTATTAAAAAAGGATGGTAGTGTAAGGATATGTGGTGATTTTAGATGTACAGCTAATAAAGCAATAGAATTAGATAGGTATCCCCTTTCATCGATCGATGAGATCTTTTCAAAATTATCTACAAGCACCGTACTTTCGACTCTACACCTATCACAGGCTTACTTACATGTAATGTTAGCGGAAGAAGCCAAAGCTGTTTTTGGTATAAACACAACAAATGGGTTGTTTTCTTATAAAAGACTACCATATGACGTAGCGGTAGCACCAAATAAATTTCAGAGGATTATGGAAGGTCTATTTGCTGATTTGCCAGGTGTGGCCTGCTAAATAGATGATATTTTGGTTGCAGGAAAAGAGTTTGAAGATCATGAACAAAATTTGGATCTATTGTTTAGATGATTGCTAGAAAAAGGTTTAAGATAAACAGATATGAATGTAAATTAAAAAAGAAATCGGTGTAATATTTAGGGTTTAAAATGGATAAATATGGACTGCATCCCTTAGAAAATAAAAATAAAGCAGTGATAGAGACGCGTGAACCTAAAGAATGTTTCGCAATTAAGATCTTTCATAGGACTCAATTTATTATTATAGATTCATAAAAAATATAGCAAACATTTTAGCGCTATTCTATCAACTTTTGAATAAATATTGTAGATGGAATTGGACGAAAGAATATCGAATGTTATTTAAAAAATGTAAATCATTATTAATGGACTATGGACTAGGCGTAATTCTGAGTCATAGAAATTATAGAAAGGAAGAATGCCCTATAGCCTTTGCTTCTATAACATTAACTGAAGCGGAAAAACGTTTCTCTCAACTAGAAAAGAAAGCGTTGAGCATACCTTTGGCGTTGAGAAATTCAGACAATACTTACTGGGACGAAAATTTGAATTGGTCACAGACACTTGTTCCTTAATTCATATATTTTCACCTCATAAACCAATTCCCATATGTGCATCATCCAGAATTAAAAGATGGTCCTTAAAATTAGCTGCATTTAATTATACTGTGGAATTTCGAAAAACTAGTGATAATTCCAATGTTGACGCATTGTCACGTCTTCCTTTAGAATCGAGTGTCAGGGAGTCTCTTGATGAAGACCAGGTACTTCTTCTCAGGAGGTTGAATGAGGTACCGTTCTCTTTTATGGAGGTGGCATATGAGAGACGCCCCAAGATAAAATACTGTCTATAGTATTAAGGAATGTTAGAGAAGGCAACTGTGTGGAAATTCACAAGGGTACCGAGAGAAAACCCACTAGCTCCTCACTATAAGATCAATGAGGAATTAATTTTGGAGTTTGGTTGTCTTCAATGGCGTGAAAGAGTGGTAATTCCCCAAAAATTAAGATCTTTAATTTTAAATGACTTGCATGAAATACACATGGGGATTGTTAAAATGAAGATGATTGCCAGGCGGTATTTTTGGTGGCCAGGCATAGACAGTAACATCGAGGAGTTACCTAGAGAATGTAGAGTATGCCAAGAATCGGCAAGCATGCTCCCGCTACCATCTCGGAATGGACTTGGCCCGAAAAACCGTGGCATCGACTTCATCTTGATTTAGCGGGTCCGTTCATGGGAAGAATGTTTTTGGTTCTCGTGGACGCATACTCAAAGTGGTTAGAAATTTTTATCATCAAAGATATTACCAGCCAAACGATTATAAATCATCTTAGAGAAATTTTTGCCAGATTTGGATTGCCCTAACATTTGGTTACAGATAACGGAAGACAGTTTGTCTCCGGTGAATTCGAGCAATTTACCAAAATGAATGGTATACGGCACACTAAGACCAGTCCGTATAATCCTAGTACAAATGGTTTAGCTGAGAGATATGTAAGAGAGTTTAAAAACCTTTTGAGAAAGAATAATGGGAAGGATGATTTAGAGACGAATCTACAAAGATTCCTATTTGCTCATAGAGCATTCCGCCAAACTGTAATAAAGGAATCCCCCCGCGGAACTGCTAATGAAGAGAAGTTTAAGATCAAGATTCTCGAATTTAATACCAAGATGGGAAATCCGCGAGAGGTATTTCATGAGGCCGTAAGAAGGCAGGAGCAGTTTACTACAGTTTGCTAGGTTTATTTCCGCAACTATGCAACTGGACCTAAACGGTAAAAAGGTACCATTTTGAAATTACTGAGCTACCGTCACTACCTTATAAGTTGCGAGGGCGTCGTGTATAAGAGGCATATCAATCAATTGCGACCTGTGAGAAAGAAACAAGTGGAGACAAGACATTTGATACTTCCTCGAACATCAGGAGAGAAGCCTGTAGGTGGAAGTCAGAAATAAAGTGAAGAGGAGGTTCCAGAGGTTACATCAGGTAACAAGGAGGAGACTGCTTCTGTGCACGTACCCACCCTCTTGCACTCCTAGACCAGGGCCTGTTGCTGTGCACGTGCCCTCTTGCACTCCTAAACCGGAGTCTGCCGCTGTGCAAGTGCCCGTCCGCAGTCCTAGATCTCAGAGATCAAGGAAACCCCCAGACCGACTGGAGTATTATTAAGGGGGAGCTGTGTTGTGTATGTAAATAGATGAAGATCATTTGCATTCTTTAAAGTCTCAGTAGGTAAGAATATATGTGTATATAAATTGAACATTTTTTGTTGGCCAAACGAAAAGAATAAGAGCTAAAAAAAGAGTCATGGTCAAGTTTGAGTTGTTGTACATCTAATTACGTCACAACCTTAACAACATCCATCCTTACCTCACTGAAGACACAAAAGTTGCCTGTTATGCATATTATATAGCCATATGGCACACAAAGTATAGAAATATCAGAAAAATACTGAACACATCAATGAGAAGTGGGCAATGAAACTCAAAATGACAAAAAACCCAATAAACACAAACCTATAGGTCTCCTTTACTGACAGGTAAAAGGGCATGAATTTAACTCTAAAATAAGCATAAACAACCATATAATTGATAAAATTTGTTCTCCAAATTACCTAGGTGCGATACTTGATGAGGAATTGCGATTTACAGAACACATAATTAGCACCTCAAATAGAGCTACCAGAAACCTAAATATTCTGAGAAGGCTATGTGGAATAAATTGGGGAGCAAAACCCAAAATTCTCAGAACAACATATATCACCTTAATAAGGCCAATAATGTAATATGCAACACCCGTCTGGGCTCCCTCAAGTTCATCACTAAAAAGAAGACTAGACAGTGTTCAAGCAAAAGCGGCCGAATTAATCACTGGTTCTGTTTTAAATACCAACAATTAGAAAATTCAGAGAGAATGTGGTCTAGATCTACTTGAAAGCAGAAGACAATTTAAAACAATGAAATTCACCAATAGCTTAAAAACTAAAGAAACCGAACACATATCCCATAGAACCTATTTAAACTGGACACAAAAAGAAAGGCTCAAAAGATCTTCAACACTTCAGTACGACAACAACATTAGAAAGAGCATAAATATGAAACATAATGAATTTCGATTTCGAGAATAACTAATATTTCTTACCCCATTGCCATCAAATGTAATCATCAATCTTAACCTGAATGAACCTTGCAATAAAAAAAAAAAGAGAACAAAAACATTCTTAAAAAGAAAGGTCTAAACACAATTGGTTTATGCGATCAGATAAATTATTTAACAGCATATACAGATGGATCATCAGACCTTACCATAAGTAATGGAGGGGCTGGAATTAACATAATACTGCAAGATGGAACATACATCAAAATCAAAGAAGGAGCAAGAAAGATTCCGTCAAACTTCACTTGTGAACCGACAGCTATCTGGAAAGCTCTTGATGTATGCCTTAACCAACCATCCCTGCATCAAGCAGAAGGAATTATAATATACCGTACAACGACTTCATATCCGATCTAGAAGCAATTCAGAAGGGCAATACTATATTCACACAGAACATACATTCGTTACTTACTCAACTGATATCATTGGAGAATAACTGCATTCTACAATGGATTCCTGCCCGTGGGGGTAATGAAATGGCAGTTGAATTTGCAAAGGAAGCCAGAAAGTTGAGCCAAAGGAAAGAACAAATGTCATTATTTGAAGCTAATGCTTTTGCAAAATACAAGATAATTAAACAAAAAATAAGAAAAGATCAAAATGTGAAATAAACTCCGAGAGAAAAATGACAAAACTATAACAAGATTTAGAACAATACATTATAAAGGATGACAATACATCCAGATGGCACAAGAACCTAAATAACATGCAACAACTGTCCTGGTGTGGAACTAACACCTACCCACATATTCTCATGCCCGCAGCCTTGCAGAAAATTGACATAGACCCAGAGCAGCTGCTTTACACACCCAAGATAGTGGACAATGCTGCTGCTGCTGTGATAGAGATGCATTGAGACATCAGAGGCTCTTTATTGGACACGACAAAAACAACAACGGAATTCCAGAGTAAAATAAATCATCTGAGATAGATAAATATTTTTCATATGAATTAAAATAAACATAATCGATACTGAGAGAGAGTTGAATTAAAAAATTAGAAATTTATTATTTTCGAAATATAAATATCTGAGAGGATTCCAGCAAACCGCATCTAAAATATCAATTTTTTTTTGCTACATGTTTTAATTTGCATATACCTATTTTACATATCTCAGATTGTATTTAAAAATCGTTAACCATTTCTTCTAACTTTTGGCGAAATGGTGTTTTATTAATTTATCATTTGATATTATTTGGGTTCTTTCCTGGTATTCAAAAAGGAAAAATACGTGTCGTTCAGTTATATTTTTCAATTTATCAAACAATTTGGCCGCTGAATAGCTGATTCTGGTAGAGCGCCATCTAGCGAATAAAGTTGTAACTAGAATCAATTTCGAATTTTTCATTATTTGCCATAAAAAATCCCATTGCATCCTGAACACAATGGTGTTTACCGCATTGCTCTAGCGCAAATATTCGCGGAGTTATTGATTTTTAAAGTTGTGCGGGACTTTTGGATCACCCTGTACTTTTGGCGAAATATCGAAGAGTAAAAATATTCTGGCAAAATATAAAGTTTTGTCTGAAAAATTTTGCTAAAATATGAACCTTTACCATGACATATGCAAATCTTGATTCTATGTTATTCAACATAGCTTATGTACAAGTATAAAAATGTTTTTTTTTTTTTGTTTATAACAATTTTTTAACTTATGCCCTTCGAGCTTATAGGAGTAAAAATTTACTCCTGTAGAAGGGAAGAAATACTCGAAAGCTCGGCCAAATAAAAACCTTACAAGAAACTCTTAGCCAAACGATTTTTACTTTTACTAAGATAATTTGTTCTTGAAAACGAGAGAGAGTCATATTTTTAAAAAAGCTTCAATTAAATTGAGTATAAAATATGTTTAATTTGAAAGGTAGTCAATATTTTTTTCTAAAATGTGGTCTGTTAAATTTAACAGCCAGCTAAAAAATCTAGAAATAAAAAGCATATGGAACAGTAGCGACGTTTTTTTTTTTTTTTTTTTTTTTTTTCTCATTGTCAATGAGCCTATTTAGGATTGTTAAAAATGAGTTTATAACGAATTAATTCAAATAGAATAAAGTTAATATATAAAATATTTCTAGAAATAGGTAAAAATATTTAATAATATTAAATACACTTTTTTGAAAGAGAGACTTTATTTTTCAAATTTCTTAATTTAATGATGTATCGCCATCTAGTGAGTTTATTTGAAATTTATTTGCTATTTTCTTTAATCGTCCCACTTAAAATCTCGAGTTTTATGTTGTTAATTGGATATTAAATATATATTTTTTCTAAAGTTCGAATTTTTATATTATATATAGTTTTTATAAGTTTTGTGTACATGTATTCTGATTTTTAAAGAAAATTCTTTTGTTTTATTAAAACGTTTTACATTTGTACATAATAGACCCAATATGTTCATTGATGGAAAAAAGTGTTTCCTGTCTGCTCAAAATGCTCCAACTCCATTGCAAATCCAGCACATATCCTGGACTGTATTGGAGCTAAGAAGGTAGACATATACAAGAACCACAAAACTATAGTAGAAAATTATTGCTTTCAACCTAATGACCTGGTGTAATATTACCCATGGGATAATAAAAAATGGTGAAACTTTTATAAATTTCTCTCTTTTATAATAAAAACTTTATAAAAATAAAAACTTAGATATCAACAAAAAATGTAAATGGATTTTAAATTATTCTGAATTTATTGACATAATAAAATTTGTAACCGTAAAACCTATAAAATTATATTTTATTCATAATCATGTACACAATTGAGCAAATAATTTCTCTGGTGTTACCAATTTATTATTTTCTTATAAAATCAGAAATTATTCTAGCATTTATTCTAGCTGGCGGTTTCTAACATATTTTTGAAGTTAGGTGAAACCACTGGATTGATCATAGAAAATACCAACCAATTAATTCAGACATATATATGTATATTGACTATTAGATACAGAGTAGGAGTTCAAAAATAAGTAAGTGGGAAATAGAAATTACAAAGTTACATTTGAAATTATAAAGAGAACAAATTACTATTATCCTTAAATAAAAAATGATAGACGGATTTTTATACAATAAATATGGGATGACCTTCACGTTGAAGCTCAGTAAACTATAAATTTAAGATTTGCTACCACTCCAAGACTATTGCTCTCCATGCTGCCTAACAGTAAGTATGGATCCATCTCAACAATAATTCTGATTGTGGATTGCTAGATCCAGGCAAACTACGCTATAGTATTGAAAGATGACCCAAATTTCCTCATTGCTATAGTGGACACAGACCCGTTTCCAATACCAAAGAGTCCGGATGGCTACTTTCCTAGGAATCGGATATCTAAGCCTAAAATTTCTGGAAAATCGTCCAAGAAATATATCTGATTGTCGCCACCACATAAATTGAACTTCCTATTGACTTATAAATATAAGAAATAAGTCTTAGGTCTTAACCTGGGTAGTTAGCGACATTATGTATGCTCCAGAAACCCATGTGATTCCTAGGAGGCTGGTCACCTGGAATCTTCGGTATTGGAAAGCCGGATAATTGAAAGAAGAGGTGGTTCACGGTTAAGCATTCACTTTGGTAATGGAGGCACAGTTTGCCTGGCTGTGATCATGCACAGTCAGAATTTTTGTTTTGACCAATCCATGCTTGGTAGCATGGAGAACAGTAGTGTTGGAGTAATAGCATATTTCAATAGATTTCTATTTGAATGGTCTTTAACGTGATCTGTCCATTTTTGTTTCTGTGCTTTCTTTTTAGGTTTTTTCATTCTCTATATATCTTCAAGTTCAGTAGAAAATATTTTGACAAAAAAATTGGCCATAAATAAGAAACCACATGCCAGGATCGCACACACACAAAAACCTTTTATAAAGACATATATAGGCATACTATCTATTCTATTGTCGTCCCGTTAGCTCACTGTCGCATTCTTCAAAGTGTTTTGGAATTCCAGCTTCTACTTATGTGAACGCCGTTTCTGAATTAGATGTAAAACGTCAAATATGCTGAGTAAATTTCGAATAGGAGATTATAATTCAAATAATTTTTCACAAAATGATAGAATAATAAGAGCAGACAAACAATTAAATTTTAAAATGGAGAATCAAGTTTAGCATTTATAAGCTTATGAAAATTAGAAACTATTTTAGACGCGGTTCTACACTAAGTCACCACCTCGGTTCTACACTAAGTCACATATTTACTACTGCCCTTACTGCAATGAAAATATTTAATGGGAGGGCCTGGCTCATCAGTGGTGAACCCTCCCAGCGGTTTCGCCAGTTTAATCTACCATACCGCTGTTATATTGCATTTTTCTGTAGAAATTGTTTAATATCAAAAAGAATATTACGCGTCTAAAATAGTTTCTAATTTTCATAACAGTGGCGCGCTAGTGCATCGTAATATATAAGTTTATACTTTTGGCCAAATATCGAAGAGTAAAAATATTTTGGCAGAATATAAAGTTTTGTCTGAAATATTTTGCTAGAATATAAACTTTTACCATGGCATATGCTAATCTTGATTCTATGATATTCAACATAGCTTATGTACAAGTATAAAAGAGTTATTTTTGTTTATAACAATTTTTAACTTATGCTCTTCGAGCTTATCTCACCCTGTATATAAAAGTAGTTGACGTGTTCGAGAATTTCACAAAATGGCGTGTACGTAAGTAGAAACTATAATTAAAGAATAATATTTCCCTATGAGAAAAGCGACAGTGAGACACCGGGAAACGGTGAATGAACAATAAATGACGTCCGTTGATCACCTGCAGCGCTCAATTCGTTGCTGATTTTTTAAAAAACTCGTAAAAGATGGAGAATAGTAATCGATTTTTGGAAAATAAAAACATTAATCATATTTTCCAAAATAAGCCCTATCTTTGAAATTTTGATGAATAGATATAACAGAATATATATTTATTATTTTCTCTCCCTACAGAAAATCGAATTTGATATTCTGTTATTCAGAAATTTTCTATCCTTGCTTCTTTTTATGTACAACTATGTTATATGTATATATAATTTTTATATATACTTATATTAAAATTAAAAAGGCATATTCTGACCAGGAGCACATGTGCTTTTCAGAAGGCAGAGCGCCATCTGGTGGAACAGAAATCAACTAATCATTGATTTAGCCTATTTCCTGATATTTGGTCAACCGAATTTCTTGATAAAAGCCACGCTCGTCAGCGTGGAGCGTAACAGCCTGAAACGCGTTCGTGGATGGCTTTTCTTGATTTATAAATAAATTGGGTTGACCAAATATCAGGGAACAGGCTAAATCAATGATTAGTTGATTTCTGTTCCACCAGATGGCGCTCTGCCTTTTGAAAAACACATGTGCTCCTGGTCAGGATATGCCTTTTTTATTTTTAATATCAACACCTGACCATTTTTTTTCTATTGTTTTTCATATATTTATATGTATATTAAGTTGTAATTGTTTTGGTAAAAAATAGTTTATTTTCTTTCTCTTTCTACGGGACATTTGATTGAAGATGCTGAGTAGATTAGGGAAGACAAATAAAAAATTTCCGGTAGATCTACGTGGGTGCTGTAATCTACATTTTCTGTGATTTATTCGAGGATTCCACCGCCGTGTCGACGTCATGTTTTCACTCCAAGAAGACGATGTCCCCATAGAAGCGATAACTACAAAGCGCCTTGAAAGGCAACAGGTCGAAAAACGTTAGGCAACTACGTATTCATAATACTGAGAGAAACCTTGATTAAATTCATGACCGTAGAGACAAACTTTGCAAGATTTCGATAGGTCACTGCTTCCATAGGGAATGAGCTTTCTATCTGAATATTTATCATTTTATTCATAGAATATTTATGATTATTTGCTACTCACCAATTTTCTCTCTCTTTCCTTGCCTCTTTGTGATCCAAATAAATTTCCATATACCGCTACATTTTATTTTCCTCATTTTTAGCGTGACAATAAACATAAGTTAACAACCTTTATTACTGAAATTTCACCCACAATTTATCGGATTTGGTCCTGTTACCTTATGTTTCTAATCTATAATCCAAATTGTATCTTATCCTTCAACATGACACAATATAATTTTGATTAATAGAGTTTTACAATAAAAATAACTTAAATTGTCAATGGAAAATGTCAGTTTATATATACAGTATATACAGTTATCAGAGTCATAATAAATTCTTTCTTAATCAACCGTTTGCTTTTGGTTCAGTGGTAGAATGCTCGCCTGCCACGCGGGCGCCCCGGGTTCGATTCCCGGCCGATCATTTTTTTTTTTTTTTACAATTTTTGAAACTCATTTTTTATTATTAAAATATATGTGCTTTTCCTGCTATGTACAGATTTATGGTCTAGGTACACAAGTATACAAGTATGTATACAAGTTATTTGCAAATTGCGTGGCAAATTTGCCCTTTCGCTCGCAAGCAGCGCCTCTAGCGGTGAAGATGGGAGGTAATATCAGCTGACCTAATGTACATGTGAAACGTGTTTTAACAAGACATAGAAAAAATATGGAAGAGATATTTGTCGAATTTTTAGCCAAGAAAAATTGAAATTGACAGGTTCTGGGCAAAAATAGTTGTTTTTTTAGTCAGAAAATGATTATGACAATATTGCTGTATCATATTTGATTATCAGATACAAAATTATATCCGGAAAAATTCCAAAAAGCAGAGACCACGGGTGAAGCCAGTTCATTTTTAGTATGCAGGAACAAAATTCTAACAGAAAAACATTCATTCAAGCAGAAGACACAAAGCCAGATCATCTCTTTATAAAAATATCGCTTCTCAGAAACAAAGTTTGGAGCGGGACGTTTCACAAGAATGACATCCACAGCGCCAATTTATAATTGTAACGAATAGTATTTGAATAAAAACATTTAATCGGGTAAACCCCGGGCGTTGCCCGGGTCATTCGGCTAGTATATATATATAGAGGACGCATTAGGTAAATTGGGAATAACCATAATGGGATTATAATTAAAATTTATTGCAATTAAAAATCAAAAATTGATTCAATTAAGCACAGTATTAGATTAAATGATAAAGTTCTGATTTATTGAATGTAGTTTCCATTATCAGTCACAATAAGTATCGAAGCGAGTGCGGAATGAAGCAAAGACCTTGGCAACGATGACCTTTCCATTCGAATCATTACTGTGTGAACCTCTTTCTTGACAGATTGGATGGGGTTGTGGATAGTCTTGTTGACATCTCTCTCAACAACGCCACATTTATAGTAGTCGAGGAGTTGCAGTCTGGAGAGTTAAGGGGCCAACTATAAGGACTCCAGTGACTGGGGACGTTAATGGTCAGCCACGATTGTGTCTTTATTGCCGTGTGGGCTGGAGCTGAGTCCTGTTGGAAGACATACTCCCGTTCTTCAGTCACTATGTCCATCCAAGGCTTTATAACGGTCTCCATGGCATTGATGTAGGTGTCAACGTTCATCCTAAGGCCCTTCTCAGAGAAATGAGGAGGCATGACTTCACTGATGATAACGCTAAGGACCATCACGGAGGCAGGAAATTTCGTGTGCTTCACGATAGGTACCTATGAGGGGTCTTTACATATCCAGCTATCATTCCTGGGATTTACCTTTTGGTCCACGTCAAAGTTCTTTTCATCAAAGAAGAAACTCAGTATTCCACAAGAGTCATGTTTTGAGGTTAGCAGCCTTTCCTTTTCTGTTATCCTTTATATTCTCTATCAGCAACTATCCTTTTTCTGAAGGGCATAGGACTTGAGACCAAGGTTCCCATGGATATTTTTGACAATTATCATAGAGCGAATATCCATTTCATTGGCTATGGCCCTCATGTTCTTCCTAGGGTTACCATCAATCTTCTCCTTGAATTTTACACAAATTCTTCGCTTCTTACCTTGTCCGATCGACGCGAGCGTTTTTTCCTTGCAGTCATTCACTCTTTGTTTACTGTCGGCCTCATCAAACTGCTTCTTGACAATATTAAAAGTGGTTTTGTACATATTAAGAAAGCCTATCATCTCTTTAGACTCCCTTCTGTGCGCAGAACAACGATGATGGCTGATCGATTTTGAATTCTCGAGATTATTGTTTAACACTACACTGCACACACATGTAATGTTGCATTTTACATTAATATGGCTACGGAATTCAAAAAATAGCAACCTTTTCATATAAACAAAATTTTCTTTTAAAAAAATAGACACTTCACTAGTTAAAGTTTCATTTTCTTAACGCTTCAACAAAATTATTTTGTCTTCGTCAGGAGAAATAAATAAAGTATTTGGCAAAGGCTTTGTTTTTATTTATTTCTCCTGACGAAAACCAAATATTTTTGTTGAAACGTCGATAAAATAAAACTTCAACTGGTGAATTGTCTATTTTTTAGAGAAATATGAATGCCGGCCAGGCAGCCTCTATCTTTACGAATAAGTAGAGTTTGTCTTATGAAATGCCAGAGTTATCTCCAATTTATCCCTGGTACATCCTATATATAATTGTATTGTTTTGAAAATAGAGCAATTCATATTTAATTCATTAGATAATAAAACGACATATATTGGATTTAATAAAATATTTATTTTGTCAATATTTTATTAAATCCATTATATGCCTTTTTATTATCTAATATTTTTGGGACTGGACTAATTTCTATATATATTTTTTAATTTTTGTGATGATTTTTAAATATATTTCCATAACACATAGAAAGTATGAAATTTGGTACAATCACTCAATAAAGATATCAACGCAAATGTACAAAATATCCGACTTCAAGGTGGATACGATGTTCTGGAATATAATAAAATTTGTAAATATATCAGAAGGAGAAAATGGCGCAACCGTTTGTAGCGTAATTAACTTCCAATAGCCTTCTATAAAGTTAAATCGAGATAGTATGAAGATATTGTCAGAAATATATAATCTTTTATGATGGCTAAAATAAATGGGGTCGGTAGAAGGGTGGTCTAAACCTTTAGTTTTTTCGACCCGGGATCGAGTCCCGCATTGGAAACTTTTTTATAATTAAAAAACGAATGCTTCAATGGCCCCCAATTCTTGCAAAAGATCAACCCCACCAGCGAGTGTAAGCAACCAAACGGGGCTCTGGCACATTTTGAAGTGAAAAGTCGAACTGCTTTTCACGTGTGTAGACATGTGATGCACTTAAAGTAAGAGCAGTCGCCAACTTCTACCCACCATGATATTCATGGCCTGTACCACACGTGTATTAGGGATAATAGTAATTTAAAAAAGAATTTGTAAATACAGTTAAACCTGTCTATAGCCTGTCTATATTTGGAACTCACCAAAATAGGGTGTTATAGAGAGGTTGCTTAATATTGATGTAAATCGCATATTTAAAATCGGGCGCTATAGAGAGGTAGGCGCTATTTAGAGGGGGCGCTATAGACAGGTTTAACTCTATATCAAAAAGAGGAATTAGGCGCAACCGTTTGTGGCGTAATGAACTTCCAATGGCCTTCTATAAAAATAAATTGATAGTATGAGGATATTGTCAGAAATATATAATAATCTTTTAGAATAATTAATATTCTAGTCAAATTCAAAATATAATGATAAATTTGTACATTTAGAATTCAAGAATAAAAATTACATAAATAAAAATCAATAAAAAATATTTTGAAGCTTTTATTAAAATGTACTAAAAAGTAAAAAAAAATAATAATAATTTCAGCGTCCGCCATTGAACAATTATATTTGAATCGAAATGAAAGGGGCGGGTGACGATCATCATAAATTTCAAACTTAATATAATTTAATATAGAGCAAGTGATAAACAGGTTTTTATATGTTTTAATAAATATTTTACCTCTTCCCTCAATATTTGATGATCATCCCTTCACCGCTTTTATTTGACTCAGATAGATCTAATTGTTCAATGGCGGAAGATCTGAAATATTTATTTTCTCCTTTTTAGTGTATTTTAATAAAACATTTTTAATAAAATACACTTAAACCTGTCTATAGCACCCCCTCTTGGGACTCACCAAAATAGGGTGCTATGGAGAGGGGATGCTATAGACAGGTCACTTTTAATGTAAAATGTTTACATTATAATGTTTAAAATCGGGCGCTATAGAGAGGAAGGCGCTATTTAGAGGGGGCGCTATAGACAGGTTAAACTGTATATTGATAAGGCACAATTTGGGTTGTATTTTATAAACACGAAATAATAAAACCAAATCCAAATAAATAAAGTGTGTGACGTTTCGGTAATAGCGTCTTTACCATCTTCAGACAAAATTACTGAATGAGAAATTTGCTGTGATATTTTTCTAATTCAGTACTTTTGTATGAAGATGGTAACAACGCTGTTACCAAAGCGTCATACACTATTTATTTATATGGATTTGGTTTTATTTCTTCGTTTTTTTTATATAAAATAGGTTATCAATTAATTATTATAAATCTACAGCCGCTCATTACGGCGAAGAAACGGCTGCGCATATTTTTGTTTGTTTGAAAGGAAATTCTCTTCTTCCATCTTCCCGACTCTCGCGGCCACCTAGAGGTCAGAAATTTGGTTAATTTTGAATTCTTTTCAAAGATTTGAATTGATCTAGTACATTAAATACCAAACTTCTACGGGTTAGAAAGTATGCAAAAGATGAACACAAATTTCGAAACGAAATATAGAAAAATACTCCATAACCGATCACTCTAACCAACTAGAAGTCAGGAATTTTGTCAACTTGATTTGCTAGCTGTATTGAGCGAGCCTACAAATTTTCAGACTGCTCTGTAGTCTGTAATTATTTGAAATTTGAACACAAAATTTGAAATTAAATATAGAAATTATAATTAGTCCATTACCGAACACCCGGAAGTCCGAAATTTTGTCAATTATAAATGTCATCAAGTTTAACCAACTGTATCAAATTTCAGGCTTATTGGTACTTTATAAATATTTCCAAAATCGATCACAATATTCAAAAGGAAAAATAGAAATTATCCAATTACCGATCACCGAGAAGTCTGAAACCTTGTCAACTTATATTGCCATCAGGTTTGAACAACTGAACCAAATATCAGACTTCAAAGTGTTCTGTAAGTATATTAAAAACTTGATTACAAGATTTGTGGACAGACAGACAGAACGACAGGCAGAAATATTTTAATAAAAGCTTTTAAAAATACTAAAATATGCAGGAATAGACCATCGATTTATTGAAGAATATAAAAGCAATAATCATATAATCCAAAATAAGCCTTATCTTCAAAAAATATATATATGGAAACTTATTGTGTAAGGTTTTTAGATATTTTTTATAAAAATATATCACAATTTTTTATATCTGAATATGGAAACAAGGAGGTAACCAAACATTTTTTTTATCCACAGAATAATAAATTTGATATCCTGTTACATAGCAATTTTGTATCTTTGCCAATTTTAAATGTAAATTACGGTAAGTTGGAAATTGTTTTGATAAAAATAAATTGCCTTGTCACTCTTACGTTTGTTTTTCCTCTATTGCTATGTGACATTCTGGTGGAGATGCTGAGTAGATTAAGGAAGCCTAATTGAAGATAGTCGTCAGACATTGAGTCCATAGGTGTTATGATCTAAATTTCCTGCGACTGGCTCCAAGATTTCACCGCCGTGTCCAAGTCAGGTTTTCTCTCCAAGAAGGCGATGTACCTATAGACGTTATGACTACAAATTTCCTCTAAAAGACAGGAGTAAAAAGGATATCTTCTTCTTCTCTTGTCCCAGGTCTGGACTTCAAGTCTAGACCAGATCCTGAAGGCCTCTTTATCGCCTCAATGACCACAGCTGGGTCGGTGTAGATGTCTGTTCGGCAATGCCCGATGCTTTATATGATGTGTTCTGAGCTCGCTGGAGAATCCTGACATTTGGTGCAATTCGGAAATGTTTTGGATCCACTTGTGAAATTCATTGGATGTAGATGGCCTGTTTTTAAACGGGGAAGCATGGTGAAGTCTGATCTGTTAAGTTAGGAGTTGGTTTTCAGGAGAGGAGTTTTTCCATCGAACCAGCGGCAAAAAGATGTAAAGCCAGTAGATACCACTTTCAAAATTCTGAGAGAAACCTTGGTCGAAATTCGTACCTAAGAAACAAATTTTGAAAGCTTTGGGTGTAGAGTTCCCTAGGGAATGAGCTTTGTGTATTAAAATATTTATTATTTTATTAATAAAATATTAATTTTAAAATTTTATTCCTAAGCAATTTCCTCTTTTTGCTTTTTTATGAGAGAAAATTTGGTGTTTTTCATCATATAACATAAACATATGACAATAAAATTAAGGTGACAAAAGACAAAATCCAATAAATTGTGTGTAACGGTAAGAGCGTTGTTACAGGGCAGCACCTTTATCTCATGATGTTGGAAGTATATTTATTTACGGGGCTGCTAACCAGAATGGATGATTTTTGAGCCCTGAGAAGGTAATAGCCTACAGCATCCGGTGTTCCCAGGTGGTCACCCTCCCAAATACTGACCGGGCCCGACATTGCTCAACTTCGGTGATCGGACGAGAACCGTTGTTTTCAATGTGGCCGTAGGCGTCTCATGATGTTAACAGCGCCGTTACCGAAACCTCACACACAATTTATTTATTTAGGTTTGGTCTTGTTATTTAATGTTTCCAATTTCTATAATTGAAAATGTTCCTCGTCATTCAATGTTGGAATATTATTGATTAATATATATATAATACGATTTGACTATTAAATAAACCTTGACTGGAAAAAATATATAATTGTTATATAATTTTAATTGTTGTCCCGTCGTTTCTTTATCACCCTCCCTGTACACGCTTGTTCGGCAGTACATATACTCAAATAGGAACGATACAGATAAGATTAGTAGGGCCCCTGCGCAAGGATGATACGTAAAATCGTGAAGCGTTCTCTCCCTCTCTCTTTCCGTGGCTCACTGCCGCCTTCACTGCCTTCTTCAAAGTGTTCTGGAATTCTAGCTTCTACTTATGTGAACACCATTTTCTGAAATTCACATAAAGCGTCAAATATTTTAATATACCGAATAAATTAATAAATATCAAAGTCGGTGGACGAGTGGGTAACCATTCGATTCCCGACAGTCATGAACCGGTATTTAATCCCGCGTTAACCTTTTGTTTAATATGTGAATAACTCACATATTGTTAATTGTTTCAATTATCATAAACTAGGTTGCTCTTGTTGAGCGGTACCTAAAAAGTGATTTTGGAATCGGAGTAAATTAATATAATTCAATAACGTGCCACCACACATCTATACATAAGAAATAAAATGATTGAAGCACGAACTACACGCAAAACAAACTTCTACCCTCTTTACTGCGACGAAAAAATATTGGGAGGGCTTTGTGAAGAGTTCATCACTGATGAGCTAAGCCCTTCCAATATTTTTTCATCGTAGTATGGAGAGTGGAAATTTAGTGTGTGTGTGTGTGGGTAAAAAAACATTTGTACTTCAATCCTTTCATTTCCTATACCGAATAAAATTTGAATCAGAGATTAAAAATTAAAATATTTTGTAAAATTTTTTAATATATATAAATATTTCAAATTTTTACAAAAATATTTTAATAAACATAAGCTTTTATTTAAAAAAACGAAACTCAATATAGATTTTAATATATAATATTATATTATTGGCGAAATATCGAAGTGTCAATAGCCACAAGGATTTTAAAAACCTTAATGCTGTTGCTCCGTTAAGTATTAGGTTCATTATTTAGGAGGAGTGGGTTGCTCTCATCAATTATTACGATGCATTAGCACGCCATCTATTATGAAAATTTGAAACTATTATAGACGCGTATGATTCTTTTTAAAATTAAACAATTTCTACTGCCTATTACTGCAATGGAAAAATTAATTGGAGGGCCTGGTTCATCAGTGGTGAGCCCTCCCATTAATTTTTCCATTGCAGTAAAGACAGTAGAAATTGTTTAATTTTAAAAAGAATCATACGCGTGTATAATAGTTTCAAATTTTCTCATCAATTATATTTCTCCTAAGTTATTTGCTCTTTTCTCAACCTGTATTTAAAACAAACCTTGCTGTAATTTATCTATATACTTTTATTAAAATATCATTATCAACTTAGCGCCATCTATCGATGAAAAATCTTGACATTTTAACGGTACTTTTCTTCTAAAATAAACTCATGTACAAAACTTAAGGACGTGGAAAGTCTTTGATGTCTCCTGTGGTCTGTTTTTTTTAGGGAGACAGAGGCAATTTTGTTCACACTTGGTTATCTCGCAGGTCTTCAATAAATATCACTGTGTATCAAATATATTTTCAATTTATTGTCTGAATCCCGATATACATGCTGAAAGTTACAACTTCCTCAAGTTTTGTCCATGAGTTTATATATATATAAAATAAAAGGATTTAAAAACGCGAATGTTTCTTTTATACATAAAACGAACTTCTTCTACTGTCCTTACTGCGATGAAAAAATATATTGGGAGGGCTTGGCTCATCAGTGGTGAACCCTCCCAGCGGTTTCGCCAATTTAATCCACCAGACCGCTTCTCAGAGCTCTAATATTGTATTGGATTATTCTGCTTTTATATGCTACATTGAAGGATGGAATCTTAGAAATGGTTTTCAAGTAAACTATGGACATAAGCTTATAGGACAGTAGAATTATATTCAAATATTTGCTTCGAGCAATGCTCTTCAGCAAACTATAAAGACAAGGTCATTAGGAATAAATTAACACAAAGCAATAACGCGCCATCTATACATATAAAATAAAAGGATTTAAAAAGGCGAATGTTTCTTTTATACATAAAACGAACTTCTACTGTCCTTACTGCGATGAAAAAATATATTGGGAGGGCTTGGCTCATCAGTGGTGAACCCTCCCAGCGGTTTCGCCAATTTATTCCACCAGACCGCTTCTCAGAGCTCTAATATTGTATTGGATTATTCTGCTTTTATATGCTACACTGAAGGATGGAATCTTAGAAATGGTTTTCAAGTAAACTATGGACATAAGCTTATAGGACAGTAGATTTATATTCAAATATTTGCTTCGAGCAATGCTCTTCAGCAAACTATAAAGACAAGGTCATTAGGAATAAATTAACACAAAGCAATAACGCGCCATCTATACATATAAAATAAAAGGATTTAAAAACGCGAATGTTTCTTTTATACATAAAACGAACTTCTTCTACTGTCCTTACTGCGATGAAAAAATATATTGGGAGGGCTTGGCTCATCAGTGGTGAACCCTCCCAGCGGTTTCGCCAATTTAATCCACCAGACCGCTTCTCAGAGCTCTAATATTGTATTGGATTATTCTGCTTTTATATGCTACACTGAAGGATGGAATCTTAGAAATGGTTTTCAAGTAAACTATGGACATAAGCATTCCATCCTTCAGTGTAGCATATAAAAGCAGAATAATCCAATACAATATTAAAGCTCTGAGAAGCGGTCTGGTGGATTAAATTGGCGAAACCGCTGGGAGGGTTCACCACTGATGAGCCAAGCCCTCCCAATATATTTTTTCATCGCAGTAAGGACAGTAGAAGAAGTTCGTTTTATGTACAAAAGAAACATTCGCGTTTTTAAATCCTTTTATTTTATATGTATAGATGACGCGTTATTGCTTTGTGTTAATTTATTCCTAATGACCTTGTCTTTATAGTTTGCTGAAGAGCATTGCTCGAAGCAAATATTTGAATATAATTCTACTGTCCTATATGCTTATGTCCATAGTTTACTTGAAAACCATTTCTAAGATTCCATCCTTCAGTGTAGCATATAAAGGCAGAATAATCCAATACAATATTAGAGCTCTGAGAAGCGGTCTGGTGGATTAAATTGGCGAAACCGCTGGGAGGGTTCACCACTGATGAGCCAAGCCCTCCCAATATATTTTTTCATCGCAGTAAGGACAGTAGAAGAAGTTCGTTTTATGTATAAAAGAAACATTCGCGTTTTTAAATCCTTTTATTTTATATGTATAGATGGCGCGTTATTGCTTTGTGTTAATTTATTCCTAATGACCTTGCCTTTATAGTTTGCTGAAGAGCATTGCTCGAAGCAAATATTTGAATATAATTCTACTGTCCTATAAGCTTATGTCCATAGTTTACTTGAAAACCATTTCTAAGATTCCATCGTTCAGTGTAGCATATAAAAGCAGAATAATCCAATACAATATTAGAGCTCTGAGAAGCGGTCTGGTGGATTAAATTGGCGAAACCGCTGGGAGGGTTCACCACTGATGAGCCAAGCCCTCCCAATATATTTTTTCATCGCAGTAAGGACAGTAGAAGAAGTTCGTTTTATGTATAAAAGAAACATTCGCGTTTTTAAATCCTTTTATTTTATATGTATAGATGGCGCGTTATTGCTTTGTGTTAGTTTATATATAATTAAAATTTATTTTTTACAGTCCTTATCCCGAAATTACAAAATTGAAAGAGGGATGGATAAGGGCTGTAGAAATACATTCAAATTATATATTTTAGAAGAAAAGTAGCGTTAAAAATATTGCCATGTGGAAAATTAGGAAAGAAAAACTTCAGGATGACACAACAAATTATTTGAGACAAGAACAAACTATGAATGATAAAAAAGATATGCAATTAGGGAAGTTTACAGAGTAGCAAAATATAAGCATCAAAAATGATACTCTGTTAATAAAATAATAAATATTTTATAATTTTCATAATTTTAGTAACAATAGTATATCCCGATACCGCTATATTTTTTTTCAAAGGCAATGGTGTTATTTATCCTCTATAAGTAAAGAATAAGATATCAAGCTCATAAACTAAGGGTTACAGGTTCAGATACCGTTATGGGGATGTTTTTTAAGTTAATTTAAAATAAGTGATTAGATAATGTCGTATACACTCATGGACAAAACTTAAAGAAGGTTGTAACCTTTAGCATGTATATTGGGATTCAGACAATAACTCTTGAAGATATTTGTTGCACAGTGATCTTTATTTAAGACACACGATATAACCAAGTGTGAACAAATTTACCTCCGTCTCCTTCAAAAAAAAAAAAAAGAAGAAGAAGAAGCCGGTGACATCCAACACTTTATACTTCCTTAAGTTTTGTAAATGAGTGTATATATATGAGAAATTGGGTGATAATATAATTTTAAATATAAAAATACCTCTTATATATTGCAGAAAAATATATATATTAACAGATTTCTCTTCTGCTAAATAAGCCTATAACCTTATTACAAAAGTAGGAAGATTGGTGAAATTATGATTTTTAAGGCTCACTACTGCTCCATCACAGTACTGTTCACTCATTATAATCATGTTTTCTATTTGCAGTAACCCCGAGAAGTAATTTGTGCAATATATACTATAGAGGTCGTTCTGAAGAGGATATTTCTATGTTACTTTGTAGGCTACAAAATAAGCCAAACGCGGCTAAGATGACT
>CP092863.1:43420894-43627232 GCA_030710605.1 Cordylochernes scorpioides | reverse complement strand
TATTTTGAATTTATTTGAATTTATTTTTAATTAAAGATTAACAACAATACCCAAGATATTTATGCACTGACTGCAAGATCATTGCTTGACCAACTAATTGTTAGATTTCTTGGATATTTTAATCAATGCGCCCCTCAAGAACTAATGAATCAGGCTGAAACTTTCAGGCAAGGCTCTTTCCGAAACTAACCAAGAACTAAAACAGGAAGTAGGTGAATAGCGTGGTAAGTTTCTTTATTTCGCACAACAAGCTTTCGGGCATCAGCTGCCCTTCATCAGGTACAATGCGTGGTTAGAAAGAGTGAACCAATATTTATATGCAATGAATTAGCATAAAATAAAACTAACTAAGATCTACTTAAAAAATTAAGAAATTTACATATGAGACTAAAGGGAAAAGTACGAAATTTCTGAAGAAATAAGCTAAAAGATCTACATAAGGCGAAATAAAAGTAAAGCACAGGAAAAAAGGATGGAAAGACAGGAAACGAAAGTATCTAGGCATAATGAAGGAACAAAGAAAGATATCAGCGGCCAAGATTAGAAAAAAACAGTATATTGGGGGGGGGGAGATCTATTTTTCTGTTAAAACTAGGGACAGAGCTGGACACAAGAGCCTCAAGGACCAAACGTTGATTTTGTTCTTAACATCGCTATATACCGGAATCGTGTTGCGTAAATTAAAAGAATGGTTAAGTTCGTTGCTGTGTTGGTACAGTAGGGACTTACAATCGTGAGAACGGATGTTACGGTCATGTTCTAGGACTCGAGTGGCAATGGTTCGGCCAGTTTCTCCAACGTAGGATTGTGGGCAGTCATTACACGGGATTCTGTAGATGGCATTGGAGAGAGTTTGGGGGCTGGGTTTAATGGAACTTTTTGTGAGGGATGGCGTAAAGATGTGCCTAGGGAAGGTGATTTTTTATAAAACGTACGGATGCCAAATTTACGTAGATAGAAACCGATGTCGGAATTCGTAATAGAAAACGGAAGGACGCAAACATCTTTAAATGGGAGAGGAGTGGAACGGTCGTGGTTTGGTGAATAAAAATGCCGATCAATAAAGTTGCGTGGGTAACCCGCGGATAAAAGGTGTAAGTAAACGGTCCGTTTCTCGATTCTACTAAATAAAGGAAGGGAGCAATGGGTAAAAACGCGCTTAGAAAGAGTTCTAACGGTGGTAATTTTATGGGAGACGGGAGCATGAGATAAAAAATGTAAGTAAGAAGAAGTAAACCAGCCTTACGAAAAACGGTTGTATAGAAACGACCCTGGAGGTTAATCACTAAAACATCCAAGAACGGGATACAATTAAAACAGGAAGAATTGTGGGTATAACATAAATCGGGATGATAGGATTTTAAAACAGTGAGAATAGGGGAGTGGTCGGTGCTTTGATGTAGACAAAAAAATGTCGTCAACATATCTCGCCCACATTACCACTCCCAGGCGGATCTGGGAAACTAACCATCGGTCAAAATGTGACATCACAATCTCAGCTGCGATTGTAGAGAGAGGACTGCCCATGGGGGAGCCTCTTATCTGCAAGAAAAAGCGCCCATTAAACTCTAGGGTGTTCATGCCCAAGCAGATGTTGAACAGTTCTGAAACGACTTTTTGATCTTTGTTAGAGACAGCAGGAGAGTTGAGGAGTTAGTCTAGCCCTTCAAAAATCAAAGAATGTGGAAGGCTCAGGAAGAGAGATGTGACATCAAAAGTGGACATGGTGGGGCTGTCAGATTGGGGGAAGTTTTTTAGTTTAGCCAAAAAATCAGAGGAGTCTTGAACGGAATAAATATTGTGGGCTTTGACAAGGGGCTTAAGGAAGTTTGAAAGGTGCCTAGCTAAATGCAATGCGGGCGAAAGATGGTATGCGACAATGGGCCTGAGAGGAACATCAGGCTTATGAGTCTTAGGGAGGCCATAAATGTAAGGGATGCTGGAGATGTTTGAGGTGAAAAGCTTGAACTGTTCAGGGGTGATGCAACCCTTCTTAAGGAGGGATTTGAGTGATGCCTTGTAATTGTCCGAGATGGCTTTAACTCGATCAGTGGAAATTTCCTGAAATGTATCAGAATCGGAGAGAATGTTAAGCATTTTCTTACCGTATTCGTCCGCTTTCATCAAGACAACCTGTGAACCTTTGTCCGATCTAGTGATGATGATGTCACGCTGATTCTTTAGGGCCTTTAGGGTGGTGAGGTCTCTCTTGACGGCACAAGGAAGAGAAAAAGACCTCTTCGAATCGGCAAGAAGTTTGCCAGTAATGGTGGACCGAATGTGGTGCTTATCTGTTAAGGATTGGTGCTGGAGAGAGGCTTCAATGCAGCTTACTGTATACAAAAGATCAGGTTTCTTGGGTAGGCAGAAATTAAGGCCTTTCTTCAATAAGGATATTTGTGGTACAGAAAGCACAGTGTCCGTTAAATTCACTATATTGTCTTTAGAAGGGGACTGGGGAGGTGAGGGAAACCCATATTTCACGCGCTAGAAATCGAACTTCCGTTGATGTCGGAGTTCTACATCCGATTTCAGAAGATCCACTCGGGAGGTTAAGCTAAGGAGAAGAGAACCAAGGTCTGCAGGGGAAATTCTCGGGGAAAGTAAACCGAGGAGGCCTCTGATGGTTTTTTGCAAAAAAACGGATCATAGATCTGGAGCCTCTGATCCTCGAGATGAGGAGTTGTTCTTCGGTTCTTTGGATGATGCGTGAAGAGTAGTGGTTTCTTACGGGGTCCCGGATCCTCAGAGAGGGTGGTATGAACGAGAACTGGAAGCATTTTTGATTAAAAAGGAGGTGACAATTCCAACGGGCCAGCTGTAATGACTTCTTGATAAGCTGACGCTTATAAAAGGCAAGAATACAAAAGGTCAAATGTAACGATTAAAAAGTAAAATTTAAAAGTAGGGTTAAATATAAAAAAGATAGAATAAAATAAATAAATTATAAAAATTTAAAACCATGTTGGGGCACGTTTTTGTAACCATACCCCAACAGAAGGCGTATGTATAATCAACATCAAATGGATACATGGCTTCCCTCCCACATAGACTTATAGACCACCTTTTTGCCCAGAAACCTAGACACTTGATGACACCAGACTTCCATGCCGAAAGCTGATGCCTGGTGGAGAAGAAGACAACAGTGACATCCAGAGACATCCGCGCTGGAAGCTGTTGTTCCATATGTACATATATTCCCCTCATCTAAAATTTAGGTAGAGGTGACCAGAAGAAATGGAGAAGGAAGATTTCTAAAAGACTGAGCCTTATAAAATATCCTTCCCGAGAAAGGGAAGCGTTATATTACAGTTCAAGTGAAAGGGGCCTATGTCGATTTTTAGCTAAGACGGGGGGGGGGGCGATATATATACCGTCCCGAGAAAAGGGAGGATCGTATTACAGCCCATGTGGAGGAGGCCTGGGGTCTGATGAAATTTTACACTAGTGCCGTGGCTGTTTCCCTCTTTAGATTTTTTTGTTTTGGCAATACGATATGTTCTATTTTGATGGGAGAGGCCTGGGGCGTCGGTGAAATTGTATACTGGAGACGTTGGCCATTTTCATTGGTGTTTTCTTTCGACGAATGAAAATGCCAACCAATAGAAACTTTGGCGCGGCCAACGAATGAAAATGGAGAGAGACAAGGATAAAAGAGGGTTTCTTTGCCAAAAAAAGGCAGATTCAATCTGAGTCGCTCAGTGAGAGGACAGTCTTCAGTCGGGAGACCAGACCTTTGCCGGCACTTTCGAGAAAAGGTAAGCCATTTGTCATTATGACTTAGCGCCTCCCCTTTTTGTGTAGAAACTAACCTAGATTTCGCATGGGCCCTAAAGGGCTTTAAGTAACTTCAGGTCACCTCTATCTAGATTACTATGTAAATAGCATATCTCGTCAGTATAGAAATGTTCCCAAATTTTAATTTATTTGAATAAATATCTAGTATATAACTTATATGGAGAAATTTTCTTGTTTCCTCTCATACATATTTCATTCTTTTGCTTTATGGTGCTACCCCCACATCTCATTATTATTACAAATTGTATTGGAATATAGAACTACCGACTCTGATGGAATGGAGTTGTGTATTGTACCTTATTGTGATACTTTAATACAGAAACAGCGGTAAATACGATTTTTCCCGCCTTGAGGGTATCCCTTTGTCAGGTTTTAGTAATATTTGTATTTTCATATGAGGAATTTGCCCTTCTTCCACTGTTTAAATGAAATATTGTATGATTCTTACCTATTTGAAGGGAATGTTACTAATAATCAAGTATTCTAATAATTGCTGGCCAACATACATTGTCGAAAGTGCCTGCCAGAGAAGCCAGTTCTCCTGTCTGTGTTTCAGTATGTTCCATCATATCTACCATTATACTATTCGTTGATTTAAAATTAATAAGACCCATGTTGCCTTATACGCATTAGATTGTTCTCTTTATGATTTTATTGAAAACCTTTTGTTTTAGATATATTACAAATGTCAATGTCAATAGTATAAGTCTATAGATTTTGCGTGTCTCATAGCTTATTTTGTTAGGTCTCGGTATAATCTTTATAAATAGAGTCTTTCCATACATCCAGATAGTGACCTAATTCAACACATTTGTTGAATCTTTGCTATAAAATCGGAATTAAAGGAGTACCTACACGTTTGATCATATTATTACTGGTAAAATCTGGACCTGGTACTTCCTTGATATTTAAATTTGAAATAATATTTTCAACACCTTATATTTCTATAAAAAAATTGTTAATTTGGTCTTATATTCAGGTTTATAGTTTTTTTTATATAACATGCTCATCTTTATCTGAGATCCATTAAAGTTGTTGGATGATCCCAGAGAATTTGAAACTATATGGTTTGTCACTGACCCGAGTCCGTTAGTCTGTAGAGGCGGCCAATAGACGGCGATCAATTCCAGCGTCTATTTTGATGAGAGAACCGACCACTATTTTATAGATCATTTAATTTATTGTAGGGACACATGTCGATAGTGCGTAACGGGAACTCAACACTTCTATGTCACACGCTATTCCGTTGACGTTGTTGCCAAAATGTCACACTTGAATATTTTAATAAGGAAATTTTACTAAGTCACATCTTACATGCTCCATTCCCATATGTCTAAAAACAGGAGTCCAACAACCACACATACACAAAAATATCACGCACAGTTATTTTTCAAATTTCCAGAATTTGAGATCTCTCGCTACCATTTGTGGCGTTATGCTACAGCACGAGCACCATGACAGACTGGTACAGACCCTGTTTTTTCTAATCTTGGCCGCTGATATCTTTCTTTGTTCCTTCATTATGCCTAGATACTTTCGTTTCCTGTCTTTCCATCCTTTTTTCCCCGTGCTTTACTTTTATTTCGCCTTATGCAAATCTTTTAGCTTATTTCTTCAGAAATTTCGTACTTTTCCCTTTAGTCTCATATGTAAATTTCTTAAATTTTTAAGTATATCTTAGTTAGTTTTCTTTTATGCTAATTCATTGCATATAAATATTGGTTCACTCTTTCTAACCACGCATTGTACCTGATGAAGGGCAGCTGATGCCCGAAAGCTTGTTGTGCGAAATAAAGAAACTTACCACGCTATTCACCTACTTCCTGTTTTAATCTATCAAGTGTGGCTATACTATGTCTAACCAAGAACTGTTGCATCAAATAATAAACAAGAACAGCTCACCATTCCTGAATCAATCGATCAACAAAAAGATTAAAAAGGACTGTTACCAACATATTATAAATATATGAACATCTACAAGAGGAACTGGGATCAGTTGCTGGCATTCATATTTCTTACCTATAATAATGCTAAACAAGAATGCACTGTCTTCCCATAATCGCTTATTCAAGGTCCAACAGAAAAACAAAATGAATTACAAATTTCGAAATAAAGAAAAGTTCTACAAGCGAGACCTATTTTGGACCCTCACTCCAATCTGACGAGTAGAAATTTCTGTAAAAAATCCAAAGACGAGATTAGGTCTCTATAAGGTCACCAAGAAATATAATTTATGTATTTTAATAGAAGAAGCATTCAGTGAGCAGGCAGAAAAATTCAAAGAGCGCGACCCAGTCAATGTCTTCAGAATGAAGCTGAGCTGTACTAAAACTCACCAACACAAGAAGATTCATGAAGAGAGGCTAACTATATCTGAAGAAGGTGATGTATAGGAGGAGCAGCTTCCTTTAGAGGGGAAATCCGTGTAGTAAATTTTGCAGTTCAAGTCTGTCGTGATGCTCGTGCCGTAGCGTAACGCCACAAATGATAGTGAGAGATCTCAAATTCTGAAAATTTGAAAAATAACTGTGCGTGATATTTTTGTGTATGTGTGGTTTTAAATTTTTATAATTTATTTATTTTATTCTATCTTCTATATTTAATCCTACTTTTAAAATTTACTTTTTAATCGTTACATTTGACCTTTTTTATTCTATTTTAGCTATTTCTAATCGTTATTTATTTGTTCTAAAGGTTTGCGCCGTTCATTTCTACTCTACAATATTTTTCCTAAAACTTCGTTATATTTTGTACTCAGGCTGTGAAAAAAATTAGGGTTTCTCGAAAAATATATTTGTAATGTTTAGAATATAATATTTAGAAATTCAGATATATAATAATATATTTTTTAAAAATTAGAACTTTTCTTAAAATAAAAAGCACAAGCAACATTGTCTATCATTATCAACGGATTGGGTATCAAAATAAACAAAATGTAGCATTGTTGATAAGTTTAGTTCGGGTTGTTAACTTGTCATTAAATGTGGGGTTTTCATTTTTTCATTTTTCAAACCGAGTGGTATTAATTATCGGATAATTTAAACCCACACACATACCTATCCAAAAATGAGATTTATACTATTTTTAAATTGTATTATTTTTGTAAATTTATTTATTGCTGTTTTATGTAGATCCAATTTAAGGACAAATTATATTCGCCAAAAGGTTGGTTAACGTTGGTTAAAAGGGAACATATTTAACGATACTGTTTTAGGTTGATCATTTTAGTTATACCAAAGCCCAGTATTACAAGCAAAGATATCTAGTCGATGATTCCAACTGGGACAAAGATGGGCCAATATTCTTTTATTGTGGAAATGAAGGCAACATCGAGATTTTCGCCAACAACACGGTAAGTACATCAAAATGTATGTCTCCCACATTGTTTAAGTCACTGATGGGGATTTAATTTTTTGATTTTGCAGATATTGGGGATAGGAAGAAATCTTACAATGTTATCCCTACTTATGAATGCTTGTTTCCATTTGGCTCATGAGCAAAACACTTTTCAAGGTGGATTCTACCATTACCATTGTATTCAGTTTGACTACTTTGACAATCATTGAATTTTACTTAATGATATGATTTACTTGATATATGGGAGATTCCCACACATATTGGTGATTGGCTGGACTTTAAAATACAAGGTTGTCCCAAAAGTTCATAAACACTTGCAAAAAATTGAAACACCAATATTATTCATCATAATATTAATCACAGTTATGTATGTCTTTGTATTATGTATAAAGTAATTGTATTATGTATTATTATGTATTCGCCTAATAATATTATTCACCAAGTAATAAGAAAAAACAACATTTAAGAAAAACATGAACTTTTGCAACAACCTTATAATTCTATTTTAAAAATAACCTAACTTAACCTAATTTGATCTATCTGAAACTAACTTAGCATATTGCTACACTCAGCAGCACATGTATCTTGACAATCCCTCAATATGTTTTTATAATTCATAATTTGAATTACAAATTCCATTTTCTTTGAAGTCAACATATATAGAAATTTTGTTTAAAAAATCAAAAAATATTTTGTAAATATCCAACTATTATTGATCATATGGCAAAATGTTTTTTTTTTAAATAGCTAAGATATTATAAGACTTCTCTATTGAGAACACTTGAAAGAGACCTAGATTTATGAGTGATAGCTAGATTAACTTGTTGAACAGTTTTGAAAATATATAAAATTTTAGGCCAGAGGCTCTTATAAAGGAAAAACTGTAACAAACATTGAGTGTGTGATAAGGGATTTCTGGGGTTCTGCAGCATTGTAGTGTTTATATGGTTTAAAATGGTGTCATATATATATAATAATATTTATCATAATAATAATAAAATATTGATCTAATTTCTTTTTTTAACTATCAATACTCCTTCTCTTATACCAATTATCCTTCATATAATATAGATATCTATATATATAATTGCCTTATTCTGTCTGAAGCTCACGGATAGAATGCGCGCCCATTGGCTGCCGGCGAACACGTGTCCTCCCTGCCCCCCTCTAGACAACCCTGTTATCAGCTGTGTGATACATACACCTGTCTATAGCGGCCATTCTAGACAACCCTGTTATCAGCAGTGTGTTACATCCACCTGTCTATACAGACCACCCTGTCTATAGCGACCACTGACCACCCTGCCTATAGCGACCACTCTAGACAACCCTGTTATCAGCTGTGTGATACATACACCTGTCTATACAGACCACCCTGTCTATCACCCAAGACAACATTTTTAAAATATATTCGCACTCGGGTAAAACCCGGGCGTTGCCCGGGCCATTCATCTAGTAACTCTATATATGTCAAAATAAATGCTAAAAACTAGCCACCATCTATTGACCATCTCCACAAACTAGCAGACTCAGGCCTATGACAAAGCCACAACACCTGCCTTGGTAGCTCACCTGGAGACCATGGTTTCAGGCTATGGCCCTCATCAATTCAGGACAGGCTTTCATATAATTATATGTTGAAACAATAATCCCTTCACTAATATTTACTAAGAGAACAACTTGATGAGGGAAGAGTATCTTTAATATAATCAAATCACAAGCTTTCGGGCATAATTTGATTATATTAAAGATACTCTTCCCTCATCAAGTTGTTCTCTTAGTAAATATAATTATATCCACAAGAGATTAAAAAAAAATCACAATTCAATGGTAAAGTTGCTAGGTCATATCTATGACCCAGCTAGTCCATATCTATGATATATGAATATAGATGGAAATTGTGGCTTTGTGTGTCACCTACCTGAGTTTACTAGCTTGCAGAGAAGGTCAATAAATAGCACCTAGTTTTTGGTGTTTATTTTGATTGGAGAGGCTATCTAATTTTTATGCTTCTGGCAAAATGTACATATTGTTGCACCAAGTTGCAGCTTTGCAGGGTCGTCGACCTTGGTTTCTTCCTTCTTGGTGTTATACACGTTTTCCCGAGCGGGTTTCCATACTCAAAGAAAATAAATAAAAGTAAATAAATAAAATTAAATTACCTTTTAAAGTTATTGCGTTTATTTAGTTGTTGTCTTCCTCGTAGGTCGCGATCCGCAGTCTTGGTCCAGGTCCTCTCTCGCTCCAATAAGCAATCAATATATATGTACAATAAAATATTACAAAAGGAATGAAACTATAAAAAGGAATGATGATAAAAAAATCTAAATAATCTCTTTTATAAATAAAAATAAATTAATATATAATTTAAATTTTAAATATATTAAAAATAAAATATTATAAATAATTTTAAAAATATGCGCATTAATCATGATGCAACAATATATATATGAAAAAGTAAGAAAAAATAAAAAGGTCAAGTATCGATTATTAAAAATGAGAAAGGCATATCCTGACCACTCAGGATATTTTCCTTTTTTATTTTTAATATATATAGGTATACCCCCTCCAACAGAGAGAGAGGTAGCTCTTCCTATAATTATGCCATGTTCCAAAAATGCCCTTGTTCCTGCTACTTCACCAGCTCAAACACCTTTATGGTAAATTCGATAGATTCCATCACCCCTCTTGTTGGATGTCATGAAATTGAAGCCGTCCCTGTACTGATGAGAGCCAGAGCTCTAAACCATGGTGTATACAGGTTGTTGGCTTTTTGTCTCAATTTGCCAAAACTTTATGTTGTAGCGCTCATTCCTTATCCCCACTAGTAAAGTTTTTTTACGAGAATGATAAACATCATGCATTTTTCTAATGCATATTTAATGGTAGAGGTACATGGAGAGTTTATATACTTCATTATATAAAAATAATATATAAAGAAAATAAAACCTTCTAGGAGCCATCTTATGTAAGGCAATCACTTTTGTATAAATACCTGTCCTGACCTTTTCCAAACTCTAATTAACAACCATCTCCAAGAGAGACCAGGAGGTTCCATCTTTGTCAGGCCATGGTCTAAGAGCTGGTTCTACTCTGTACCCCCTTGAAAAACAAAAATATAATAGATTGTCAAAATAGGAAAAAAAAACTTTTTTTAAATTAAATTATTGGTGATCAGATTGTCAATCCTTGCTCTACACTCAAATAGCCTAGCTCTATGTCAACCATGACTCTCTGTAAGACGGGATGTGTGGCAGGGACTTATATTTGAATGGGCGCGGGACTTCAGAGCCATGGTGGTGTTTGCTGAGCACAGGTACTACGGGGAGTCTTTACCCTTTGATGAACCTCTCAACAAGGTATGTTTCTCACCCCTAGCTTATCTCTCACTATATGTGTGTATTCCCCTTTGTGAATATAATTCATTAAAATTGTGATATTATTTTTGAGCCTTTTATTTCTTTTTGAAAAATGAAAATGCTTACTCTACACCTTTCTTTAATGAGAAAATGTATGCTTGGAGGGCCTAGTATGTGATGAACTCTGCCCAGAATTTGCCAGTTTGATCTCCAGAGACCAATCTACTACTATTTAAAACTGATTGGCTTGTATCACATCATGTAGTGGCATCTTCAATACAGAGGTCATCCATTTTGTACCTTCATTTCAGTCTCAAGTAAGACAATAATGTGACTAAGGGTCCCTGGAACCAAAAACAGGTTTGATATGGTTTGGCTTATATAGTCTTCTTCTTCTTTCTTATCTCCACTCAACAATCATATTAGGGTACCAAGCCTGTAGATGGTGTTTGATGTGTAGAGCTGCTCATCAATGGATGAGCTGATGCGGTGAATGATGTGGTTTGTGTTTGCCGGTGTAGAATTACACTTAGTACATAAGGCTTATAAGGTGTGTACTATTTGAAGAACTCATAGCAAAGGTGTTATGGGAAACTTCTTCTTCTTGAAAGAAATTGAATGGTGAGTTGTTTGATGGACTGGAAGTAGGGTCTGAATCGTTCTTTGTGACAACCATGTTCTATATATACATCAATGTATATTTCAGCCTTTCTCAGGCATCTTTTTTAAAATTCAGTCACTCTCAATGGAAAGGGAAGATCAATGGAAAGAACCTACAGAACTTACTGCTCTCAAATGGCTACCTTCCTCAGGACTGACTGGGGCTGGCATCTAGACCAGTTTCTGGATCTCTTCACCTATCTCATCAGTGGAGGAATAGATTCTAAATAAACTTGATGATAACATGCCTACACACTCTACGGATGATAGGCAGAGACTTTGAAGCTGTTAAATCCTAATCTTGATTAGAAACCTGGATACTTCAGCAAACACTGTAAAGTGCCTACTCAACCATTGGGTAATGGCACTATTTGGATGTGAATGCCATTCTTCTCTTAGCATCCAGGTACAATCATTTTGTTGTTCTTCTTCTTTAACAATGTGGAAAAAAAAGAACAAAGTTGTTTTTTGTACATTGTTTTGAAGTAATGCATTTAGTAGTAGCCATTGAGATATAGGAATGCCTACATTGTGTACCATTCATCCATAGATAGTGCACTTAACTTCACCAGAGTCTCATTTGGTGCTTGCACTCTCTTGTGGAGTCAAATTCCTGCAAGAACCAAACTGGTTATATTCACATTTCACTTTTATTAAATTTCATGCGAGGCTTGAATACTGGTCTTCAGATTTATGCTAGAAATGACCACTTTAGACTGCAACAACTATCTTGTGTGTGACATATTTTGGTAAGTACATTGTTACCATCATCAGACAAAAGTAATGAATGATGGTAACAATGCTGTTACCGAAACATCACACACACAATTTATTTATCTAAATAAAAATGTTTTTACCAAGTGGTTCAAAATAATCTTTTTGTTGAAAGGATGGAAAGTTTTTAAAAAGTATTTTGAAAGAGAGCTAGAAGAAGTTGGCATCTGTCAGTTGGGAAAAGGTGTAGTATTGTATTGATGTTTTTTTTTTTTTAATCTATAGCAAGCATGTGTTTCCACACACAAAGCTGCACCTGAACCATGTTGAAATAGCTCCCAGGTAGAAGGAAAAATGTTTTATTGATATGGCACAATTTGAATTATTATTCTATATACAGTTACGAGCGTCATTCCTCATCTCCTAATCAACAATCAGTCATCAGTTTTCATCTCTGTCACCGTTTGCTTATTTTTTGGAATGGCGCCCTCCTATTGGTTGGCTACGGTCACGCCACCTGCCAAGGACTGGAGTGGAAGTAAGCTACATGCTGCCAAAGAGGAAGGGATTGAAGAAGCTGGAATGGCAGTCAACCAATGGGGGGATCAGAGACCACACATAATGGTTTATCCTGACATGAGCAATAATAATAATGTAGTACTAGACAATATGAAACAGAAATTCTGTCAACACATAATTTATTCTCAGAGACAGAGATTTTCTTCCATGACTTTCCATCTCTTGCTAAGTATTTCTGGTAGTGGCATTTTTGGAGTTGAACTTGTAGTCATCCCCCGCTACCACTCATGTCTTGATCATTTTCCAATGCAGGCTGTTTCTCCCACACCCAACTTTGTAACTCTTGTATAGTCCCAATGTATCTTCTCCACAGGCTGTTCCCACATTGGAGAATACTATGAACATCTCTTGATCCATGGTGGAGTTGGTGGTAGCTGTCATCTTGGCTGTCCAGGGAGTATTTTGATAGTGGCGGATATCCCAGGAGAAACCAGGGCTACTGACTTAATCATAACTTGCATGTTGCATGGTAAATTTACGCAAAATACAGGGGGGGAGATTTATTATATAGATGGCAATCTAGGCTTCACCTGTTCAATGTCAAGATTTGTATGTGATGAAAGGTCGTGTTTTCAAATCCCCTAGTGCATTTGACATCACTGCTGTATACACCCAGGGTCAAATAAAGCTCCATTTCAGATTGTTCTGGGACCTAAGTTGTCAGGACTATGCGGAAGTAGAACATGTTACATTGGGACATTGCCCCTTCAGATAACCGTATCTCCAAACTGCTCTATCTTGTGCTTGAAGTAAACAGGACTTTTCCACTCTCCTCCATGTTGGGTAACCAATGATGTTGTTTCCTTTTTATATTTTTTAGGAAATAATCTCATAAATATTCTTTTATATACTTTTAATATATATGAAAAAATAAGAAACAAAAATAGAAAAAAAGGTCAGGTGTTGATTTTAAAAACAATAAAAGGCATATACTGACTTCTCACATGAGCTTTTTAGATGACAGAGCACCATCTAGTGGAACAAAAATAAACAAAACGTTTATTTAACTTGTTCCATGATATTTAGCCAACCTAATTTCTTAATGTAAATCAAGAAATTTGAATAAAATATACTTTTGTGAAAATGTCAATGTGTTGGTCTTTCTTTCTAGATATCTAATACCCCGATATTTTGTAACAACCATTAATTTGTCATTACAGTAAGGGCAGTAGAAAATTATTTTAATTGAATTAAATCTCCTGGATATTAATTAAATGATTAATAAAGAAACTCATCTCCACAAACCTGTAGCATTTGTTTAAAGAAAATTATTTTATTTTAAAAAGAATCATACGCATCAAAAATAGTTTTATTTTCTGATAAAGAATGATTTAATAAAAGCATTGGAGTCTGCCTCAACTTCATCTAAGAAATCATGGAGTGGGATAAGTGTGAGCTGCAAGCCCAGAATTTGGTTTGTGCGACCAAAAAGTACTTAAATATAAAAAAAAATCTGAATAAATGAACTGTGTCAGTGGAAACACATCAGAGTACTTGAAACTAAAGTAAATACTTTATTCTAATGTTGTTGTTGTCGTGTCCAAAGAAGAGCCTCAGATGTCTCCATACATCTCTATCACAGCAGCAGCAATGCTTTATTCTAATGATATCATCATAATGCAGTGTCATCTTTAATTTGGAAGTCTGACATTATGGAACACAAGTTCTCGCCCTGTTCTCCACAATTCATGTGTCTTAATTGTAGGCCATTGTATTAGAAGGTCAACTTAATCTTTCCTTGATCTACTCTTCTCTCTTTGTTCTACAAGAAAATAAGACCAAATAAATTAATAGTGTGTGACATTTCAGTAACAGTGTTGTTACCGAAACGTCACACACTATTAATTTATTTGGATTAGGTCTTATTTTCTTGTAACTATTTCAAAAAGAATATACACGTCAAAAATAGTGTAAATTTCGCCTAGTTAGAGTATTACAGGACAGAGGGGGAAGTGACCATGTATGTCCCAGGACCTGAGTCACCTGGGCTACCTCACCGTGGAGCAGGCTCTGGCGGACTACGCAGTGCTCCTCAACCATCTCAAGAACACCATTGCCCCCAACAACTCTGTGGTGGCCTTTGGTGGATCCTATGGAGGAATGCTGGCAGCTTGGATCCGTATTCGCTATCCCAATCTAGTCCAGGCGTGAGTGGTTAACCCTAGATTTTTGTTGATGAGGCACAATTTGGATTGTAGATTATAAACACAAGGTAATAAGACCAAATCCAAATAAATAAATAGTGTGTGACATTTCGGTAACAACGCTGTTACCGAAACGTCACACACTATTTATTTATTTGGATTTGGTCTTATTACCTTGTGCCTAGATTTTTGTATAATGCTTATTTCTTTCAACACTTTCTCAACAGGTGGTGTTCATGTGACATGTTTTTACCCCACTAGAGGTAATCTTGCTAAGTATAGTTCAGTAAAACTTGGTTCTCTCGATTGTTTATGATGCGCTATCCCAATCATTGCAATTTTTTTTACCTTGGTTTCAAATTATATTTGTTCCATTCCCTATATACAGTGGAACCTTGTTATAACATCTTCTTTTATAGTACAGTAAAACCTCCCTGTAATAGACATCTAATTGCAAATCCAAAGTGTCCTTTAGGGAGAGTTGTCCTCTTACCAGAGAGTTGCTAAATTTTGCAAATGAAAACTGTCCTTTGTAGAGAGGTGTCCTCTAGCGCAAGGTTTTACTCTAGCAGCTTGGTTATAATTCTAAGGTTCCAAGTTTTAACATTTTTAAAACTATAATAACAACCTAATACATCTTAGCCCCAAATGATGTTGTTATAGTGAGGGTCCACCATATCAAACTTTCCTGCTTATAACATGCTTCAGGCTGCTGGTGGTTCTAACAAAGTTAAGATTGTGGGGAGTTCCATCCAATAGAATGCTGTTGACACTAGCTTAGACTTTTTAAAGAAACTGATTCCAAGAATATTGATCAAACATTATTGATTTACTAGAGAGAGAACAAAATATAACATAGTAAACAAAGGGAAACTTATCTTCTTACAGTTAGCGCTTATTTATTTGTGATCTTACACACATACTCTGTGGGGGAACAATTAATTCATTAATATATGAAAAAACAATAGAAAAAAAATAAAAGATAAGTGGGTCAGGTGTTGATATTAAAAATAAAGAAGGCATCTCCTGACCACGAGCACATGTGCTTTTTAGATGGCAGAGCGCCTAAATAAATGTTTAGTTTATTTTTGCTCCACTAGATGGCGCTCTGCCATCTAAAAAGCACATGTGCTCGTGGTCAGAAGATGCCTTCTTTATTTTTAATTAATATATATATACAACAAGTGCTATCCACAAGTGCAACAAGATCACATTGACATACCTCAAAGGAAGGATTACAGTGGCTGCCGGACAGTAGAGTGCTGCAAATGAATTCACTGAAATTTTTCAATTTTTCAAAGTCAATGCCATAAAATAACAGCCCACTGAACATGTCTAAACTCTGCCCCATCTTTACCACTGCAGTATGGATTTGATAGAGCTTCCTTCTTTCTTGCAATGTTTTTCAAACAGGTTTTCTAAGAAAAATGCCAAATTTTCAGACTAGATTAATTTCTTTAGAATAAAGGGTATCCCAGCCAGATAAGTTTGTTATTTCATAGGTATTTTGACAGAATCTTATGTTCCTTGTCAGGATAAAAATATAGATGTGGCAAAGCTTTAAAAATGTGCTGTGTGTTTTACATGGTGCTTCAAATTCATAACAACATCTAAGAGATGCCAGTTCCCATATAATTTGACTCATGTCTTAGATATTGTTTAAAATTTGAAGTATATCCCACAAAGTACATTTTTAAAGCCTTGCCACATATAAATTTTTATTTTGATCCTGAGGAGGACAAAAGATTGTTGGCAAAAGCTTGATGAAATACAACAAAAGCCTTTATTAGGCACACGTGCCATACAGGATTCTCCCGGTAGGACAAAATAAATAAATAACAAATTAGCATCATAGTTATATACAAATATTGGGTATTGACCTCGACCAATTATCGAGTTGGATCCGGTGTCTGTGCTAAATATTTTGATTGAGCTGATTTCGAGTATTTATAAAAAGCGAATGCAAAGGGTCTGGATTTTAAGCTTTCTTCAAGATAGATTAATTTGTATGATTGGGAATTATGAGCTGTATAATGAACATTTTAAAATTACAAAATAACTCATTGTGAGAAAATATTTTGTAAGATTAATTTGTCTTTAGTTTAAGTCCTATAGACCTAAAATTTGGTGACAATGACCCTGAAATTTTCGCCTAAATTTCTTTATCCTTGTTTAATTCTCTTCCTAGTTGTTCCATGGCTATCTGCAGGTTTGTTGCAGCCTGGAAAGTAACAACATTCTCCAACTCTTTGTATACAATATGAAATAAACTTTGGGGAGCTAATAGACCTTCTAGTACATTTATTGGTTTTGTTTCTAATTTGTCATTGTGTTCAAATTTAAGCTGCCATCAGTGTATTCACACTCATGGACAAAACTTAAGGAAGTTGTACCTTTTAGCATGTAAATCGGGATTCAGACAATAACTCTGAATGATATTTTATACACAGGGACCTTTATTTGAAGACACATGAGATAACCAAGTGTGAACAAAATTGTCTGTCTCCTTAAAAAAAAAATAGACAACTGGCTACATCAACGACTTTCCACTTCCTTAAGAGTTTTCCATGAGTGTATTGATATCAGATTATCACATAAATTGTCATTTAATTGTCCTGAATACCTGCCATTCTCTGCCACTGAAGGGGATTGTGTACACAGAGCTCTAGCCAGCAGTGCCCCTATCCTCCAGTTCTCCGGACTCACTCCTTGTGATGCCTTTGCCAAACGGGTGACTCTGGACTTTGAACAAGTCAACATGGAGTGTTCACAATCCATCCGGCGATCCTGGCGCATGCTCCGGGAGATGGCCAAGACAGGTTTGTTCTCCATCTTGTTTATTTGGGCTTGAGAGTAGTTTTCTTTTTAGGGCTAAAGAATGAAAAATGTATATCTACATATGTTCTATGAAAAATGGTGTACTGTGAAAGAAATCTGTGAAAGGAAAAAAAAAAATGTAAATATTTTGAAAGATTTCTCCCTCTTTATCAACTTGTTGCACAAAAGCTTTTAAAACTTTTTTTTTTTTTTAGATTTATGCAAGAGGGGGACCAATTCCTTATATATCAAAAATATATATATATTTTCTTTAATTGATCAATTATTCCCTACTAGACGAATGGCCCGGGCAACGCCCGGGGTTTACCCGAGTGCGAATATATTCTAAAAACGTTGACTTGGGTGGTCGCTATTAACAGGGTGGTCTGTATAGACAGGTGGATGTATCACACAGCTGATAACAGGGTTGTCTAGAGTGGTCGCTATAGACAGGGTGGTCTGTATAGACAGGTTTATGAGAGAGGCACAAACTTACAGGTTGTTGACGCCGCAATCCCCAGAGAGAGTGTTTTTTGTTGCATCATGCTGTGACTCACACGACGACCCAAGGTCAACAGGGGTGGAGCAGCAAGCTTAAGTCTATCACCGTCTGGCGGCGCTGCTTGCGAGTTATATCTACAATTCTGCAAATAACTCTAAGGATATTCAAGATATTCAAGAAATTATTTTTCGAAAACCTTTCCGGGGATATACCTAATAATATCCCAGAATTTCATGGCGATTGGATGTATGGTTTTTGAATAACAGGGTTGTCTAGAGGGGGGCAGGGAGGCCACGTGTTCGCTGGCGGCCAATGGGCGCGCATTCTATCCGTGAGCTTCAGACAAACAGACAAACAAACAGACAGAATAAGGCAAATATATAAGTAGATTTTATCTTTTTTTTTTTATTATTTCTAGTACACGTGGTACAGGCCATGATAATCATGGTGGGTAGAAGTTAGCGACTGCTTTTACTGTAAGTACACCACATGATACAGATGTGAAAACCAGTTCGACTTTTGCACTTATAAATGTGCCAGAGCCCCATTTGGTTACTTGCACTCTGTGGTGGGGTTGGACTTTTTCAAGAATCGGGGGCCATTAGAACATTTTTTTTTTTATTAGAAAAAAGTGCACAATGCGAGATTTGATCCCGGGTCGTAACAGTCGAAAACCAATAGTTTAGACCATCTATTCCATAGTCTGAACTCAAAAATGCACATACTGTTTACTTCATGTTATTGTGCCTACCAGCATGTATGTGTACTCATGTGAAATATGTAGCCCTAAATGATATGGAAAAAAATCGCTTGCAGGTTTTTTTTAAATCAATTTTATATCTCTTTCTCTCAATTAGTCAAATATGATCATTGAAACACTCTTTGTATCAAAAAAACTTGGCTGCCCAATATGTCAATCACAGAGGTTCGTTATTTCATGTAGTAAACTATCCCTTGGTTGATCTGCTCATATTTTCTGGATCAAAATATACTTCTTTGTTTATTCTCTCTATAGAATGGCTTATTTTTGGAACAATGAGCTATAGTTTAACTTTGTTATAACAACACATTGTTATACGCACTGTTTAAAAAATTATTTGTGTGTGTGGGATCATAAATAATTATTGGTAAAATGTGATTTTATCTTAAATAGAGAGCTGAGTGTATTCCTACGAGCCACATACACCCAACTAACCAAACAACATGGTGTAGACACAGGCCTACAGAAGCTGACCGACATCTTCAAGCTCTGTGACCCCCTGGACGAAGGCACCGTAGACACTCTGGTGGACTACCTGGCAGACACATGGAACTACCTGGCCATGGTCAACTACCCCTACCCCACCAACTTCCTCAAGCCACTGCCGGCCCATCCTGTCCAGGCAGCTTGCAACTTCCTCCGAGACTCCAGTCTGCCACCTGAGTCTCTACTGGAGGGCATCTTTAATGCCATGTCAGTCTTCCAGAACTACACCGGGCAGGAGACTTGCACCAACCTCACTGAAGGCAGTGCCAGCTCTCTTGGTCTTGATGCCTGGGACTTCCAGGTACACAGAACCCCTCTCTCTAGCACACTTTCTGGTAAAATTTATCACTAGAACCAACCTCCAATAAAAGACCATCCAAAGAACATATGGCTACTACCGGTCTTTTTTTGGAGGTGGTCTCGTATCGCAGGTGGGGTTATGTCATGTCAAGACTTTGTCTTGATTTCATAGAAATGGGCACTCAGGTGGTTTACTCATGGAAGATTTTACTGTAGTACTTAAAAATGTCCATATTTGAAAATACAGTAGAACTTCTTACTAAAGTGTACATAGTTGCTAAAGTTATTTAAAATATTTATCTCCCTCTTGTGTGTGTGATAGTCCAATAACAGTGATGAGACTGTACTTGACAGCAAGGTTTAAGCCAGTCAAGATTTGGTCCAAACAGTTCTCAACCACAATCATAAAATAAAATTCAGATTATAGATTAGAAACAATAGATATAATAAGACCAAATCCAAATTAATGAATTAATTAATAAATAGTATTTGATGTGTGTTTTAATAAAAGTGTTGTTTCCATTATCAGATAAAAAGTACTGAATTGGGAAAAATATCACAGTATGATGCAATTATTTTTCTCATTCAGTACTTTTGTCTGATGATGGTAACAATGCTGTTACAATACAAATGTTACACACTATTTATTAATTTGTAGTTATAAACCAAAATGAACACCTTAGAAAAGGGCACAGATAGGTTTTGAGTGCACCAGCACAACATTAATTACTCCAAAGTGCCGATGTAGATGACTCTAACAGAGGATGGTTGTGGTCCAGAGCTGCACAGAGATGGTAGAACCCACCTGCACCACTGGCATCATGGACATGTTTGAGCCGTCGGAGTGGAACGTCACTGAGTACTCTCTCAACTGCTACAAGAACTGGAAGGTCCACCCGGACCTCTACAAGATCATGATGCTCTTTGGGGGTCGCAACATCTCAGCTACCAACATCATCTTCAGGTGAGCGGCATTCCTCTATGTTATAGGACCTTTATCATGTATTAGGTGTGCATATATGACTCCTCATTTTTTAATTAATTTATAATTTGCATTAAACTAACTTTTACCTATTGTTTTGTATCAAATTCTGTGTCTTAATGCTAGCTATTTATATGCCTTATTTGATAAAAAAGCTAATGCATATTTTTTTTATTTCAAGCTCTTTAAGATGTGTACTTTTGTATCTGGAAAGTCCCATTTGCAGTTAGCTTTGCTTTTTATCTTCCATCTCAAGATAAGTGCAACCAAAGCTCATCAAATGCTCTATAGCGCCTATGGTAACAATGCTCATGTCGAGAATGATTTTAAACGATTCAAATCTTGATATTTTTATGTCAATGACAAGGAACACACACATGGAAGGCCGCCAAAAAAGTTCAAGGATGATGGGCATGCATTATTGGATGAAGACAATGCTCAAACACAAGAAAAGTTAGCTGCTTCTCTCAATGCCACCGACAGGCTGTTTCACTTTGTTTGCATGCTATGGGAAAGAACTTTATCGAATTGTGACTGTGAATAAAAATGAGTGTATTTTGACAATCTGAAGCACATGAAATCAGCCCAGGACAGCCAATCCAATATCCATGGCAGGTCCCATGGGATCAGCATGGTATAGTTTGTTACAAACTTCTGCAACCAGGCAAAACATCACTGTTCATCTCACTATCAACAACAATTAATGCAGTTGTCAAGAAATAGCAGTGAAATGACCAGAATGGGCACAATGACTGGACAAGTTGATATTGCTTCTTGACAATGCAAGGCCATGTGTTGAATGGGAAGTCTTTCCCCCCACACACCCACCCACCACATTCTTCAAATATTTCTCTATCGGATTATCACTTCTTCCTGTTGATGGCACATGATTTGGTGGCCAGAGCATCCAGAATCGTGAAGAAGTTGAAAATTGGCTTAATAAATGGATTATCTCCAAACCAAAAATTCAATTATGATAGCATCTGTAAACTACCCAAATTATGGTAATTGTTGTTTCTAACAACTGAAACTATCTTTAATAAATGTCAAGGATAATTTTGTTTCCATTTCATTAAATCTTTTAACCAGAGAAAAACGTGGAGTCACTTACTTGTCTACCTAATACAAACCAATGAATTAAATATCCAAATGAAGCTCAGTGTAAGTAGAAAGTGTTTCTATTGGTATAGTTACCATGTGGTGTGTGTATTTACAGTACAAGCAATCACAAATACACCATGACTTCCATGGCCTGTACCATGTATAATATGATACATTATATATGTATACTTGTAGATAAGGAGTAGTACTGTAGTAGTTTATCTGTTCTTCCATTATTGGAGGTTGGGATTCCTTTTCTCCATATCACTCAGACTTGTTTATTCTGGGGTCAGTCTGATTGGCTTATTTGATTTCCAACTTCTGGGTCATCCTCTCCCCACGAATAATTCTACAGCCATTCTACTTCTCTCCTGTATTTGGAATGACATCAGATGTTAGGTAAACAGCCTCAATTCTTTCTATTTGTCATTTATCCCCCCTTCACAAAATAACAACAACACCTATTACAAAACTAGGTGTGATAGTTTCCTCTATCAGACACTCAGCCAAGTTTTCAGGTTTCATGAAGATGTTGGTATTCATCTATACCACCAACTAAGCCTCAACATGAAACCCATGGTCAATTCTATGGGGTATTTTAGTCCCAATTTTTATTGTAAAATTACCTACTAAATTTGGATCTCTTATTAAAGAGTGAAAGATGAATCTGCATTGTGTTTCTTTCTTAATATCAACAGTCTGAGCTCTTCTACAGGGAATGTTGGAGTATTAATACAGAATCTACTGCAGCAAATGAACTGGAATTACCAGTGAAGACATTTAACCTTTAGGTCTCTTTACACTAGCATTCACCCATTTCTATCTGAATGACAGAAAGAATTAGTGATGCCTTATAAGGATGCACTGTATAACCTCTCTCTCTAAAGAACAACACCTAACTGCAGAACCAAAGTGTCCTTTAAAGAGAGGTGTCTTCTTAGCAGAGAGCATCCTCTTGTGGATAAAAATGATAATTTTGATTATGAAAGCTGTCCTCTGTAGAGAGGTGTGCCTTTTAGTGAGAGTGTCCTCTCCTGGAAGTTCTACTGTGTACAGAAAGATTTAACAAACTAAACAAAGCCATACAGTAGTATGGTCTTCCTTGAGAGATTGCCCCATAATAAAGTCTTTAACACTCCTGGAAGGGATTATCCATTAAATGAAGATTCAGATCACAGAGGAAGTCGTCATTTTATAACACTGACCACTCTTCAGATGGGTCTTTCTTAGCTGGCTCTACTTGTTGTTGTAAGAATGCCTAAATGGAATGTATGGGGGGCAGCAATGGACTTCTGGATCCTTGGGCACCCGGAGGAGTCCTCAAATCTATCTCAGACACCGTAGTTGCCATCACCATGGCCGGAGCCGCCCATCACCTGGACCTGCGAGCTCGCAACGAACACGACCCGGCCTCTGTTATCGACGCCCGCAAGAAAGAAAAGAAGCTCATCTCCAGTTGGATCAGCCAACGGCCCTTCACCAGGTTCATAAGAAAGAAACCCTGGCAGCTTAAATTGTAGTTCCTAGGAGACACATTCCTATTTTGTACTCGCTATTCCAGGCCAAATTTACTCTATTAAATTTTGTTTACATTCTTCTCTGTTATGTGTTTTTTATTTTACCCCAATTACCACCCAGTCATTATATAGGATGCCATCTGCATTCAGAATTATTAATTTTCGAAATTCTTACGCTTCTTGTTCAAATAAAATAATTTCCTACTAAAATGGGAGGGCCTGGCTCATCAATGGTGAACCCTCTCCCAATGGTGTTTCACCACAGTTTAAAATTATTTTATTTTTAAAAAGATGTACATATATGTGTTTTATAACACACCAACACACACACACACACTAACCATGCATACAACACACACAAGCACACAGGAGATACAAATAGTTTTCCACTCAGGATTTCCACTTTGGCACCAAATGAAATTTCTCAAAAACCTCCCATACTTTTAGATAGCAATGTTTCTAATTTATATTAAATACATTTTAAATATGATAAAGGGAAAGAATAATGCGAACCATTTGTAAATTTTACTTAAATTTGTTTCACAATGCCACTGTGTAATTTCTCTCTGTTTCCACCAACCTGTACCAGTATATGTTGTTGTTGTTGTTTCTTATCCCCTTGTGTAAAGATTACACGAATTCCATGAGTTCATGCTCCTCGAGCTGTTTTATGATGAGCAGCGGCCTCTCCCAAAGGTCCTGTTTAGCGCATCTAATGCAAGCCAAAATGTGTTCTGGAGCTGCAGGTGCCAAGCTACATTTTGGGCAAGTGGGGTAGATTTTGTTATTATTTTCTATCTTCAATGGCTTGAGAGGGCCTGTTCTAAATCTTGTTAGTGTTGTTTGATGCTGTCTATTTCTGATGTTCAGAGCTCCTCCTGGGTTCACTTCACTGTACCAACTGTGCTTAGGTGGGATCCTCCAGTTCTTGTTTATTTTTGTTTTGACTACTGTTTCTATTTCTTTAAAAGTAAGTTTATTTTTCTGTGGCAAGGGTTCTTTTGTGCCTTTTTTCGCTAGCACATCAGCAGCTTCATTGCCTTCAATTCCAACATGTGAGGGTATCCATTGAAGGTGAATTTTTGAGGATTTTGAGAGTTTTTGGAGATAGCCAATTATGTTCCTGCTTACTTTGTCTCTGAGTTCCCCTGTGTGACTCAAGTGTTGTATGGCACTTCTACTATCAGTAAGAATCCAGATATCTTGATAATTAGTATTTCTGATGGATTTTAAGGCTTCATAGATGGCTATAAGTTCTGATCTGAAGACTGAACAAAAATCTGGGTTTCTTCTGTTCATTTTCTCAATGCCATTTGTGGTTTTGATGAGACAGCCACTGCCAGTGTGTCCTAGCTCGTCTCTGCTACCATCGGTATAAATAGTTATTGCATTTTTAGGAATGTTACTAATTATTTCTAATGATAATTGTTTTAAGTATTCTGGATTTTGGCATTGTTTGTTGGAGGGTACATTTAAAGAGGCATTAAAAATAACATTTTGTAGTGGTTCGCATTGAGAAATTTTTTCTGCTAAATAATTTTTTTCTACTTTATATTTTAAAAATCCATTTCTTTTGGCCAGGTGGAGAGAGCCTTCTTTTTTTAGTCTTAGATAGGATTCCCAATTAAGTATGTAATTGGAAGTTCTGTGTTTGTTTCCATAACTCTTGATTTTGTTTATATATTTTGGCAGATTGTAGCTTCTTCTATCCTTTAAGGGCATAATGTCTGCCTCGTAAAGTACAATATCGTTAGGGCAGGTATTTCGAAGACCTGTAATAATTCTAGCTGCACTTAGTTGTATCCTTTCCAGTAATTTTAGATTTGTTTCAGATGCTGTACCATAGATTTGATATCCATATTCCAGGATAGGTCTAATTAGAGATGTGTAAGTTAATTTTAGTGTGGTTGCATTGGCTCCCCACTCTCTTCCTGAAATATATTTCAGGATTTTTAGTCGGTCTCTTCCTTTTCTAATAACTATTTCAATATGTTTACTGGAGTTAATTTCTGGATCCAGGGTGTAGCCAAGATATTTAGGATGCTTATTATATTGTAATTGTTGTTCTTTCAGAATAATTTTTGGCCTTATTTTGTATAGTTTCTTATCGGTAGTAAAAAGACAGGTTTCAGATTTTTGGGGGTTAAATTCTAATTTATGTTTATTAGCAAATTTTTCTAGGTGGAGAAGAGTCTTGTTCAAATCCCTTTCAGCTTTTTTCCATTTAGTGTTACTGCTCCATAGAATAATGTCATCAGCGAAAAGTCCAATATTGGTTTTATGTGAAATTTTTTCTTCTATGCCTGCAATAAATAGGGTGAAGAGAGTTGGGCTAAGGACTGATCCTTGTGGTAATCCTTGGTACAATTTGAAGGTTTTAGATAGAGTTCCATTATATTTGACCCTGATGTATCTATTTTTAAGGAAATCATTTATCCAAGTGATAGCTTTTCCATCAATTTTGAAATGCTTGTATAATTTTGTAATTAGCTTGTTTTTCCATACTTTATCAAAAGCTTGAGTAAGGTCTAAAAAAGCAGCTATGGTGTGGTTAGTTGGTTTTGTGCATCTTTTACCTTTTGTGTGAAAAATAAGAGTTGGTCTATTGTCCCATGTCCTTTCCTAAATCCATATTGTTCTTCTGGTAAGAGATTGTTTGTGTCGAGGTGGTAAGTGAGTCGTCTGAGTATAATTTTTTCCCTTAATTTGCAGCAAATACTTGTGAGGGAGATAGGTCGGTAGTTTTTTGGGTCATCAGCAGATTTGTCAAGTTTTTTAATAGGAATTATTGTTGCAGTTTTCCAGTCTTGAGGCAATTTTCCGGTTTTCCAGGAGTTATTGAAAATATCAAGAAGTCTTTCTTTGCCATTTTTGCCCAAGTTTGATATCATTTGGCCATGGATTCCATCTGGCCCAGGAGTCTTGTTTAGGTCAGTGTTTTCTAATGCATAATCTAGCTCTTTCATATTGATTTTTTCATGGAAAATATTATGAGTGCTGGTGAAATTTTTACAGTCATGAATAATCTTTCGGGCCTTTATTTCAACTTTCTTATCTTTTATTTCAAATTTGATTTTACTACTTATTTGATATGAATTACCTAAAAGATTAGCAGCATTTTTGTCATTAGTTGCTGGGGTACCATCTGTATTCTTAATCATATTTGTGTTTTCAGTTTGTGACTGGGATCTGTCAATTTGTTTTGCCAAATGCCAAAGTTTTGTATTTGGGTTTCTTGGGTTCAGGTTTTCACAAGTTTGTTTCCATTTTTCCCTTTTCATATTTACGTATAATCTTTTTATTTTTGCATTCACAATGTTCAGTTCAGTTCTACAATTTGTTTGGTTTTGGGTGCACTTTTTTTGTAGTTCATTTCTTTTAGTTATAAGTGTTTGAATATCTTTTGCCTGGTGTATATAATTTGGAATCCATTTCTTAATATTACCTCTTGGTATTGAAACTTTGGCTGCTTTAATAATGGTGTTTTTGAAAGATATCCAATTTTGTTCCAGATCTTTTATTCTAGTGGGTGCTTTTCTAAAGTCTTCATTGGTGTTTTGCTGGTAAAGATTCCAGTTAGCCTTTTTGAAGTTCCAGAATTTTTCTTTAATTGAGCTTGTTTTGGTCTTGGTGCTAAATTCTATCAAAATAGGCAAATGATCACTTCCAATACTTTTTAATATTTGCCATTTGCATTTGTGGAAAATGTCAGGACTGGAGAAACTTATATCAAGTGCTTGTGCAGTATTATAGCTGTAGGAATGGTGGGTAGGATTCCCATCATTTAAGCACATGAAGGCATTGTCGTCAAATAAGTTTGAAAGTATTTTGCCTCTTGGGTTTGGCATGGAACATCCCCATAATTGATGTTTGGCATTAACGTCACCTACAATAATAGTGTTGTCTGTCAGAAATTGAGCCATTGTTCCATCGTCAATAAGTTTATTGTTTGGTGGGTGATACATATTGAATATGTCGATAGTTTTGTTTTGACTGAGGTAGACTTTGATACCTTGGGCTTCGAGGTCTGATGTATTTGGAATATTAATGGCTATGTCTTCATAGTACAAATTCTTGATTAAAAATGCAAGGCCACCCCCTTCTTTATTTCTGTCTTTTCTGAGGATATTGTAGTTTTTGTATTTGAGATTGTACTTTTCATTTAATTTGGTTTCCTGTAGGGCTATAATTTGTATCTTTTGTTTTTCAGCTATTTCCATTATTTCTTCTAATTTTATTTTTGTTGCTGTTGAGCACAATCCATTTATGTTGCACTGCAAAATTCTCAATTGCTTGGAAGCTGCAAAGTTAGAAGTTTGTGGAGACTGTATTATACTTATCGGACAGAACCCTCTACCTAAGTCCTGAACGCGCCCCTGTTTATTTTGCGCGACGGGCGATGCAGCATGCAAATCAACATCTGATCTCATGGAATGGGGTATAGGGGTGCAGCTTTCGTTGATCATGGAACCATGATCCAGGCACACTTTGGTGAAAGTCTGACTTTGCCTGTAGTTTGAGGCCGTTCCTAACATGGAAGCAGACGCCTTTGCTGCCGTACCAGTATATTGGGCCAATAATTGAAAACCACTAGTCCAGATTAATACAGTTAATTTGTATTGGATTAGGGTTGAAAAAGTAACACTAATTTACAGAAATATCAACTAAAGAGTATAAAAATAAAAATAAAACTATAATTGAGCCATTCATACTAATCAAACCAAAATATTAGTTACCCCATGTAAAATAGGGAATTTAGGGAGGAAAAGACAACGCCTTAAAATTATAAGGTAATAAGACCAAATAAATTAATTATTTAGTCTTATTACTTTGTAGTGTTTTAATCTATATAATCCAAATTGTACCTCATGGCCAACATTTATTTGGTTCTTTATTGGCTCCAGACATCTAGTCCAGCAGGGTTGCTACATGTTTGAAGAAGGTCTTGGCATGCTCGGTGACAACAGTCACAGAGTGGTGGAGTGCAGCCTCAGCCCGGGGCTCTGCCTGCTTCACATCCTGCACCAGGTCATTGAACTTGTCCAAGATGGCGGCCGTGCGGACCACAGTGCCCATCTTGGTGCCGTCCGTCAATGTTCCCAGAAGGTCCCAGGCACTAGTACCTGTATGGACACAGATCAGTTTTCAGACAAATCTCTCTTGATCATAATTGATTCAAAAGTTATTTACCATCTGAGAATCTTCATCATAAAATGTCAAACAAGTGAGAAGATTAGAGCACTGACAAAATCCTACCTAATGGTCTTACCTTATGATCTTTGAAGAGACTTAGACTTTAATAGCGAGATATAATCCTTGATAAGAACTTAAAAAGAGAAAACTGCGCCATATATTCAATATACAAGCATGGACAAAAATTAAGGAATTTGTACCTTTCAACACGTATATCATGATTCAGACAATAACCCTGAAATATATTTGATACACAGTGGCCATTATTTAAGACACATGAGATAACCAAGGGTGAACAGAATTGCCTATGTCTCCTTCAAAAAATAAACGACTTTACACTTAAGTTTTGCCTGTGAGTCTACTCTTTCAGAAGCTGTTTCTACTTCACAATCAACAACAACTTAGTATTTTATTATTACCTTACACCAGGTCTCATATAAACAATCAATGTATACAACCAATATCATGTGTGCTATGGTAGCTCCTGGCCTTCCCTCTACAACTCCTATAAAGGCTAAACTGATTTCAGTAGCAATGGCAGACCAATGGTAATTTACAGCAGTTGGAATAACAATGACAATTTTGAAAAAAAAAATTGTGCTCTTTTTTAGGAGAAGCTTTTAGAAACTTTTGATGAAAATATATTAGAAGTCTTAAAATAAATAAAAATTATCTTTGTGCCAATCAAAATGAGCACAAAAATCTATGGGCCATTTAACAAACGTCTCTACAATCTAGCATAATGATGTAGTTGAACTGCCGGCAACTGAGCAAAGTTTCCAGCTATGTCCTGGTAAGTAGGACTATCAAGAACCCTAATACAATAAACAAAAGTATATTGATATTCTTATCTATAACAACAATCTGTCCATTTCTCTATTCACTGGGTTCATCAACCTTTTCATAGTTTGTTCTTCAAATATTTTCAAATATGTAAATTCTTAAATTCTTTATCCTATATTTGCATAGATATATCTTTAAAATACTATATAATCTCTTCCCATTACCTTTTTTATGTTTTAGTTTGCTGAGGAAGGGTTTGCCCGAAATCTTCTTTATACAATTAATAAAAAAATAGATTTGCTGAGTCTTATACCTTTTTACAATTTGTTGAAATTCGCAAACCTGTGATAATGTATATTATGGTATAGTGATAAAAATCAACTGCCATTCTTGCCGTCATGTCAGAAGCTGTTGCATATTGTAAAAGATTCCTATTCCTTCCCATTTTTGCATACTCTATATGTGCATACTCTAAAATGGTATGAAGGGGCCTCCACTGATTATAGAAGTTGTAGTCGAATTATTTTTCTATATGTAACTCATATGATGTATGACCGCCTCCTAGAGCACACAACTACGTATTTACAAGATTAAAAATAAAAAGACCGACTTGTTCTGAACTAACTCAACCTCCAAAGAAGGACCGCTACACTAAACGAGCCCAGTTAGACCGTGGGACTCACCGTGCTGCACCAGGCCGTGGTGGTCGCGGACCTCAGTCACGACATGTCGCACCAGGTCACGCAGGGCCTCCAGGCGGCGCTCGACTGCTGGCACCAGGTGTGGCAGCTTCTCGTGGATGTGGTGGAGCGTAGACTCCACGGCGTGGAGCAGGTTCAGGATCCGGCGGTGGGTTGCGTGCTCCACCTTCTTCAGCAGCTCGGCGATGTGCTCGCGCAGTGTAGTCTCGGACTCTGACTCAAACAGACCGCCCAAATCCTTCAGCACATGGGAAGTCAGGTCCTTCAGCGAATCCTCTGCCTTGTCCATCAAATTCTGCAGTCTGTGTTCGGCGTCCGGCACCACCTAAAGCCACAACCCAGATAAGACTTCCAATCTCTTTTCGCCTGCTTAGCCTTCCAAAGCTTATGCAAAGCTTTCTTAGACAAACAATGTCCTATATATATAGGAATTTTTAATCTAAAACCAAGATCCTCTTGAAGCTCTTCCAATAAAAAATAAACTTTATGTTGTCACTTATAACTTGGAACGTCAATGTCACTGGGAATAAAGAAGACTCTAAAAGACAACCCAGGTAGTTGGTAACATCTAATCAAAATATATCGCGCCAAAGTGCAAAGGAATTTTATAAATTTCTCACAAAAAAAGGGTATTATTAAAAATAATAAGACAAAATAATTGACCGTAATTGTTCCATTCCAGGGCTTTATGTTACATTAAAAAAGCTGCTAAACTATGCTTCATATAGTGAAAAGTTTAATATATAATGTTAAGCGTATTTACGCAAACTCTTGGTCTTAAATACTCATTTCTTGATTTCTCAGGAAGCCTCTAGAACCAAATTTTTGGCTGTAGAGATACAGCCCGAAACGCGTACGTGGTTGGCTTTTCTTGATTTACTTTTCTTGGGTTGGCCAAATATCATGGAACAAGCTAAATCAACGTTTAGTTGAAATTTGTTACGCTAGATGGCGCTCTGCCATCTAAAATACCCAAGTAGGCGGTCAGGATTTGCTATATATATATATATATATTTTATAAAAAGTTTATATGCGGAAAAAGTGTCGCCTATGTTGAGCTAACAGCACCTTCCAGTCGTCCTTTGTAAATTATCAGTAACAGTTGGTGTTATCATAAATATCATTTATCCAGAGTCATGCTTATCAATGCCTCAGCAGAAACCTAAATCTCACTTTATTCTCCACCATCTGTCAATGATAAAAATCTATTTATAATGCTATTATATTTGTTGACCCCTGGATGTCCCATCTAAAGCTCCTCGCTTCCAGAATTTCTAGCTTGACTTACATAGTTAAGCTAATGAGCTCCATTCAAAGGTCACATAACATTTCAGAAGAAGCTATTTTTCAACAGCATTTGGATCATGCCTACATAGAACACGCCATGATAATCATAGTAAGTAGGAGTCTGCGAGTACTTATTCTGTATGTGAAAAATAGTTGAATTTATCGCTTGGCCTCATTTGCTTTGAAGTGTTCTCCTAAATTTTGGCTATCCACTGTCACCCTATTCAACGAGTTCCTCTATAAAAAGAAGAGTTTGTAAATTTCACTTGAATTGATTTCACAATTGCTACTGTGTAATTGCTCAATGTTCATCGACCAGTGCCGGTGTCGTTTACAATACAACGGTACTAGAGCAGCATGTATCAGTGTAACCATGGCAGATCACCACTTACATTCTGTAGCTCCTTGACGAGCTTGTGGCCGCGGTCAGCGATGGTCATCACCTTCAGTGCCATGCTCAGCTTGGTACCGTCGGTCAGTTCTGTCAGCTCGTCCAGGACGTTGAAGCTGTAGGCAACACCTGCGCATCCATCCCACCTGTCACAACTTTCCCAGAAATAACGATATGCTGAGGAAATTCTAAATAGAAAATTCTGCTTTTTTCGGAATCCGCCCATATAGTGTAAAACGAATCAATGTCGGCCATTGCTACAAGCATTCGCCTATATTGGACATGTTTTGTAATGGCCGTCATACACTATAGGTTGTCCAAAAGGTCACTATGTGTTGTAAAACATTTTCTACACGTATGTGTTCAACCTAAATAAGGACCTAATATTTATAAAGATATTATAAACATACACATATATATAACTAACAGAACTAGAACATCTTAGTTTCTTTAATGAAGATATTGATCAATAATAAATGCTGTTTCCCAAAGAATTGAAGACAGATTGGATGATGGTAGGGAATGTAAGTTTATGGTCGATCAACATCTTCATTCAAGAAACTACAGATGTTCTGGTTATATTAGTTTTCGTAGGTAGGTAAAATATTTTATTGGACTTCAGATTATTTGATTGTTGATTTCTAGCGAGCATCAATGAATAAATAGCAGAGCCGATAGACCATGTAGTCCATCAGCTTTCATGTTGACATTTTCTTTCGTCCTTGTACAACCTCCATGAAGTTGAACATAAGGTAGTGGGCAGGCGGGAGATGGTATCCCAAACGTTTTCGTTTTCGTAGTGACTTGAAAGATATCCTCTGCATAGAATGCAGCCATTTTTTTACAGCCTTTCAGTTAAGGTTTGTCAACACTTTAAAATTTCTATGGCGCCCCTTCATTTTCAAATGATCGAGGGAGCTAGAGAGGAGTCACCTTTCTTGCCGAAGAAGGTTCGAATGTCGTCAGCCACGGCGTGCAGGTCCCGCAGCAGGACGTCGACCTCCTCGTGGAACTTGGCCATCAACATAGGGGCCATAGTCTTGGCCTCGGTCACCAGGTCATGGATGTTATTTACAACTTCCACCACCTAAAACCCATAAATCAGCCTTAGTAAAAGAGAGAATTACCCTGAAGCTAGTAAATATTTCAGTATGCTTCGTTATATAATCCCTACAGCATAGTATGGTATCACATAGATTTACCATAGGCTTTATTGCAGTGTTACCTAGCGCCACTCTGTGTGGTAGAGCTACGTGCCAAATGCAACGGCCAAACCTTTGTGAAAACCTACAATTTCCTACATCACATCATCGGAAACATCACGTCATATAGAATCCATACATCCCGGCATTGTATATCAGTTTAACTCACGTTGTTGGAATGGCTCTCTAGAAGTTTTATGGAAAATTATGTCGAAATATCGGAAAATTTCTATATAACCTCTTTAATTCAATCGACTATAACTCAACACACTCTCTTTCCTTAATTCCACCAATTTTCACTTACCAATTTTTTAGCCTATTTACTTTATTCAACTAGCAATTAATCAGCATTGACTTTAATTCAACCGAAAATGTTGATCCTTGAGGTGTTGAATTAAAGAAGTTGAGCTGTAAATAATTCTTATAATCATCCAATATATATGTTTATCGTCTCATTATATATAAGTGCTTTCGACATCACGTATAAACATCAAACTATACAAAGTAAATATAATTTCAAATATAAACAATTTCTTTTTAATTATTGTGCTTTTTTAAGTTTAATTCAACATTCCATGTAATTAAGAATAGTGTAGCTGAAAGTTGCTGATGGCTTACTCCATCTGTAGGAATAAATATCAACCAGTCATTGATTTTTAATTATTACAGAATATTGGTCAAATACCCTTTCTTGATTGATCAAGAAAAGCCAATCACGAAGATAACTTTTAGTTGCATGATATTTGAAGATATTTTTGTTCTTGATTTATCAACAGTACAATTTCAAAATTTACTATTTGTCATTACATGCTATGTCATACAACCGTTCAGTATGTTACCGCAAATAACCTACGATAACCTATACTTAATTTTATAAACTTTATGTAACACATAGAGAAATATCGCTCTACAGTGGAACCCTTAAATAGAATTTAAATATAATCCCTGCCAGTTTAATCCATACTGAGTTTTAAATTTCTTATATAAATCTATTTTTAAAATTCTCTACCTATGTTTTGTTAGAATAGTTGACGTATCACAGACACACCAACCATCAAAAAGCCTTTAAGTACTATGTGCCTATTATTGCACCAACTTATTAAAGGAATCTGTGTTACGTCGAGGGAGCGCGCATAAACCTTATTTATAAGATAGCAGAAGAAAATAAAGCGAGACGGCAGCGGGAATCGTTCCCGCATTTAACAGATTTTACTTTTCAACGTGTTTTTAGAAGTTTGTTTGAGGTTCGTATTCAGTCGTCGATATTCAGCGTAACATCATGTTGACGAAGCAGTCATTTATTTTGAGAACTATATGTTCATATTTTTACGAAATTATTCTCAAGTCCATTCTGAATTAATGGTGGCTAATCGATGCAAAATACGAAAGCCCAGCTTTGGATAGCTCTTGTATGCTATTGATTAATATTCGTAGCACTTCAATTCCAAATCATTGGATCAATTTCATTAGTAAATTGTTTTCCGAGATAATGTTGTAGATATTCTTCGAGAAAATCTTGAGATCACTAATGCATCGAAACTTGGTAAAAATTTGAAGATTCCCTTTGATGCTCGAGACTATTTTGAAGTGGCGTCAGGTTTGAGCTATCTTCAACCGTGGGAGAACTATTCTGAACGTAATCTTCCGCGTGAAGCTAGAAATCATTTGTTCCGTAGTAACAAGGTTCAATTGTTTCATTAAAAAAAACTTATATTTCTCCTTATTTATTTCCCTTTTTAATTCCGTATTTTTAAATTCAAAAGTAGGAAATTATTTCTACTGAAAATGATGTTAAAAAAATTTCGAAATCACTCTCTTCACTCTCTTGTGGATAGTGTTCTAAAGTCTTTAGAAATAATTTCCTACTTTCGAATTTAAAAATACGTAATGGTAATGGTTTAATAATTAGGAACTTCTGTAAAACCTCACTTCTCTAACGAGTAAAATTTTCAACTAGCAATAATCACGCCTCGGAAGATCCTCATGGGCTACCAAATCGCCTCTGCGCAAAGCGAGTAAACAAAAAGCGCACAAAATTTATTTTTACAGGCGTGTTCTTAGATAGCATATGGGTTTATCTATAGTGTTTATAAGGGGAAATTAAGATGTATACTTTTAATGGATAATTTGTATTTCAAGGTCTAAAAGAATCTGTGTAAATAAAATGACATATATTTGTGAGAGTTTGATGCATTAAAATGGTGCTGGGCATGCTCTAATCAGAACCTCAATATGGGTAGTTTGATGTCTGCCATACCCTGATGAGAGCATTCAGGCCATATTCCTCCAGTTTGATGACGACATCGTCGAGGATGGAGCGCTGCTGCCTAACTGTACATCACAGCATTGATTCCGAACAAGTTCCATCTCAGATCAATGGACTTACCAGGGGAGCTGAAGGCACAGCAGGCAAGAGAGAGCAAGATCACCAGGACTTTCATCTGCACAAGTGACAACGGTTTGTAAAATCCATGTAAAAATGAATTTCTTGAAAATTATCGACCTTGATTATTCATTTTAGCTTCAACCTTTAACTCAGAAGGTTATATTTTTCATATTTCCCGTGTCAAGCCATAAATACTTTAAAATTTGAGATCAATCGAATCCCTAAATTAAAACGGATAGAGATTTCTATCTTCAGAAATATTTTTCATTGATTAAAAGATAGAGTTCAGAAGAATTTTATTAGCAATATACACTTTTTCCGTTCCTATCCATAAAGTAATAATCAGTATTACTACCGTCCTCACGCCTATGTCCTGAGACATCTCGCTCTCTTGGCATCCTGAAAGGCATCCAATTTGCCCTCACTCTTTGGAAGAGCGACAGACAGTGGATGATCATCTTCTATTCAGTTGTCCAGCTCTTTGGAATCACAGAGTGCAGACAGCCTTTCTATTTGGACTAGCTCAGCTGGCCCATCTACCAGACTCGCTGTCAGCAGGTAATTCCTGACCAACTGGTTCACTTGGGACCACTTTTGTAAAGATGGAATAACATAGGTTATTCTATCCTTAGTTTACACTCATAGTTCCAGCACCATGGCCTGCACCTACAGTACCTACCTCGACGCTAGAAGAAGCAGAAGAACACTCCCTTGCCCCTAGAAGATGTTATATAACTCGCGGGTTGATAATGTGGGATTGGACATGCGACCTCGCAGCTGGACTCTATCTCTCTGAGATAATAACATAGGCCAAAGGACACACCAATTAATGTATCCAGTGTTTTATAGCATCTCATCTGTGGGGACAAATGTCACACTTTAATATGATTCTTATACAAGAGACGTCTCTATCACTCTTAATTATCGTTTAAAAACAAACATGTTGGCGATATTCTCTGCGCAGATCTCATAGATCCATATCGGTGCCACAACCTCAGCTTTGGCAAATTCTGCCAACCTTCACAAGGGCGACTAAGATTTTTATAACATTTTGGAATCTTCCCCAGTGCTATTTCTTTTAATCATCTAATAGTAAAGTGAAGAAGACAGCCTCTTTTTATAGAGTCACTAAATCCTATAATCAAAAAGGAACCTTCAAATGCAGACTATATATTTTTTTGTAGGTTTGGGGCTTGACTCATTGCCTCACATAAGTAAGAGCATTAATACATCTACGGTTGTCTTTTCTAGAGTAAGCATATAAGGTTACTTTAGAATTATTATCATAACAAATAAGGTTTTGCCACTTGTACGCTTGTATTTGCATTATTTAGAGAATAGAAAAGTTTATTCAAAGAAGTCTATATAAGCACAGAACGAGCATTCAATAGTTGTAGCTTAGATCTGGTGGATTAAATATTAGCGAAATCGCTGGAGAGGTTCTCCATTAAAGAACCAAGCCTTGCTAAATATTTTTCCTTTCAGTTCACTTATTGTTAAAATTTGTCCTATATAATTGAAAATATATTTTTGTGAAGAATTCCAGCCTCACATAACGGGGGCACTATGAGCTCTGCTGCTTAACATCCTACAAGATTTGTTAAAAAGTTGTCAAATCCAGAGTACAAGAGCTGTCAAATCGGCCAATCCTGATAGAATTAAATCGTTTTATACAGAAGACTATCGGCCGACTGTCTCACTAACCGAAATAGATATTTTAAATGTAAAAAAAGGTGATATACTAAGATAGTATTTCACTTTTATGTCATGGTAAACAAGGTGAAATGTTTCTCTCTCCGCATGTATTACATTACACTGTACACCTATCCCCCGATTTACACGGTACTTGTTTTACACGTTTTCGCTTTTACACGGTTTTCCAGATAAGTTTTTTTTTGTTTTTATCGCACTATACTAAAATGCGATATTCTACTCTATACTACCTATGTTGAAAAGAATATTGGGAGGCTCTGATTCATGAGGGGGCGAACACCTATTCAGATTTGACAATTTAATATACACCTATCCCTCGATTTACACGTTTTTCTCAGGAACGTATCTACCGTGTAAATCGGGGGATAGGTGTATTTAAATGGCATGATTCAGAATAGTAATTAACTTATTACTCCAATTTATTTTAGATTTATTTATTTCAACACACAAACGCGATATCCCGGCTAGGGATAATTGCGTCGATTTACATTTTTAAACAGAAACAGTTATAAAATTTTTACAAAAAAAAAGTAATCGAAATAAAAAGAGAAAAATATATATATATATTAGGAACCTGAACCTTTCAGGTTTGAAAGAAAATCATGAATATATTTACAAAAATAATTAAACTTATGATAATTCTCTCTGCTATTTACAAATTGATATAGATCTACAACATTATTTATTGTCTGTTGTCTAGCGGTGAAGAAGAGTGGACATTCCAGCAGTAGGTGTCTCGAGTCCTGGAATTCGTTGCCACAATGACAGCTAGAGTCTTCACTCGCGCCAATTTTTGATAAAAATCCCTATGGTATAAATACATACAACTGAACTCCGTTTATTACGGTGACCGTTAAATACTATCTACGAACCACTCTGGCTGCCTGGAAATAGGAAGATACAGGTCAACGGGTACGAGTTTTTCTAAGGTCGAGATTTATAGATAAAGAAACATGAGATGCCGTAAAATTTGTTTGGATAACCAAGTGAATAATTTGTGCTTACATTTTGATTTTCCTCACTATAGGTGTACTCTATAAAGTATGAAGATAGTGTCCGTTGCCAAGTACGCCCGGTCCTACGGACTGGGAGCTCGGACTTTCTACGAAAAAACCGAGCTGAACAAGGAGGAGGAAGCAGAGAAGCAGAAGCCCACCCTGCTGATCGCAGTCTCCTCCGACAGAGGTCTCTGCGGAGCCATCCACTCCAGCGTTGGCAAGCGGATCAAGGCCATCTCAGGACCCGCTGCTGAGGCCCAGACACAAATCATCTGCGTGGGGGACAAGGCTCGCGCACTCCTGCAGAGGGACTACGCCAACTGTATCACCCATGTGTTTACTGACTTTGGCAAGAAGCCGCCCATCTTCCAGGATGCCGTGGTGGTGGCCAATGCTATCCTGGCTGGTGGACAGGACTTCACCATCGGCTCTGTCATCTACAACCGCTTCAAGTCCGTGGTGTCGTACGAGACCAAGGAAGCCTCCGTGTGCAGCTCGGAGGTGGTGAACCAGTCCCCCAAGATTGCGCTGTACGACAGAGTGGACGCGAAGGTTCTCCAGAGCTACCAGGAGTTCACCCTGGCCTCCATCATCTACTACGCCATGAAGGAGAACGCCTGCAGCGAGCAATCCTTCCGCAAGACTGCCATGGACGGAGCTTCCAAGAATGCCGGAGAGATGATTGACAAGCTGACCCTGCCCTTCAACAGAACCAGACAGGCCGTCATCACCAAGGAGCTGATTGAGATAATCTTCGGTGCAGCAGCCCTCTAACCTTCCACAGAACTACTGCCCTAGTGGGAGCAATAAAATATGGCTGGTGATACCATGTCCCTTAAGGCAATCCGTTCAATTTCTAGAATGTAAAATATTCTTAACATTGTGCTGTGACACTCACACACCTCTGTAATGGCGTCATTATGTTCGTTCTAAAAAATACCTATCACACAGGCAATGAATCACTGCATATTATACAGTAACCTTGGCACTGTGCAATGACGTTTCCTGCAACAGTTGCGGACTTTATCTTGCCCAGAATCAATAATTTTGTTTACTAACTTTGCGTCAGATGTGTAAGGTGCTGCACAAACTCATTACCTCTGCTGATTAGCCAATCACGGAGTGTGGCTCGTTGATCTTTATATCATGGCCGCACAGTTTATGCACCACCTGTAGCTTTTATTAATGGGTACAGTTGGATGTCGTTTTTAAGGATACACTGGGACGTGGAACTTGACAACACAATTGCTGAGCTGACTTCTTGGGACTTTGGCCCGTCTCCTCGCATTCACTACGTGATTATCATGGGGAAATGTCTCATGAATGTTGTGAACAGCACCCTGGGTATGACCCTCCAAAATGACGGCACCCATTTCTTCAAAGATTGTTTAAAACACAGTGGCAGTGTGATCACTTCCACTACTGAAGAACGTCTCCACGACGTACGAAATTTCTACTTTTTTATGCTTCAATAACCTCCAAATCTTGCACATCATTAACCTCACCAGTGAGTTCGAACAACCAAAAACAACCTCTGGCACATTGCAAGAGTAAAGTTCAAACATTTTCTACATCACTGACCTGTACCAATCATAACTGAGAGATGAGTAAAAAAAATTAATCATTGAAAAATACAAAGAAGCAACAAAATCATAAATGTATGACCTTTCAGTAGAATAATGTTTTTACTGACACTTCCCTTATAAATTATTCATTTAGAGTTGGTGGAATATTCTCTTATCAATAGTCCAATTTGTACATTGCCACTCCAATATCCCCAACAATATCTAAATTTCATAAGCCTGATATACAGTATATACAGGGTGTACCAGGTAAATTGGGAATTTCAACAATGGTATTTTAACTGAAATTTTTTGCAAGTAAAAATTAAAATATCCGAATGAAATTTGACACAGTAGTAGATAAAAGGATATAGTTTTTATTTATTCAATGTAGTTTCCATTATTAGCTACAACAGTCTCGAGGCGAGTGCGGAATGAAGCACAGGCCTTGGCGACGATGACCTTGTCCATTTGGGTCATCACCGTGTGAACTGCTTTCTTGACAGACTGGATGGTGGTATGAGGAGCTTTGTTGACATCTCTCTCAACAACGCCCCATACATAGTAGTCGAGGGGATTGCAATCTGGAGAATTAGGGGGCCAAATATCAGGACCCCAGTGACTAGGGACGTTAAGTGTCAGCCACGATTGTGTCTTTTTTGCCTTATGGGCTGGAGCTGAGTCCTGTTGGAAGACATACTTCCTTCCTGCGGCCACCATGTCCATCCAAGGCTTCACAACGGTCTCCAGAACATTGATGTAGGTGTCAGCGTTCATCCTAAGGCCCTTCTCAAAGAAATGGGGAGCATGACATCACCTTCACTGCTGATAACGCCAAGGACCATTACGGAGGCAGGAAATTTCGTGTGCATCACGACAGGTATCTCTGAGGGGTCTTTACAGATCCAGCGATCATTCCTGGGATTTATCTTTTGGTCCACGTCAAAGTTCTTTTCGTCAGAGAAGAACCTTAGCATGCCAAAAGAGTCGTGTTTCAGGTTGTTGAGGAGGGCAGCAGCCTTTCCTTTTCTGTTATTCTTCATATTCTCAGTCAGCAACTGACCTTTCCGAAGGGCATAAGACTTGAGACCAAGGTCCTCATGGATAGTTCTGACAATTGTCATAGAGCCAACGTCCATTTCCTTGGCTATGGCCCTCATGCTCTTCCCAGGGTTTCCATCAATCTTCTCCTTGACATTTTTGACAAATTCTTCGCCTCTTACCCTGTCCGATCGACGCGAGTGCTTTTTCCTTGTAGCTATCCCCTCTTTGTTACTGTCGGCCTCATCAAACTGCTTCTTGACACGATAAATAGTGGTTTTGGGCAACTTAAGAAAATCCACTATCTCTTTGGGGCTCCTTCCGGCGCGCAGAGCAACGATGATGGCAGCTCGATTTTCAAATTCTCGGTTACTCTTCATCACTACACTGCGCACACATGTACTGTTGCATTTTACATGAATATGGCTACGTAATGAAAAAAAAAAACAAGTTTTTAATCTCAAGTAGTTTTTGTTTTATGGACTGTCAAAGTTAGTCCCAATTTACCTGGTACACCCTGTATATAAAGAAATTTCACCTCTCCCATTGAAAGCATTCTAAAACAAAGCACTATCTATTGAACATCTCTGCAAACTAGTGGACTCGGGTCAGTGATAAAGTTACCACACCATATATATGATACAAGATTACAGAAGGATGGCATTCATGTGCTGAAAGGGAAACTTATCTTTCAAAAATACATTAAAACATTTCATTTTATTTATCATCCCTGTACCTCCGTATGAGAATATGACATAGCATCATCTTTGCCAAATATACATTGTTGTGCCATGCCAGGATTGTTAAATGAACACATAGAATTGATGAAGATCTTTGTTCTCAAGCTATTCACCTGATTTATTTTTACAGAAACAAATAAACAGCGCAAAACAGAGCTCAGATGCTGGTCTCGATGGGAACACAAAGACAAATAGCGCCACTGTCACGCACATCCTCTTCCTTCTTAAGCCTTTCTTGGCCTGAACCTAGGTCTGGACTTAGCTGTGATAATATATTTGGTTCTAATTTCTCATTTTCTATTATTTTGTGAATAATGACAAAATGTTTAATATGGCAAGTGTTTCACATTAAACCTTCAACATAGGACAAACAAAAAGAGATTGCAGTGTTTTTTAAGTGAAAATTGTCAAAATTGACTGAGGTAGTATAGACGTTTTTCTCTGTATATTTCAATTTATATAATTCGCGTTTGTACTCCATGTTAGGAGCAGCTGCACATGGTGTCTGTTCCTCATGTCAGAGGCGGCCATTTCCTTTGGAGCTAAGTTGGCCTGCCACTGAGTAGTGCTCCCAGTCTTTTTTTTTAATGACAAAGGCAAATGTATTCTACTTCACCCAGTCATGATGGTTGTCAATTTTATCCATTTATGAGCTCTACTCATCACCGGCAGACACCATCAAAAGTCTCAAGCTTTACAAGCTTGATACCCTAATATGATTGAGTGGAGATAAGAAAGAGAAACTATAGGTAGAGACCTTTAAAGAGAGAGAGAAAAAAAGGTTTTTTATTTTCCATATATGTTTTTCAATCAATCAGAGTATATATAAGAAGTATATTTGTTGATATTTTAAAATCAAATATTTATATTCAGTCACACACACAACTACAGTAAAGTGGAACCAGATAACAAAGTTGTTCTTTTGGGTTTAGAAAAAAATTCTGTTTGACCTAATAGACACCTTAATGCTTTTATGGTGTATGTTTTATTTGTCTTGTGATAGAATCTCTAATACCATGTGATCTTTATCATCCAATCAGCATACAATGTTTTTTTAGCTCAGTGGTTATATTGAGAAACTCAAAGTACTATTTTTGAATTGGTGATGGAGATAAAAATACACAGCACATTTTTAAAAAAAGCAACCAAGTTTTATTGTAAACATGGTGTGGTGTAACAGGGAGAGGTGACTAGGTGGGTGAGATGTTGAGGTGCTGGTAGATGGCATCGATGATGTCACTCTTCTTGGTGCCGGACTTGATGCCCTCCTTGCGGCAGAACTCCCGCAGCACTGCCACGGTCAGGTGGCCCAGCTGTGATCACACACAACACCGGGTCAATTCTTTGTGGGGTTATCTAATACATTTTCTCATTGGATAAAACTAACTCAACAGATTTTAGTTAATATCAGCATCTTATAGAGTGCCATCTCTAACACCAATATTGAAGTAAGGCAATGCTATGACTTGGACAAGAGCCCCTAGAGCCAAAGACAGGTTTGTGATCAAGGTTGACTCTAGAGTGGTGATGAGCTTCAATGAAGAGCTCCATCTACTCTTGGCATCAAATCTGAATCTTCCTTTCTCCCGGATGACTGTAGAAGCTCTATCAGCCAGTTACCCTACCAGTTGCCAGGGTTTAGGAAAGACTATCCTTCAAGATTTTTAATCCCACAATTCAACAAAACTTTCTCTAGTTGGGAGAATGCCAAGTACACATGCATGTACACACTTGATACACCAACCTTTCTAACCTCCTATAAAATGTAGCCAAGATATGAACAATGGATAATATGGTAGTAAATACAATCACACCTAGCTTCGATTGTTTCCAGACTGAGGCATCAATTTTAATTGGTAGAGTTAGTTTATATTAAAAATTTATCTCTGACAATCATACTAGGATCTTTTATATTTTTGGAAATCTATAAAAATGTAAAATGAAGTGAAATACCTTGGGAACCAAAAGTCATCTATGAGTCAGTACTGGCAATAGAATGACCAACCCACCTGCTTGGCTTCTGCTTCCTTCTTCACATCAATAGGAGAATCTCCCTCCAGCTTGATTCTCTTACTGGGCTGGGTGGACTTGGAAGTCTGGACCACAGGGTTGGAAACATGTGGGTGTCCAGTACATGAAGACTTTCAAGCCAAGAAATCTAAATCGATTTCTTTTATCTGATTCTCATTGGTAGCAAGTGGAAGTTTGTTTCCCCCATTGTGAAATCCAATTCTATAATTCCTTTATCATCATATATTTCCTATATCATTATATAGATGGGTGTTGCATATGGTGTGTCACTTTTATTGGTCAGAAAAATAACATTACCTAGCTGTCTTCAGCATATTTTGAATACAATATTTCATTTTATGCCCCCTGCAGAGCATCGCCCTCCTCCTGGAGTGTGGCATGCGTGTGACCTCCTTGGAACGTTGGGAGGTCGCTAGGTCTAACAAGGGGGCCTGGAGCCCGATCTTGTCCAGGTGGAGCCTTTTTAGGGTGGCTGTGTGGCACGAGAGCACGCTGTCCCCATCGGCCCGGGCACAGCAAAAAAAAAATGTATGCCCCCCCCCCCAAGGTGCAAGTTCACAAATTTGGCCGCTTTGGAAATTTTCTTAACCTCTTTTTTTTTTTTTTTAGATTTCAAAACTGGTTTAGATAAGCTCAACTTTCTCCCTTTCATGTGTGAAAGGCGAATGTTCGGGTATGTATGTATATGAGATATGGATGGTACATTCAAGGGAATACATTGAAGAGGCCTCTAGCAGGAGAGTGGTAAATGCCAGGGTGCAGCCACCAAAATGTTGGCAGAACCCAAGCTATCCCTAGCCACACAGTAACTCACACACTCACCAGTTTCTTCTTCTCCCCCACCCCAGGAATCTCCTCATCTCCAAACGCCAGCTTCCTGAAGGACATCAGCAGCTCCCCAGCTTCCTTCTTGATGGTTTCTTCATCAGGAACTGTGGCATCCCCACACACATGTTGGACAGTTGCTTCAAATACAATTACCAATCTCTGGTGGGAATCCATAATTGATCCTATTATAGGCAGTTCCAATTATCACACACACAGTAGTTCAAAATATGAATAAACAAAGTTTGTGTTTTAATGCTACCTTGTGAGATTGAACACACATCTGATAATTGAGAGTAATTTAGGATTTAAAGAAAGTTGCATTTGAAGTCAAACCTCTTTTTACCTCAACACTCCATGGAATAGATGCTTCCCATTGAGTCACAGTTGGTGATCAATAATAGTTTGTTATATTGAAGTTGGTATTACCCCCACTGGTTAGGAGTTGAAAAACAGTTGCAGAATTTTAATATGCATTGAACTATAAGAGTGATAATTGTATGTAGAGTGAGTGTTGAATTAAAGATGTGAGTCATGCTGTAATAAGAATTGACTGTACATTTAACCTCCATTAGAAGACACCTCTCAACATATAAATGAGTTTTCATTGCCAAAATTACCATTTTTAGTAATTAGAAACCCTCCAGTAATAGGATATCTTGCCACTTTAATTCTGAAACTAGATGTTGTCTATTAGAGAGAGTTACAACACTTGAACTAGAATGACGTCACAAGAATGAGGTCAGTTAGAGTACTCACGTGTGGTATCTTTCATATCCTCAGGTTCTGAGAGGTTCAGTGCCAGGGCTTCCACATTGCGCCAGTGTTTCTGCAGCACTGCAACAGCACATGTCTTGACCAAGGCATTATAATGAAGAGTGTTTAAAGATGATTCATCTTGAAAAATAAAATATAGTAGAACCTCCATGAAAGGGCCCTGTCACTAGAGGACACCTCTGTATACAAAGGACAGTTTTCATAATCAACATTATTATTTTTATAATAAGCAGCTCTCTGGTAAGAGAAGACCTCTCATTGAAAGACACTTTGGCTCTGCAACTAAGTGGTTGGAGTCAAACCTCTAGTAAAACTCAACACTCCATGGAATAGATGCTTCCCATTGAGTCAAAGTTGGTGATCAATAATAGTTTGTTATATTGAAGTGGGTATTACCCACTGGTTGGGAGTTGAAAAACAGTTGGCGAATCCTTTACAGTAAGGTTCTAAAGTAGTAATGGTTTGACCTCTTGAGATCTACCACCAATGCTATCCGGACACAAGATATCAACATCTCCAAAAAACACAATAAAAAATTTGAATTTTGGTCCAAAAAATATGGATTTCCTTATGTGAAGAAACAAACCTCCATCGTCAATTTGTCATCCTTCCCAATTTCCCAATCCCAAGAAGAACTTTTAAACCAAGGTCTGAAATTCCGCATGCCAAGACATGCTGATCCATATGTCACCACCTCCGGCATTGAAGTAGCAATGACGTCGTTCAATAATTCACAGAAAAACTTAATACGAAACCTGGTTTCCTCAAAGATAACTATCCAAAAACACCCTTATGCTGCAACTACCCGTAAATACGCAACTGCCATCAAAGAATTGAAAGTCAACCATAACATAGTCATCAGTAAAGCTGACAAAGGTTCTAATGTGGTTATATTAAACAAAGTCGACTATAGAAAGAAGATTCTCGACATCGTTGAGGATAGAGACACCTTTGTACCTATCACGGCTCCAGACAACCTTCAATCCATCAAGAATTTCAAAAAAACACTTACCTCTCTCAAGAAGAATAAGATGATCACCGAAGACCAATTTAAGACCTTCAATTCAAACAGCGACACCATACCATATATCTATGGACTTCCTAAGATCCACAAGCCTTCAGTCCCACTACGTCCCATTATTGCTTATCACTTGTCCCCCGCCATACAGCTCTCCAGACATCTGTCCTCCCGCCTTTCGCCCTTGATGCGATCCTCTAACCCCCATTCAATTAATAGCACCCCAGCCTTTATTCAAGAAATAAGAGCATTGAAACCACAACAAGATTTCATTATGTGCTCCTATGACGTCACCTCCATGTTTCTCTCTCTCCCACACAACCTAATTATAGAAAACCTCCGTTCTTTGCTTTCTTCGCACAGCATCCCGAACCCTGAAATAGAAGGAATCATTTTAATGTTTGAATCATGCTTGGCAACATCTAACTTCAGCTTCGAAGATCAGTTTTTAAACAAATCTGTGGATCTCCTATGGGTAGCCCTTTATCCAACATTGCGGCAGAGCTCGTCATGAGCGCCATTGACAGCTGGATTTTGGAACAGAAACATCTCCGAATAGAAGTTTGGAAAAGGTACCTGGACGACATTTTTTGCATATGTCACAAGGATGACGTCCTATTGGTGTTGGAAACCCTAAACTCTTACCATACACGCCTCACTTTCACAATAGAACATGAGTCCCACAAAGTTTTGCCATATTTGGACATTCTTTTTATCAAAACTGATGAATCATACCACACAACAGTTTATTACAAAAAATCCATAAAACCATCCTATCTCCTTTTTGATTCATATAACCCAATAGGCCACAAACTCACAGTCGTCAGAACACTCACGAAAAGAATACATACACACTGCTCCACCCCAGCCTTCAAAAAATTAGAAAAGACAACCATCATCAGTAATCTAACAGCAAGTGGCTATCCACTTCCCTTCATACTTAGACATAGTTTCAACCCTTCCAAACACACTCAGCCCGTAGTAAACCGTAACACCTGTATTATACCTTATTCCTTTGAAAATCAATCAATAGCCCTCTCCCTCAAGAAATTTGGTTTAAGAACCTTTTTCACCAACCACCTCTCAATAGGCCAAATACTCCGGAACCCCATCACCAAATCTAATATTAAGAAACGTCCCGACCAGCAACCATATGCCATTTACTCCATAGGTTGCCAAGATTGCAACGCTAAATATGTGGGTGAGACTGGCCGTTTCATTTACAACAGAATTTCCGAGCACAACAGAAATATAATAAACAAAGATCCCAAATCTTTGATCTTTCAGCATACCTCTAAAACCGGCCATGCCTTTAACCTTTCCGACCCAACCTGTCATTACCACAACATCAAATCCAAATATCAAAGATTATTAATAGAATCCTTCGTCTCTCATGATTTAAACAGTATCAACAGGCGTATAGAACTACCATCTCAGTACCACTCATTCAAAAAACAGCCCAGCCATTAGAATAAAAGGACCAATTGACTATAAAAGAAAACAAACTGAGCTTTGGACAGAGATGAAACAACAGCAGCCTGGCCACGAGAAAACGTGAACTCGTGAAATGTGTTTATATTTATTTTATTTTATATTTTATTCTCTATCTTCGTTGGTGTGTATATAAATAATATTTTACATTTATATATATATTCTTTCTCTCAATTTACAGCTTGGCCTGTTGAAGGATCGATAAGATCCGAAAGCTAGCATATTAAAAATTTTATGTATAAAGAGACGCATTGCTATCGTTTATTTTTATTTAATAATTTATAGCAATTCTTTTGTCTATTTTTTTTTTTTATTTAAAGTAGTAAATGTTTCTCTCCCTCCCTCATATGCTATATTCATACTCTAACTTTGAATACATTGGCTAGGGAGTGGAATAATAAAGAGGTACTTTGCCATAGCCAGTCTCGAGCTTTGTTTATAAAAAAAGTAAAGTTTTTAAATTAAAGAAGCTGGGTTTGATATAGCACACAGTCTCAATGATCAATAAAAGGGGCTCTGTCTAAAGCTCAAGGGTCTCGGAGACCAAGTCCACATTTTAGAATAAGCTACAACAGGAGTCATGCCATTGATCCTATTATATTTGATAAGAACAGAGAGGTGCACACACACACTCAAGTCTGCATATGTGAGAAGGTAAAATAATTATCACTTTGTGTGGGGACTCTAGTTTACAACCAGAGTTGATGGAATGGAAAAAACTTTCCTCCAGAAAGCTACACACCTAGATTCTAGTCCATTGCATTATAGCAGATAACTTTATGAGCATCAACAAAAAGATGAAGCTTGAAATGAAGAAACAATGTGATATGGGAGTAAAACTTCCCAGTGACCCATTTGTCATATAAAAATATGGTACACAAACTTAGAAAGTCAGGGGAGACCAGAGGTACCATATTTCTATGAAGTCTTTCATGAGAAGGTAGGTTCTAGCATGTGAAAGTTGGATGGCTGAAACTTTAACCTATCTTTATTACATCTAACATATTTACACCAGTTTTCTTTCCAATAGAACCTTGCTATTGAGAGATTATAATATTAAGTCCACCTCACACACTATGAAAGTCTCGACCCTTGGTCATTACTAAAGGGGTGTTTCCAGGAGAAGTATTGAGAGTAAACTGACCTACTTCAGACACAATGAGAGTAGGCGAGTGCCAAGTTGAACTGCTTTTCACATGTGTAGACATGTGGTGCACTTACAGTAAATGCAGTCGCCAACTTCTACCCACCATGATTATCATGGCCTGTACCATGTGTACTAGGAATAATAATATTAAAAAAATATGATAGCAAATAGTTTTAAAAAAATGCTGATGTTGGAAAAAAAATTGAAGGAAAGAAGGAAGGAAGAGAGGAAAACCTGCAATTAGCTGGTTAGAAGGAGTCAAGAAAGCTACTGGAAGGTCATTAGATGAGCTATGAGTGATTGTCACTAACAGGTAAAAGAATATTTGTCCATAGAGTCACCAAGGGTTAACGTGACATGATGGAATTTAAGACCAACAATAACATTGAGAGTAATATGTGAGTGGCTGAACAATGCTTGACTCAACAAACACTTGACATGTGCAGAGATGGTTAATCTAGGCTCAGGTCTTTAATTTTAACTTTTGTATTCTGTTGTTGTTGTTGTTTCTTATCCCCTTGTGTAAAGATTACACGAATTCCATGAGTTCATGCTCCTCGAGCTGTTTTATGATGAGCAGCGGCCTCTCCCAAAGGTCCTGTTTAGTACTTTTGTATTCTAGTTTTGAAGTGTCCGACAGTTGGCAATCTACAGCAACACTCCAGGAGCCTGGGTTACCTTTATGTATGTATGTGTCATTTAAGACAGGTGTATTAGTTGTGACACTTAGAGGTTTAAAAAGTAAAAATAAAAAGGATAAGGCACAATTTGGATTATATAGATTATAAACACAAGGTAATAAGACCAAATCCAAATAAATAGTTCCAAATAATTTTGTCTGAAGATGGTAACAACGCTGTTAGTGAAACGTCACACACTATTTATTTATTTGGATTTGGTCTTATTACCTTGTGTTTAAAAATATAAAAAAAAAAGAATATACCAGGATTTTCATGGTCAGCGGGGTCAAAGGGCTTGCTGAGGCGCTGAACAATCTCCTTGGCTGTGTTGACCAGCTCGGAGGAAGGCTCCACCTTGTTCTTGATGCGCAGGGGCCTCACGTCATCAGCAAATGGCAGGAATACCAGATGGAACCCTGCCTTGGGGTCTTCCTCCTGGGACACATCCACTCTAATTACAGGATCAATTAAGAATGGAATCCATATATATATATGAGGATAACAGTATGTAGTATGTTTAAATATGCAAGGTATGATCATAAAATTCAGGGAATTGGGTCATAAAAGATTTATTAGATGAATATAATCAAAAAATAGTTATTCCTCAAAATACTGTCCAAGAGATACTATACAGCGTTTCATTCTTTTTTCTAAAATGCCGAGGAGCTTTGAAGCAAGAACTAAATGGAGTCAACAACAGTTGTTTCTCTAAATATGTAGGTATATATATGTATTTAGATTGAGGAATAATTGCAATGACGATTAAAAAGGTATACACCGATCAAATTAATTGCAAAAAGTTTCTTTAATATAAAATAAAATATAAAACGGCTAGCTTTCAAGCGTTAGCTCATCATCAGGCCAAGTAATTTTGCAAATTACAACAGTATATATATAGAGGTGTGGTAGGTGTTTTTTACATATATACAACTGAAATTATCTCTGAGAATTTATATATAATATAATAAAAATCATTTACATATAATGGAAATGAAATTATTAAAAACGTTATGCCAGGGAATAATTGAGACATGATTATTTCGAAATCACAAATTAAAATAAAATAAAAATAAAAGTGAAATATAGAATATAAAAGAAAACTTAAGTGAATGGATAACGAAAGATAAATCGTGAAGGTAAAGACTATGGTTTTATCTACGTGATGTGTGCCGGTACTGCTGTGGTATGTTGATTCTTCGGTTAATGCTACTATTGTTATTTGAAATTAGTGATTCTAAGATAAGTCTATTATATTTAGAAAAAATGTTACGAAAATAGCATTTTACATCCTGTAAGTTGAACTGATGGCCGGTGGATTCCTCGTGCTGATAAATTAGAGATCTATTGTCGTGATTTTTAATGTTCCAAATATGTTCTTTGATTCTGATGGCAACTGTTCGTCCGGTTTCTCCTATGTACGAGGCAGGGCACTGTTGGCAGGACACAGAGTAGATGGCGTTTTGCTGATTTCCAGGTATATAATAAGAAACCCCATTACCAAATCCGGTATCATAAACGAACCTGGAAATCAGCAAAACGCCATCTACTCTGTGTCCTGCCAACAGTGCCCTGCCTCGTACATAGGTGAAACCGGACGAACAGTTGCCATCAGAATCAAAGAACATATTCGGAACATTAAAAATCACAACAATAGATCTCTAATTTATCAGCACGAGGAATCCACCGGCCATCAGTTCAACTTACAGGATGTAAAATGCTATTTTCGTAACATTTTTTCTAAATATAATAGACTTATCTTAGAATCACTAATTTCAAATAACAATAGTAGCATTAACCGAAGAATCAACATACCACAGCAGTACCGGCACACATCACGTAGATAAAACCATAGTCTTTACCTTCACGATTTATGTTTCGTTATCCATTCACTTAAGTTTTCTTTTATATTCTATATTTCACTTTTATTTTTATTTTATTTTAATTTGTGATTTCGAAATAATCATGTCTCAATTATTCCCTGGCATAACGTTTTTAATAATTTCATTTCCGTTATATGTAAATGATTTTTATTATATTATATATAAATTCTCAGAGATAATTTCAGTTGTATATATGTAAAAAACACCTACCACACCTCTATATATACTGTTGTAATTTGCAAAATTACTTGGCCTGATGATGAGCTAACGCTTGAAAGCTAGCCGTTTTATATTTTATTTTATATTAAAGAAACTTTTTGCAATTATAATTTGATCGGTGAATACCTTTTTAATATATATGTATTGTAATGATGGTATTGTGTTCTGGAGAATGCACAAAACATGGATTGCCTTGGTTTAGTCTCTCTTCAGCAAAACATACATTTCCTGGGTCTTATCTGTATAAACGCTGTCCAAAAAAAAGCCTTAATACAATGAACAAAACTCTTAAGAACACAGAGATGGATAGTTGAGAACAAATATATATATACAAATATTGGGCTGATGTAAAAAAAAATATTATTTTCTATTCCCCGATAACACAGTAAAATCATTATATCTTGTGTAAATTTTTGGTATGCATCTTAGAAGGATGTCCAAAATTATTTTCAAAATGCACTCACTAAATATATTATGAGCTGATAAAAACACTTGGTAGGTCACACAAAATCAAGGAAATTGAATAGTTTTAAAAGAGTGATCAAATCTGTCAAGCCCACCTGGGGTAGGAGAGCCACTAGGCGGGTGGGGCAGTGCTTGCGCGCAGTGTAGCGACAGAAGGCAATGGCGTCCTGGCGCACCATGGCGGCATGCAGGGCGGCCAGCAGCTGGCCACTCCCTGACACCAGGCCGTTGTGGGGACTGAGGAACAGGCTGGGCCGCAGGTGGTGGTGCAGCTTCAGCTCGTCCCTGCCCTTGAACCCCAGTAGACACAGGCCTGCCACCAACCTGGGGGTCAGGTCACCCTGACAGAGCCATGTATGTGGTTGTCTTGAATAAAATAATAAAAGTGTAGAACCTCCCTGTAAAGAACACCTAATTGCAGAGCCAATGTGTCCTTTAGAAAGATGTGTCCTCTTACAGGAGAGTTTCTAAATAGTAAAAATGGCTATTTAGCAAATGAAAAGTGTCATATCAAGAGAGTTGTCCTCTAGCGCGAGTGTCCTCTCATGGAGTTTCTACTGTATATGGTTACAATATATGTAAAATGTATGCTGTATATGGGAGCTAATCTGGTAGGAGTCTACAAAAGGAAGACCATATCAGGACATTTATATACGTCAAAGGAGAGATTGATCAATCTTGTTTGATAAGCCCCAAGCAGACCATATCACCACCTGAAGAGCCTGGCACAAGATGGTCAACTTTCAAAGTGAAAATATGGCACCTTCTAAATAGTAAATTGTCGGAGAAAAGAACAAAACCAACTTCAAGGAAGTTTATGTATCACGTAATGATGCATCACAAGAGGTTGCAGATGTTTGTGTTAGTGCTACTGAGGTGTACAAGTACTTGTGTGCAGTGAGGAAAACCTATAACTGGAACATGAGAGAGAAAACATTTTTTAAAAGTTAGTTTCAGTAGAGGCATTGCTATATGCAATTATTTGTAAATTATTGCTACTTTATACTTTATCTAGAATCTTGTGACATTTTAAAATTTCAGATTTTATAGCATAGGTTTAAAGTTTCAATTCTCATTGATACCATTCCATTTTTATTGGAAGATAAATTGTGTATTCAGTGTTTTTGTAACAATCATTTTATATACAGTTACGAGCGTCATTCTTCGTCGCCTCTGTCACGGTTTGCTTTTTTTTTGGAATGGCGCCCTCCTATTGGTCGGCTACGATCACTCCACCTTTGCCCCCCACTCGCATTTTCATTTTTGTAACTATTGTGTTGGAGCGGGTCGCTCCTTAAATAAATGCATATATTAGTTAATAACCAAATGGAATCCTCTCTTTCTTTTTCCCAGTAAGAGACGCCTACGGAAGCCAACAGTACATAGACAGATAAAGCACATAGGCTATAGTTATTAACTAACATATGCATTTATTTAAGGCGCCAAATTATAATTGTAACAAATAGTATTTGAATAGAAACATTCAATCGGGTAAAACACGGGCGTTGCCCGGGTCATTCGGCTAGTATATATATACAATAGAGAGAAGAAAGACCAATGACATTTGATGAAATATTGAGAGAGCTATTTTCTTAAATTCTGTGAGTGTGTGTTTCATTAAGAAAAAAAAAATGTTCCAGGTGCTACCAAAGATCTTACAAGTGGCAGAAGTGTTGTACAAAAGAAAGGTATTGCCATGTGAACACATATAAATGTGGTTATAAAAACTATTAATCAAAATTACATTATAAAATAAGGGGAATGTTGGACGAGTGGTATAAATTGTCCATTTTCAACAGCCACAACCCGGATTCAAATTCTGCAATGTCTCCCAATTCTTACAATAGTCTAACTACACCAATGAGTGCAAATAACCAAACAGGGCTCTGGAACATTTGTAAGTGCAAAAGGTAAACTACCTTCTACATGTCTAGACAAGTACAGTAAAAACAGTCACTTACTACCTACCATGATTATCATAGTGTACTACCACCACACACAGAATTTTTAGTATTTATATAATCTGCAATTATTTCTAAAAACGAATTCTCAAATAGAGCGGCCTATTGTTGTTGGCAGACAAGAATCCCGAGTGTCACCATAAGAATCTATTTGAATAGTGTCATGGGGAACTACAACAGAGCCAACCACTGTACCTGGCTCATAGAGACTTTTGATCTGCTTAGTTTCATCCAAGGTCATGCAGATGTCTTTGCCAGCGAAGGTCATGCACTTCTTAAGATCCATGGGCATGAGCATCTCTCCAGTGTCCTGCACATCCCTCGCTGAGGCCACACTGCTACCTCCAGCACTCCTACTCACTCACCGTCAGGAAGTATTTGACTGAGGATCTCAGCTGGGTGTTGGAGGCTTTATCCAACTTCACTGCAAAAGGTTTCTTGGCCTCGTGGACAAGGCCAAAAATCTGCACGGCTGGTTCCACACCTGGGGCCAGGGTGAACTTGAGGGAGGCCAGAGGTCGTTTCTTGTGATGCTTGTACCTCACTCTACAACACAGCGTGGGGAGTTGGCGTGGCTCATCCAACAGGATGGCTCTCACCTCATCAGCAGATCTTCCAGCCTGGAGGAGACCGCATAGTCCCCAACATCCTCATCTGAAGGTCTGTGAATGATGTCCTGGGATAGAGGCTGAGTTAGCTTTTCTTTCCAATTTGGTGGCCATTGATGTTAGAGGTAGACTACTGCAAACCTTTTAACTAGGGTACTTTTCAGGTTACTTCTTTGTCTGGAGATTGCACTTTAAAATGGATCTAATTTATTTTTCGTCGATTTATACTTTCAAGGTGTAATTTATTATGGTGAAGAAAGGCACCATAGAATGCTACAAAAGCCCAAAGATGATGATACTATAACAAGGCAGGTTATGATCACCTAAAGTCAGGGCAGTAGGGGCTTTTCTTAGTCAGAACAGAGAGAGTTAATCGAATAGAAAGAAAACCATGATTTAAAACCAAGAGTAGAAGGGTTTTTTTAGCCTTGATGGGTAACTCATCTAAAAAAAGGCAACTTTGATCACAAAGCTGTTCACTGGAATCCAGTTACAAGAGCCTACTTTATTACAGAAACCTCTCGATATAACATTATGTTTTAGGTTCTAAATGTTTTAGCCAAGGTTATAGAGAGGGCGAGAATCAAAAGTTGTGTAAAATATTTAAAGATTTTAGCAGCTACCTCACTTGATTATTTAAACTGCTACCCTAGCACCTCATTCTGGAAGTCTTTTATCATATTTTGTCCTTATTTTCTTATTATTTTATTTTTATTCACTTTGATTAAACTTTAAAATGGATTGTAAAAATAGACTTATTGGAGAACTTTTAATTTATAAGCTTCAGTTGGGCCATAATGCTGCTGAAGCAACAAGAAACATTTGGCATGCAAAAGGGGAAGGGTTCTTGAACCACAGCATCACCACAACCAAGTGGTTCAAGAAATTTTTCTTAGGTGGGACATTTTGAAGATAACTCATGAGCTGCAAATTAATGATGCCATGTAACAGGGTATGGAAGAAAATTTTATATCAGTACTCAGGGACTATCAGGTGAGCTGGGGACCTCACAAACCACCATTGGCTCGTCACCTTCATGAACTAAGCAAGGCCAACAGGAGCTGCTGCTGCTTTGTACTTCACAAATTGACATCAGCTCAGGCAAGCTGCCAAGTGAAATCTGATTGATGTATATTTCATGAAGAGAATAGTTCCTTGCTATGGGAAGTCATAATCCTAACACCCAAAGCAGTGGTTGAACCCAGGTCAACCTCCTGAATCTTTTGTCAAACATGGGCACTCTGAACATAGGTTGATGGTGTACATCTGGGGGAATTTTGGGATATTCCACTACAAGTTCATTCCAAACTGTCGAACCATCAATGCCAATCTGTATCCTGAACAGCTGGAGGGGTTGTTTACTGTGGTTAAGGCAAAAGTACTGGGCTTTGGAGAACAGAAAACATGTTCTTCTACAACAGGATAACACCAAACCATATAGTGCTCAAACAACACAAGAAAAACTCCAGAATATTGAAGCAATTTAACTGTAGCCAACCCCAGCAAATAGTCTGTATCTTGCACTATCGAATTATTACTGGTTCCAGTCAATGTTTCACTTCCTTCACAGGTGACTTTCAATGACCAAACTGAGTTGGAAGCTGGAGAAAAGGAGTTCTTCCCTTCAAAAGACCAGAGCTGGTATTGGTGCAGGATCAAAGAATTGACAGAAAGATGGCTTAAAATGGTGCAACAAAATTGGCCTAGAATAGGAAGAACCCACATCATAGTTAAGCCCTAGTGAATAAAGTAAGCCAAATATTGGTGCAACCTCTACAAGTCCCAAGTGGTGTTTCTTTTTTTTTTTCTTATCCCTAGTACACGTGGTACAGGCCATGATAATCATGGTGGGTAGAAGGCGACTGCTTTTTACTGTAAGTGCACCACATGTCTATACATGTGAAAAGCAGTTCAACTTTGCACTTACAAATATACCAGAGCCCCCGTTTGGTTACTTGCACTCGCTGGTGGGGTTGGACTTTTACAAGAATCGGGGGCCATTGGGGCATTTTTTTTTTTTAATCAGAAAAAAGTGCCCAATGCGGGAATCAAACCCAGGTCGTAGCAGTCGTAAACCAACGGTTTAGACCATCCTTCCACCGACCCCCCTAAGTGGTGTTATTATAATTGGTTCTAGAGGAGAGGCCTTAATGAGCCATAAGTCACATCATGGAAACTTGCCTTATTCGGGCATATTCCACGATGACCAACCACCAAATGTTATATTGCACTACATAATGATGATGGATGGACTACCTCCAAAAGTTGTTTGTGCCAATAAAAGGAGTTGCAGTGTATTGTAGCTGTCAGTGTATCATCCAGGTAAAAATAATAAGGCTGAATAAAACCTATGTCTATAGTGTTTTGGAATTTAGCTATTTAATAATCTCTTTAGACTTTCCATTACAGTGTTTACTGCCATAGACTAAACCCATGCATCATATATATGATATTAAGGTAGCTTCCAAAACATTACCTATAGTTTTCCATATTTTTCAGATTTGACAAATTTTGGTGTTCTAAAAATGTAATCCAAACCCTATTAGGTTCAATTAAGACTTGCTGCCAGTCCAAATTATTTAAAATCCCAATTAAGACAGAAGTTTATTCTTTTAATTAAAAATTTGTAAGATTGAGAGGATTATATAAAAACAAAATCACCTATAAGAGCAGAATAGGGCAAACACAGATCTGGAGGAAAATTAAAAGAATCCCATTAAAAGATAGGTTGAGGGGTTCCTACACATTTGGTCATATCCAAGTATCAGATTCATGGCTTGCCACACAAGAGCTGCTGACCTTGTAAAAGGGAGCGAGGTCAAAGGGTTGCTGGGAGGAGAAGCCCAGGGGTACCAGGTCGATGTAGATGCCCAGGTTGACCATGTCCTTGGCCTTCTGCCATGTCAGCTTGTCTTTGTCGGGGTTGGCAGCGTGGGGCCTGGGGTTGTTGGTCAGGATCACCACCTCCTTGTGGGCCAGCTTGTAGGAGCTGGGGGAACACAATCTCTGGTTGACACTAACTCCTACTCTAAACTAATTACTCCAATGTCAGCCCCTGATTCTCGCATAGCTCCAAGGCCACCAGTGAGTGCTACCCACTGAAAGACAATGTTGGGGTACTAAAGCCAAACTGCACAACATGTAGGGTGTACTTCCAGTAGACAGACAGTCACAAATCCACCATGGCCTGTGACAAATGGAATGATAGAAAATATAGTGATAAAACACTAGCATTGCCATAAAAAGTGATGATTGTAGACCTGAGGAAGGTGGGAAACAGTAAAACCTTTAAATAGATCATATTTATAGGACGGGGGGTCGGTGGAAGGCTGGGTAAACCGTTTGGTTTTCGACCACTAGGACCCGGGTTCGATTCCCGCATTGGGCACTTTTTTCTGTTAAAAAAAAATATGCTCCAATGGCCCCCGATTCTTGCAAAAGTCCAACCCCACCAGCGAGTGCAAGTAACCAAACGGGGCTCTGGCATTTGTAAGTGCAAAGTCGAACTGCTTTTCACATGTGTAGACATGTGGTGCGCTTACAGTAAAAGCAGTCACTAACTACCCACCATGATTATCATGGCCTGTACCACGTGTACTAGGGATAAGTAAAAAATATATATATATATATTTATAGGACTTCTAGAAGAACTACTGGAGAGATGGCTCAACCAAATTGTTGTCTGTATATTTAATGATGACAAAACAAGATACAAAGAGAGAATGTCATAGAATGAAGATATAAGTAATCATTCATCCCTTTCAAAGCTTAGTTATGGTTCCAAGCCAAGGTATATTGGGAATAAAGTCCACATATACAATCAAACCTTGTTATTCCCATGTTGTTGTTATAACAACCTAACATCCAAATTCCAAATACCAAGTTCCAATTGTTTTAACCGCCATTATAAAAATGGAATGTTTATAATAATGGTTCCATCTGTACATATTTTCAGATTAAATGTACTGTTTATGTAATGTTTGAAAAAAATATTCATTTTATCCTTTACTATTGAAAAAGAAATAAATGGAGTTTTGCCCTATCTCGATTCCCTCATAATGAGAACAGAAAATAGTTTTCACACCACAGTGTATTACAAGAAAAGTTTCGAACCATCATACCTCCCGTTTAAATCTTATGATCCCATATCTCACAAAATAACAGTAGTGAAAACCTTAACCAAGCGTTTATTCACACATTTCTCCCTCCCCAAATTTAAAGCAATAGAAAGAAATAATATTTACAGAAATCTTAGAAAATTTGGCTATCCCCCACTGTTCATCGATCAACACTCTTACAATCTATCCCATCATAGAACCCAGCAGACTTTCAAAACGACCTGTTATATTGATTACTCACCAACCAATTTAAAAATAGCCCTGGAAATAAAGAAATACGGAATCAAGTTCTTTTTCCGCACCCCAAGAACTATCGGGAATATCCTTAGAAATCCCATCACAAAATCGACCACAGACCAGAACCCCCTTCAGAAGAAAAATGCCATATATTCCGTGTCATGCATTGATTGTCCATCTATATACGTAGGAGAAACAAGCAGGAAAATACAGACAAGATTGAAGGAACATACTTACAATATGAAGACCAAAGATCCAAGATCCCTTATTTTTCAACATATCATGAATACCGGCCACAAATTTAATTTAGACAGTCCAACTTGCCACTACAGTAACATAACCACCAAATCTGAAAGATTAATCCTTGAATCGCTGTGATCGAACTGGCTTTGGCCTCCTGGCAATAAGGAGGAATCACCGCCTAATTCTTATTTTAACGCTGGTTTTAATTATATGCTTCTTAACTCAGCGAGCTAACTATAACTCATTTAAACTTGAATAACTGCTATTGTCTCGTCTCACTAACTCTAATGACTCAACCACGTATACTTTAATAACTCACTTTATTTTCTAAAATTAAGATTATATACATTTCTAAAATTTACATAATTTAACAATAATTAACAAAAGTAAATTCTAACTATTTTGCATATTTAAGGCTGGAACATACTCCCCCCGGCCGCTGAACCCTGGTTCAGATTTGAAGGGAAGCGGAGCCAACTTCGTAATAGGTCGCAGGTAGACTCCGGTAGCAGCCCGAACTTGGGCAACTCGCACCTTCTGGTCAGAGCCCGGATATACCTCGAGGATCCTGGCCAGACGCCACTGTAGAGGTGGAAGGTTATCTTCTTTTATTAGCACTAACTGATTAGGCTTCAGATTGTCTTGTGACAACCTCCATTTATTTCTCTGTTGCAAAGAGTTGATGTACTCTCTTGTCCATCTTGACCAGAACGAGTTCCTCAGACCCTGTACCAGATTCCATCTTGACCGTAAATCTACTCGCTCATAAGTTTGCAATCCTGGGTCCTCAATCAGAGGGGAGCCAATCAAGAAATGTCCCGGAGTCAAAGCTCGAAGATCGTTAGGGTCGGGACTTAACTCTACTAACGGTCTTGAATTAAGGCAAGCCTCAACTTGACAGAGTAGTGTGATGAATTCCTCACTATTTAAAAGTGATGACTTTATTACCTTGCTCAGATGACCCTTTAAGCATTTGATGTTTGCCTCCCAAAGTCATTAAGTCTGTTAATTGGTCTATTAGTTCTTTGGCTTCAGCAATCGTTTGAGCTCCTGTTAGCAGATCATCGACATAGAAATCATTCAAGGTCACCCTAGAAGCTCCAGGATAATCTTGGCCTTCATCTTCTGCTAACTGTTGTAATGTTCTCATTGCCAAAAATGGAGCCGAAGTTGTACCATAGGTAACAGTCAGTAGTCGATAGTCCACCACAGGCTCTTCTGGCGATGGTCTCCACAATATCCTCTGATAGTCCGCATCTTCTGGATGAATTCTTATCTGGCGGTACATCTTTTCTATATCAGCAGTTATGGCGACAGGATACGTTCTGAATCTGAGGAGAATGAAAAATACATCCTGTTGGATTTTTGGTCCCTTGTGCAAAAATTGATTTAAAGAAACATTATTTTCAGATTTAGCTGATGCATCAAACACAACTCTCATTTTTGTTGTAGTGGATTGCTCTCTAATTACTGGATGATGAGGCATGTAATAGCATCTGCACAATTCTCGCTTCACTTCTGCAATTGGGACCCTTTCCATGTGGTTTAAGTGTTCATATTCCTTCATGAATCCCCGGTATTGGTCATATAATTTCACATTCCTACACAATTTTCTTTCCAACAAAAGGAACCTTCTTAAAGCTTTTTCTCTTGATTCACCCAGAAGCGGTCGATGTTGTCTGAATGGCAATTTTACCCAATACCTTCCATGGCTATCTCTGCCATGGTTATTCGAAAATAACCTTTCACAATCTTCGTCCTGTGTACAAAGATCCGGTGACGGCACAGATTCAGTTTCCCAGAATCTTTTCAATACGAATTCTAGTTCTGGTTCAGATTGTAAACTCAGGTTACAGACTTCTGTATTACTCTCCGATGTTCCCATGAGTTTTCCTAGAAGTACCCAACCTAGTCTTGTATTAATAGCCATTGGCAATCCTTCTCCGAGAGATATAGGGCCATTCAACATAAGTTCAGTGTATATATCTGCTCCCAATATCATATCTATTGGGGCTTGTATGTAAAACTCTGGGTCTGCCAATTTGAGGTTCTTCAAAGTTGGCCAATTAGGGTCTTTCAACCTGAAGTTCGGAATTTCTGAAGTGAGCACTCCCGTGACTACTGCCTCTACCGAGAATTCCTCAGAATTATTCAGTGGACAAAATGTCACACCCACTGTCGATGAAGAATGCTGCACTGGTGTGTTTCCAACCCCTATAATCATCCGATCTGATTTCCTTTGGACCAGTCCCAATCTTTCGCAGCATCCTTTTGTTATCATGGTGACTTGGGAACCGCTGTCCAGTAGGGCTCTGCAGGTGCATAACTTTCCGAGTCCATTTTTTATCTTGATTCTAGCTGTTGCGAGTAGTACGTGGCTATCATTGCAGTTTGCCTGTTGAGTATTAGTTAAATTGATAGCACTTTCATGTTCCTTCGGAGTTGTGTTCTCCACTTGAGCCGAAGCGCCTTCCGTGCTCGGTTTATCATAATGAATCATCGTGTGGTGCTTCCCCTTGCATACTTTGCATCGTTGGTTCAGCCTACAATTCCATGAGAAATGGCCTTTCCTCAAGCAATTGAAGCACAATTTATGACTCTTTACTACATTTAATTTTTCTTTTAAAGGCATTTTGCAAAATAAGTTGCACATGTATAGTGGATGATGCTTAGATTTGCATAATATGCAAGTGTCCGACTTCTCAATTAGCATCCCGTAGCTTTGGCATTTGGGAAATCTCGATCCGGTGGTTTCTTCCCTTTTTGAACATTCCTTGACAGCACAAGACATGCTTCTCGCATGTCTGGAAATGAATGCTATGAACTTGTCATAAGAAGGAAGAGTGTTGTCCACTGACAGTTCCCAATCCAACCTTAGATTTTCACTCAACTTCTGCTGGAGGAAGTGCACCAGGATCACATCCACTAATTGATTTCTCTTCAATTCCAGCGTTTCTAAGTTTCGTATGGCTTCATTACAAACATCCATGAATTCATGGAGACACTTAGCCGATGGATTCTTAATTGCCCGGAGAGAAAAGAATTTTGACACCTGGGCATAAGCTAGCTCTCTCGGGTTATCATATCTTGATAACAGTGTACTCCATGCTTGGCCATAATTTTCACTTAGTAAAGGGAAACCCCTTATTAATCTGGCCGCTTCGCCTTTTACTGCTGAATTCAAATATTGTAACTTCTGTATATTAGTTAACCCTGGATGTGCATCGATGGTGGTGAGGAATAGCTCTTTGAAGTTGATCCAAGTGCCCATATCTCCATCATATATTGGCAAGTCAAATTGAGGCAATTTTATATTTGCCTGAGAGCCATTTGGCTTTATGTCCGCCAGTTTGTCTTTGAGTTTTCTTTCATTTTCTATTTTTACCCTCAAGCTTCCAATCTTGTTCATTGAACTATCATATGCCTCACTTTCTTTATCTATATCAACTTCATCCAAAGAAAACAGCTCGTCGTAGAGTTTCTCAATTTTTTCTTTGATCTCCTTTAATTCTTCACCCATTATTTCTAAGCGTATTGTTTCACCTGCCTCAATAATTGAATCCACATTTTCAATAAATCCATCAATTCGCCTTATTTGGCAACTTAACTTTCTTTGGAGGATCCTTTCGTCTCGAGACATTTCGCAATTGTATTCTCACTGAGTTTTTGCTAAATTTCTTCTGTTTCAAATCCTAATCCAGATATCGAGGGACCATGAATCGAACTGGCTTTGGCCTCCTGGCAATAAGGAGGAATCACCGCCTAATTCTTATTTTAACGCTGGTTTTAATTATATGCTTCTTAACTCAGCGAGCTAACTATAACTCATTTAAACTTGAATAACTGCTATTGTCTCGTCTCACTAACTCTAATGACTCAACCACGTATACTTTAATAACTCACTTTATTTTCTAAAATTAAGATTATATACATTTCTAAAATTTACATAATTTAACAATAATTAACAAAAGTAAATTCTAACTATTTTGCATATTTAAGGCTGGAACACGCTGATTTCCAAACAACACAATAGCATTAATCGTAGAATAGATATCCCAGAACAATTTTGTCATTTTCCATACCACAAAAATCAGATTTCTCTCTTATCCAATTCATAGTTTAAAACTTAACTTTATTAAAATATTGAAATTTAAGGTTAAATTATTTCCAATTGTAAAACATAGTAACATAGTAATAATTTATGTAGATTTAATACTTTTCTTTATGATATTTTATGTAAAATTTATAACAAATCAAATGTATATAACTGTCTCTCGTGAATCAAATGTTTCATTTTTTGCCTGTAGAAGGGCGGCTCCAGCCCGAAAGCTTGCGCATATCATAATAAAAGAAACTCATTGCGAAAGGTTGTAGTTTTATTTTAAAAGATGCTTTAACTTAATTGCTTAGAAAATGTTTAGAAATATTTTCTAAATTAAATCAAGATTTTAAAAAAAGCTTTTAATTATCACTCATTCATCATAAAGAAAGATACCAAAAATATTGCCAAAAAAAGACTAACAAAGTGTGCGATGTAGAAAAGGTGATCACATGATGCCAACAATATATCTACTGACAGCCCTGGCTTATATAATATGGGGCTGCTGTAAGGTTGACAAGATCTACTGCGGTTTTGTTGCATCCATTGATGACAGACACTGGTACTTTTATATGAAGTTTGGCACATCTGAAACTGTATGTTGGTGCGAAAGATGTTAGAAGACTAAAATATTCTAACAGTTGACAAGAGAAACAAATATAGCTTAGATCGAGGGAACATCCCACCCACCACTTATTGAAGAGCATGCTGCAGGTCCAGAGGGCATCAGAGAGGGTGAAGTCGGTGGAGTGGCCGTACTTGAAGTTGGCCGCTGGACCACAGTGTGACAACACCAGCCAGCTGAGACCTACAGGGCCACTTACTGTCCATCAGTTCCTCCACCTCCAGGATGGCCTTGTCCGAAGGAGGCTCCAGTGGCAGGCTCACGTACACATGGGACAGGTCGGAGTCGTTCTTCTTCTCATCCTGGATCACTCCACAACTTATCTCTCTTCCTAGTAGAGGCACTACATTCACTACATCTCTAGACAATGCTGTCCCCCTTCCATCTACACTTTAAACCTCCCATGTGAGATCATACCCTAAAAACAAAGATGGTTTTCCAGAATGATGGTGGCTCATCACATGGGTTGATTATGGCAGGTTGGTTTTACTGTATAAGAGCAGCCATTTGCCAAAAATAGGACACAAGACCACAATGAGAAGTTTTATATAAACTGTGAATTCCTGTGTTGATATTATGAAAAATAGTAAAAATTGTGTAGGCGAGGGCAGCAGACAACCCAAGCCTAATGAGCAGACCAAGGTTATACGAACAAGGATACTAAAAATCATATTAACAGTTTACTTATTTGGTCTCCTGTTATCCTTATGGGGGATAAAAAGGAAATTGTGTAAAAATCGGGAGAGGGCTTAGATTATTATTAAAAAATGGTGCCAGAGCTATAAAAATCCACAATTTGGAAAGGAAAAAAAAGTTGTTTCTATGATGTCAACTCACCGTTCCATAAAGGATAATTCCAAAAAGGTCCTTGTCACTGGAGATGATCTTGTTGGCTAGAGTGTTCCGGGCACACTGTACACACACACAGGAGTGAACTCTGATAGGCTGGGCATAGGAATACAATAAGGCACAAACACCTTCCTGAGTGATCGGCCATTTTTATAAAATAAAAATTGACCTGATCTAATAAACCTCCAGGAGTATTATCTGGGTTTTAGGCTGTTTCATATGAAATTCAAAATTGATCTAATACCCAAATCAACTTTTGACAAATCTAGAAGGCTGGATTCAAACATGAGGCAAAATTAATGGCTTCAAAAAATTAAAGGTTAAAAAAAAAAAAAAAGAAAAATCTAATGATAAATTGTTAAAACTAGTTGAACCAATTTTACAAAATTAGGTGATTGGAAGGTTTTGAAAACATGATGAATAGTATCAAAAATGAATTCAACATGCTTTTGACAATACAAATATATATTGCATAAACAGGTTATGTTGTAAATATTTACTTCTCTATGCTTACCCCATGTAGTTTTACAATGTGTGATGTTAAGACTAAAGATTTTAGTATCGAACACATGCTGCATAGCTCAACAAAGAAAAAAAAACTTGAATTGTAAAAAATTCTTATATTTAACACAAGGTGATAAGACCAAATCCAAATAAATAAATATTTAATATCTAAAATATATATTTGTTAGTATTTCATGGTACACATGATATAAACAAAAAATTGTTTAACCTTTTAGCAATAGGGTTAGCTATATTGAACATATGTATACATGCACATGGATAATATACTCAAAACAAATGTTCTTTACACCAATGATAGAGATATAGGAATAGAGCAGATTCTTGGCAGAGAAACAAATTGGTCCAACTTAATCTACATCTTGTTACCTAAAGAGATTTCTTGAAAAGATTTCTATAAAAGAAACGCATTGCTTATAAACAATGTTGAATCAATATTGACAAGCAAGCTGCATTATTGGAACACACACAAAGATGGCTTTGAAAATAAATTTTAAAAACCCTGAAGATTTCTACTTGACAGGTACTCAGCAGCCAGTACCTACCTTCATGCAGATCTGGAAAGGGGTTTCCTTGGAGTCCCCTTCGCAGGGCTTGAACATGGGCTCAGTGGCATCCACCAGTAGGATCAGGGCATCCCTCCCTCTGACAAAAGTCTGGAAACATTAGGAGTCAAGCCACAGTGTCTCTCCATTTTTATTAAAACCAGCTAATCAAGAGAATAATTGTTTGAATAAACATTGTTTTAACCAAATCCATTAACCATCCAAAAACCATTAATCATAATTAAAACAAACTCAGAAAGTTCATTGAAAACTATTGCACATCTTCCAACAATTTGCTGTATGATACAAAAAGTTGAGTATAAATAACATTTACTTCAATGGGTTAAATGACATAAAGGAATTAAAGGGAATGAACTCGCTGATATGTTTGCTAAGGAAGAGGGAACAATGCAAAAGGTGGACTCTGCAGAGATTCCAATTAGCCACATCTCAAATAAGAATTTAGATTTAAAAACAATTGCAGAATGGAACAAATTATGGATCTATAAATGGATCACAGACTAGGGCCTTTTTTAAAACACAATCAAAGAAGGAAATCAACCATAGTTACAATACTATACAGATATATTCTAGACATGGTTCCTTCAATAGTTACCTATATAAAATAGGAAACAATAAAAATGATCTATGTGAATGTAGTTTGGGAGCAGAACCAGTAGAACATATAATATTGGAGTGTTTCAAATATTACAATCAAAGAATTTCTCCTTATTTTGTTGGTAAATTAAAAAAAAATGAAATGGCCATTTTAGCTAGAGAATTTTATTAAGGATATAATCGGCTATTCATTGAACTATGAGAAATTATACAATTGTTATATTAATTGTATATATCTTTATAATGTAAATAGTATGAATAATATGGTTTAAAAGTTATATATTTACTATTTATGTGTGTGCTTAATTTTAACTTTGACTTTAAATTGTATATATATATATACATCTAGATAAGATTTGTGTAGTATTTTGGTGGAGCACAAATTTCTTAAATTATCTTAATTGCCTTTGAATAAAATAAATAAATCCTAAAGCTTATATATTTGTGTCCAGTGATTCCCATGAGGTAGGCATATTTATGATAAGATTCAATAAAACACAATAAAGCTACAATGTGCTTCCAAATATCAGCACACTCTAAGTAGGTCAACTGAAATAACTTTGAATTGGGAGGACCCTTCTAATCAATCTTTCATCTGAGAGTGGTCATATTAAATAGATTGGGAAATAGATTTGAGATTAATTGTTTAATTAAAATGTCATCTTAACACAAAGCTATGTGTAAAATCAGCAGATGGCACACCAAATAACCTGGGAGTTCAGCATTGCCACATACTGCTATCACTCACTGATTATTTCAATTATTGTATATCACTTATATTGTTTCACTGATCCTTGCGCCATATTCCAAGTCCCAATTGTTTTAACTTAGGGGGCTATAAGAACAACATCAAAACTTGGTCCCAAGTGTTATAGCGACTGTAGGGAGAGTTCCTCAAGCACCAATAATTTGTGCTTATTAAAACCTGTGTTCAAGAGAAGGCACCCATAGTTTTAGGAGATCAATATTGAGAGATGAGAGTAAGACCATGGATGTGGAATTAGAAGACACAAAAATTTGAAAGCTCAGAAAATAAGATGGCAGGAGAACATGAATTTTATTATCCAAGATATATAAGATACACATTTTAGTATTTGTGTGTTGTTTTACCATATGTATAATTTATGTATTTGGTCTTGCATTACCCTGTAATACTATATTTACACAATTTATGCCCAATTCAATTTAATATTTCAATTTAATTTATCATTCTCTCAAAATGTCCTCTGAAAACATCCATCATTAAAAAGTGAAATCAATTAACATTGTCTGAATTTTTTTTTTAAATTAGAGAAATAGGACATGGCCAATCTCATAGTGACTGGCAAACCCATGACACAAACTAGAAATACAATCTACTAAAAAATAATAAATAACAATATCTAAAAAGTGGTAGAATTAATCACAAACTGTGAATGAGTGGAAAATTTCCTCATTTTGAAGAATATCTAAGCATTTGTCAGGCAATACAACAAAATCAAATGGAGACCTGTTGGAAAAGAGGTCACAATTTTTGCCCTAGAATTGAGAAAAGGCTTTGATATTAGTGAGGGATGGTTGATATTTTGATGTCCATATATAGATATCTTTAATTAAAAAGGCATATAGTGGATCAAAATATATATATATTTTTTGCCAATATTTAAGTTGGCTGAACGCCAACCTTTATCAAGGTGTTATAACATATTTTGATCCAATATATGCCTTTTTAAAGATTTATTTATGGATTGCTCTATTTTCAAAACAATATAGAGATCTGTTTAATTAATTTAACCAAGAATTCCTTCCCAGTGTCAGTCAGTATATATAAGCAGAATGGCCTGATACAGTATTAAACATTCACTGGGAGGATCACCGCTGATAAAGACCCTGGCTCACCCAGTATTTTTCAATGCAGTAAGGATAGTAGTTGTATACTGAGTAAAATATATCAGACCTCCAGGGAAAAGTGTCTTTTCAAAACATTTTTATTATCTAGATTTTCGGGCAAGGACGTCCTTCTATAGAAGGGTGTCCGTGCCTGAAAGCTAGAGAATAAAAATGTTTGAAAAGATAATTTCGCCTGGAGGTCTGATATATTTTACTCAGTATTGATACAAGGGGTTATTTTATTGAATTCAATAGTTTTATATATTTATTTAAAAAAAAAAACTTGTTAAAAAAGAGACACTTTGGCCAGTATAGAAACTCTACTGGCTGAAGTGTCTCTAGAATAATGAAGGCCGGCCAGACAACCTCTATCTTCAAGATTGCTAAAAAAAAAAGTTTAATTTCTTGAATTATGTTTGCTACAAGTTTATTGTTTGGTGAAAGTACAACTAGAAATAAAAACAACAGTGTTGGATAGAAGGCCATGGGAACATTACTCTAAAAAATAAGATTTATCATTGTGAAGAAACTTTTACAAATTGGGCCCCAAATAAGACTTTTAAAATAAAGAAAAGCTCTCATTCTATATCCTCTCTGCAAAATATGGATGCAGTCAAAACTTCTCATAATGGTAATGAATAAATCAAGAATGGCCAAATAAGTTTTAGAAATTTTATAATACACTGCGTGACATTGAAAATGGAACACCAAGAAATAGTGGCCAGAAAATTATGTAAATTTCAGGGTAGACGCGCCTAACCAAGTTATGCAAATGATGTAAAATGCGCAGCTCTCGTGCGCACATGGAGTAAGATATAAGGGAAGGAACTTGCAGAAAGGACAGTATTCGTGTCGTTATTTCTTCAAGGAAAATCATTGTAGAAATTTTGTTCTTGTGTCAAAAGACACGTGTAATAACAGAGAATGCCAGGTCATCGTAAACGGAGGCAGTTCAAGCAGACAGACGCTTTTACGAGGGGCATGGTGATCGGACTGAAAAGGGCAGGTTGGTCCATACGTCAAATCGCAGCTGATACACACCTTGGTGCGTCCACGGTGCACCGACTGTGGAGAAGATGGTTGGAACAAGGAAATGTGGCAATTTATAGGAATGTCGGTGCAACCAGAGTGACGTCAGCACGTGTGGATCGGCGTATCCTTCGACAAGCAGTGGCGGCCCCACAAGCCACTTGTACCGCCATCCTGCAACATGTGTAAGACACCCTAGATCATTCCATCACGACCAGAACCATTTCCCGTCGATTGGTTGCTAATGGCTTGCACTCATGCCGTCCGCTAAGAAGACTGCCATTGACCCCACCGAATAGGCGCCAACGTTTGGAATGGTGCCGGGCTAGATCGACGTGGATGACGGAATGGCACAGGGTCGTGTTCTCAGATAAGTCGCGTTTCTGCTTGTCCAGTGATAGTCGCCGTGTACGCGTGTGGCGTCGACGTGGAGAAAGGTCCAATCCGGCAGCAATTGTGGAACGCCCCACCGTGCGACAACGTGGAATCATGGTTTGGGGCGCAATCGCGTATGATTCCAGGTCACCTTTACTTCGTATTCAGGGCACTATGACGGCCCAACGATACGTTGATGATGTGCTGCGACCGGTGACACTCCCCTACCTTCAGGGGGTACCCAATGCCCTTTATCAGCAGGATAACGCCCGACCGCACACTGCTCGCATTAGTCAACAAGCTCTGCAAGATGTACAGATGCTTCCCTGGCCACCGTACTCTCCTGATCTCTCACCAATTGAGCACGTCTGGGACATCATTGGACGCCGTTTGCATGCCTTGCCACAGCCGCGTTCAGAAGACGAACTGTGGCAAATGGTTGAGAGGGAATGGAGAGCCATCCCTCAGGACGCCATCCGTACTCTGATTGACTCTCTACCTAGACATGTTGCTGCGTGCATCGCCGTCCGCGGTGGTCCTACTTGCTACTAAGCCGACGCCGTTCTCGCTCTGTATTATGACTATCATTTTGAAATAAAGATCACTTATTGTTCGTCCCTGTCTCTCTCTGTCTGCCGAGTTTCATCACTTTCTGGCCACTATTTCTTGGTGCTCCATTTTCAATGTCACGCAGTGTATTTGCCAATTTATTTTTAATAAACTAATGATGGGTTAAAATTCAACAACCATGAACAGCGAATGAAAATAGCCAGGCATTTTTTTTTTTTTCAGGTAAAAAATAAAGATTGCCATGATATTGGGTAAATGTGGATTTAAATCTAAAGTATTTAAATCCATCAATTACACAAATTTGACCTCCTATTTACAACCGCCTCTCTGAACAAGGAATTATTAAAGTGATAAGGTACAATTTGGATTATTGATTATAAACACAAGGTAATATAAGGCCAAATAAAAATAAATAAATAGTGTGTGACGTTTTGGTAACAGCATTGTTACCGAAAAGTCACACACTATTTATTTATTTGGATTTGTTCTTATTACCTTGTGAATTATTAAAGTGTAAATATAGAAGTACTCTGCTCATATATAAAGGCTGGAAACAACTCTATGCTATAATCTAGAGTCTGGAGCCTTAGTTGCCAGTACTGTCAGAAATTTACTTGGCAGCTGCTGGTTTTGGGGAGCTGCAGATTCTGGAGATTCAGTGTATATTGAAAAGGTTTTACAGGTCAAGTACCATATTTTAGAGATGAAGAATGTTCCTTAGTTCTATATATTGTTGGCCAATTCCTCATATATATTTATAGAAAGAATTAAAGGAACATGTGATGCGACTTCTAGAGCCCATTAGAACCAATGAGTTGGAAGGAAGTGGAGCAGTTTCTGCAGCCAAACTGACAACATTTGATGATTGGTAAAGGAGATGATGGAACACATTTTTAATATGATGAATTAGTGCGCCATCTGTTATTAAAAATTGTAAACTATTTTTGACGTGTATGAATCTTTTTGAAATAAAACAATTTTCTACTGCCCCCTTACTGCAATAATAAAATAATGGGAGGACCTGGCTCATCAGTGGTGAACCCTCTCAGCGGTTTTGCCAGTTTAACCTTTTCTTTATCTCTAGAATCATGCATGCAAGTTGATGCATGGGCACTTTTTGGTCAGCAATGAGCAGTGTTTGAATCTTGTCGCAGCAGCATATATTCTGCACTTTTTTAATGCTTGATACATGATTTTTTTTTTTTTTTTTTATTAAAAAGGCATATATTGGATCAAAATGTCATTTATTTTACCTCCCATATATGCCTTTTTTAATTAAAGATTTATTTATGGATTGCTCTATTTTCGAAATGATTTTATATATATATATATATATAGAGTAGAACCTCCATGTAAAGGACACCTAGTTGCAAAGCCAAAGTGTCCTTTAGGGAGAGGTGTCCTCTTATCGGAGAGTTGCTAAATAGTAAAAATGGTAATTTTGACGGTAAAAAAATTGTCCTTTGTAGAAGTGTCTTCTAATAGAGTTTATACTGTTTAGTAAGTCAAATTTTAAATACCTGCATTAGATCAGATAACTGAATCTAACCTAAATTAACAAACAGAAAACAGTAGAAAGTAAGGTTTATTATTCTCATAAGAAAATATCAAAACATTTGTGTTTCTGTTAAAATCTAAGTACCAAATAACTTTTCTGTAGTAGTGCACTCAATTGTAAGTTTCTATATATTGGTAAATTACAGAAATATAATATAAAAATGTAATGCGTAATCCGTAAGTTGAATAAACTTTTAAAAATTATGTAAAATTAATAAAAATACATTGAACAAAAAAAAATGTTAAAACAGAATTTATTTTTTTAAAATAACATTAATCAAAAAGCGTCTGCATGTTGGTGGCATAAACATTGAGGTGTCACAATAAGTAATGTTCTACCAAATTTGATTGTCATCTATCAGCCAGCCCTGCTACCAAGATGAAGTCTAACACTAGTCTGCAAAGGGTTATAGGACTATAAATGCTTACTTTTAATTTTCTGTATCAAATTAATACATTTTAAAGCATCAAGCAAATAAAATATATAGGCTAGACAAGATATTAATATTATGATTGCGGTCTCTTATTAAAGCATATTAACTATTTTTTTAGCACGAGGGAATATACAATGTAAATTCTAATTGCTGATGATTTTTGTTGTGTTATTTTTTTATGGGTCTGAAGCTACATTGTGTTGTTTAATTCACCCGCGCTTACCGAGTCTTTAGAAAAAGTATCTTCATCGTTTTCATCCTCATCATCATTTATTTCCCAATCTAAATCCATATTAAAAGATCTCTAAATGTCTATAAAATATTATTTTGAAGTATTAAATTCTTAAAGAATAATACAAAAGAAAACAAAAAGCTACCAAACACGTAAAAGTATTTCAAAGAAACTATAAAAACTTGAAAATATTTGGTCAAATATGGATATCTGAAAGTTCTATGTTATTCGGTGAATAAAAAAATAATTAAAATGATTTATTTCCAAATTCATTAAAAGGCATAGAATAACAATAACTTGGAGAGATAAAAATAGACACTTTTAAAAAAATTTCCATCAAATTTATGAATGAAAATAAATATTCTATTCAACTAAAATGTATATTTGAAAAAAAAAAAAAAAGAAGACACAATCATCATTATATTGAAACAGAACATTTGTATATTCAATCAACAGACTATTATTTTAAATATAGGTTTTTCGATTTTAATACAAAATTTTACTCTATAACAGTATTTTTATTTAAATATATATAATGGTTATTTTAAATTTTCAACTTTTAACTATAGATATTTTTATTTAAATTGGTTAAATTTATATAAATATTTTTAAAACATTTTAAAAAGTATTTATATTAATGGATATGGGATTTTTTCGAGTAATGTTAAATGTTTAATATGGCTTTGAAAAAAATTTCCAATATCCCGCTACAAACTGCTTCATAGTTTAAACTTCAGCTATTTTCGTGACAGTTATTTTAAAAAGCTTTTACCAGGTTGAATTAGTACATCACACACAGTTATTATTGGCCACCATACACGTCGTGTTTCCGGCTATTGGTGCTCGTCAGCATAGTGCAGGCTGTACCTCAATGACCGAAAAGGCTGGTTCTAGAGACTTCTTGAGAAATCAAGAAATGGGTGTTTAAGGCAAAATTTGCGCAAAATCGTGTGAAAATAAAATGTAAAAGAAGAAGATGAGGCAGTGATATTATTTATTTTTTTTGTCTCATATTACTACTTGACCTCCTCTTCTTACTTTTTTTTTTCTTTTCTTATATCTATATATGCACATATAAATGTACAGCAGACTCTCTTTAAAACACCACTTGAAACTAAGATTTTATGCATTTATATGGCCCTGTATTGATATTTATTCCAAAGGAGTGTGTGACTTGACATATCAATAGATTTGATAAGATTTATGAACATACAAATTTATTGCGAATAACAAAATGAAATCCCTTTTCTACCTGATATTAATAGATAATTAATTTTGATATTTATATTTTGCTACTATGTAAACCTTCCCCATTTTCTCTCGACAACGATGGATGATTCTTTCTCTGCATGGATAGGTCTGGGAAGCGCATCTACAAGATACCGCTCTCGTTCAGCATTGGTGAATGCTGAAAAAGGCGGCTGTATTTGAGTAAAGGAACACCTCAAGAGAGTTAGTACATTTGGAAAGGATAACCTTCCCATTAATCTTTCCTATACAGAAATTGTTGAGCTGTCTCATTTGAAAAGTGGCTGTCTCTTGATCATTTCTCTGAGTTGAAGAGATGAAGAACCTGACGACACTGGCAATTATGTGCACTAGTTTAGTGTAACTTGGAGTGGGCATCTCCAGGACTGCTGTAGCGAATTATTTTATCAATTCCTTCAGTTTGAGCATTGACCTCAGTGATCCTTTCCTGATTATTTTCGTTGGACCATTCCTTTGGGTTGTGTTTCAAGTATTCTGGTCCGCCCACCATCACCTTCCATAGTAAAATCCGATTTATCAGGTCTTGTGTCATCCTTAGCGACATTCAGTTTGTTTGAAACCCATCTACAATATTTGGCAGTGTTGTTTCCTGTATTTCTCCAATGCTATTCTAGAAAAATTGTTGATATTTGTGGGGCCTGAGGGTATTCATTGTAAAACAGTTAGTGAGTCAGGCCATATATGCGATCTGTGATGTTTAATTTCCAGATTTTCTACGATGATTCTATGACCTCGTGACTTTTGTAGTATAGTATACCACAATTCATTCAGAATCCCTCCTAACAAAACCATGTCCCACCCCCCTCCAAGTCCCTGTTGATTGAGAGGCGTAGATGGAGCCTGAGCTTTCAGCTTTGACAAACCGAGACAGAGTATGAGATGGATTCAGACGCCCTTTCCCTGTGGTCAAGCCACCTGTCCTAAGGTGGTTGACATGACCCCACCAAGCCAGATTCCAGCATGACCTAACCCTAAGGGCAAGCCACAGACCCATGGTGGCTGATAATATCACTATCTAAAGCGGGACCCCAGCTCCCCCACGAGCCCTAAACCTTTCCCAAACCTAATCCAAGATGTACAGGTGCCACCGTGTTCATTTTATTTTTAAACATATTTTCAAAATTTGAGAGGTATCCTCTAATGGGAGTGCTTGCTCATGGAAGTTGTTCTACTGTAATGAAAGAGAGAGGTGTCCTCTAGTGGGAGTGTCCATTCATGGAAGTTTTTCTACTGTAATGATAGAGAGAGGTGTCCTCTAGTGGGAGTGTCCACTCATGGAAGTTTTTCTACTGTAATGATAGAGAGAGGTGTCCACTAGTGGGAGTCTTCGCTCATGGAAGTTGTACTACTGTAATGATAGAGAGAGGCGTCCACTAGTGGGAGTGTTCGCTCATGGAAGTTGTTCTACTGTAATGATAGAGAGAGAGGCGTCCACTAGTGGGAGTGTTCGCTCATGGAAGTTGTTCTACTGTAATGATAGAGAGAGAGGCGTCCACTAGTGGGAGTGTTCGCTCATGGAAGTTGTTCTACTGTAATGATAGAGAGAGGTGTCCACTAGTGGGAGTGTTCGCTCATGGAAGTTGTTCTACTGTATTGATAGAGAGAGGCGTCCTCTAGTGGGAGTGTCCCATCATTGAGAGTGTACTACTGTAATGATAGAGAGAGGCGTCCACTAGTGGGAGTGTTCGCTCATGGAAGTTGTTCTACTGTGATGATAGAGAGAGGGGTCCTCAAGTGGGAATGTCCGTTCATGGAAGTTGTTCTACTGTTATGATAGAGAGGGGCGTCCTCTAGTGGGAGTGTTCGCTTATGGAAGTTGTTCTACTGTAATGAGAGAGAGGGCGTCCTCTAGTGGGAGTGTCCGCTCATGGAAGTTGTTCTACTGTAATGATAGAGAGGGGCGTCCTCTAGTGGGAGTGTCCGCTCATGGAAGTTGTTCTATTGTAATGATAGAGAGGGGCGTCCTCTAGTGGGAGTGTCCGCTCATGGAAGTTGTTCTACTGTAATGATAGAGAGGGGCGTCCTCTAGTGGGAGTGTCCGCTCATGGAAGTTGTTCTACTGTAATGATAGAGAGTGGCGTCCTCTAGTGGGAGTGTCCGCTCATGGAAGTTGTTCTACTGTAATGATAGAGAGGGGCGTCCTCTAGTGGGAGTGTTCGCTCATGGAAGTTGTTCTACTGTAATGATAGAGAGAGGCGTCCTCTAGTGGGAGTGTCCCCTTATGGAAATTTTTTCTACTGTAATGATAAAGAGAGGCGTCCACTAGTGGGAGTGTACACTCATGGAAGATGTTCTACTGTAATGATAGAGAGAGGTGTCCACTAGTGGGAGTGTTCGTTCATGGAAGTTGTTCTACTGTAATGATAGAGAGAGGCGTCCTCTAGTGGGGGTGTCCCATCATTGAGAGTGTACTACTGTAATGATAGAGAGAGGTGTCCTCTAGTGGGAGTGTTCGCTCATGGAAGTTGTTCTACTGTAATGATAGAGAGAGGGGTCCTCTAGTGGGAGTGTCCGCTCATGGAAGTTGTTCTACTGTAATGATAGAGAGAGGTGTCCTCTAGTGGGAGTTTTCACTCATGGAAGTTGTTCTACTGTAATGATAGAGAGAGGCGTCCACTAGTGGGAGTGTACACTCATGGAAGTTGTTCTACTGTAATGATAGAGAGAGGTGTCCACTAGTGGGAGTGTTCGCTCATGGAAGTTGTTCTACTGTATTGATAGAGAGAGGCGTCCTCTAGTGGGAGTGTCCCATCATTGAGAGTGTACTACTACAATTATAGAGAGAGGGGTCCTCTAGTGGGAGTGTCCGCTCATGGAAGTTGTTCTACTGTAATGATAGAGAGAGGGGTCCTCTAGTGGGAGTGTCCGTTCATGGAAGTTGTTCTACTGTAATGATAGAGAGAGGCGTCCACTAGTGGGAGTTTTCACTCATGGAAGTTGTTCTACTGTAATGATAGAGAGGGGCGTCCTCTAGTGGGGGTGTTCGCTCATGGAAGTTATTCTACTGTAATGATAGAGAGAGGGGTCCTCTAGTGGGAGTGTCCGCTCATGGAAGTTGTTCTACTGTAATGATAGAGAGGGGCGTCCTCTAGTGGGAGTGTTCGCTCATGGAAGTTGTTCTACTGTAATGATAGAGAGAGGCGTCCTCTAGTGGGAGTGTTCGCTCATGGAAGTTGTTCTACTGTAATGATAGAGAGAGGTGTCCTCTAGTGGGAGTGTCCGCTCATGGAAGTTGTTCTACTGTAATGATAGAGAGAGTCGTCCTCTAGTGGGAGTGTCCGCTCATGGAAGTTGTTCTACTGTAATGATAGAAAGAGGTGTTCTCTAGTGGGAGTGTTCGCTCATGGAAGTTGTTCTACTGTAATGATAGAAAGAGGTGTTCTCTAGTGGGAATGTCCACTCATGGAAGTTGTTCTACTGTAATGATAGAGAGAGGTGTTCTCTAGTGGGAGTGTCCGCTCATGGAAGTTGTTCTACTGTAATGATAGAGAGAGAGGCGTCCTCTAGTGGGAGTGTCCACTTATGGAAGTTGTTCTACTGTAATGATAGAAAGAGGTGTTCTCTAGTGGAAGTGTCCACTCATGGAAGTTGCACTACTGTAATGATAGAGAGAGGTATTCTCTAGTGGGAGTGTCCACTCATGGAAGTTGCACTACTGTAATGATAGAGAGAGGTGTCCTCTAGTGGGAGTGTCCACTCATGGAAGTTGCACTACTGTAATGATAGAGAGAGGTGTCCTCTAGTGGGAGTGTCCACTCATGGAAGTTGCACTACTGTAATGATAGAGAGAGGTGTCCTCTAGTGGGAGTGTCCACTCATGGAAGTTGCACTACTGTAATGATAGAGAGAGGTGTCCTCTAGTGGGAGTGTCCACTCATGGAAGTTGCACTACTGTAATGATAGAGAGAGGTGTCCTCTAGTGGGAGTGTCCACTAATGGAAGTTGTTCTACTGTAATGATAGAGAGAGGTGTTCTCTAGTGGGAGTGTCCACTCATGGAAGTTGTTCTACTGTAATGATAGAGAGAGGAGTCCTCTAGTGGGAGTGTCCACTCATGGAAGTTGCACTACTGTAATGATAGAGAGAGGTGTCCTCTAGTGGGAGTGTCCACTCATGGAAGTTGCAATACTGTAATTATAGAGAGAGGTGTCCTCTAGTGGGAGTGTCCACTCATGGAAGTTGCACTACTGTAATGATAGAGAGAGGTGTTCTCTAGTGGGAGTGTCCACTCATGGAAGTTGTTCTACTGTAATGATAGAGAGAGGTGTTCTCTAGTGGGAGTGTCCACTCATGGAAGTTGTTCTACTGTAATGATAGAGAGAGGTGTTCTCTAGTGGGAGTGTCCACTAATGGAAGTTGTTCTACTGTAATTATAGAGAGAGGTGTCCTCTAGTGGGAGTGTCCACTCATGGAAGTTGTTCTACTGTAATGATAGAGAGAGGAGTCCTCTAGTGGGAGTGTCCACTCATGGAAGTTGCACTACTGTAATGATAGAGAGAGGTGTTCTCTAGTGGGAGTGTACACTCATGGAAGTTGTTCTACTGTAATTATAGAGAGAGGAGTCCTCTAGTGGGAGTGTCCACCAATGGAAGTTGTTCTACTGTAATAATAGAGAGAGGAGTCCTCTAGTGGGAGTGTCCACTCATGGAAGTTGTTCTACTGTAATGATAGAGAGAGGTGTCCTCTAGTGGGAGTGTCCACTCATGGAAGTTGCACTACTGTAATGATAGAGAGAGGTGTTCTCTAGTGGGAGTGTCCACTCATGGAAGTTGCACTACTGTAATGATAGAGAGAGGTGTCCTCTAGTGGGAGTGTCCACTCATGGAAGTTGGTCTACTGTAATGATAGAGAGAGGTGTCCTCTAGTGGGAGTGTCCACTAATGGAAGTTGTTCTCCTGTAATGATAGAGAGAGGTGTCCTCTAGTGGGAGTGTCCACTAATGGAAGTTGCACTACTGTAATGATAGAGAGAGGTGTCCTCTAGTGGGAGTGGCCACTCATGGAAGTTGCACTACTGTAATGATAGAGAGAGGTGTCCTCTAGTGGGAGTGTCCACTAATGGAAGTTGTTCTACTGTAATGATAGAGAGAGGAGTCCTCTAGTGGGAGTGTCCACTCATTGAAGTTGTTCTACTGTAATGATAGAGAGAGGAGTCCTCTAGTGGGAGTGTCCACTCATGGAAGTTGCACTACTGTAATGATAGAGAGAGGTGTCCTCTAGTGGGAGTGTCCACTCATGGAAGTTGCACTACTGTAATGATAGAGAGAGGAGTCCTCTAGTGGGAGTGTCCACTCATGGAAGTTGTTCTACTGTAATGATAGAGAGAGGAGTCCTCTAGTGGTGTTGGGACACGTTTTTTGAAACCATACCCCAACAGAAGGCGTATGTATAATCAAATCAAATGGATACATGGCTTCCCTCCCACATAGACTTACAGACCACTTTTTGCCTAGAAACCTAGACAATTGATGACACCAGACTTCCATGCCGAAAGCTGATGCCTGGTGAAGAAGACACCAGTGACATCCAGAGACATCCGCGCTGGAAGCTGTTGTTCCATATGTACATATATTCCCCTCACCAAAAATTTAGGTAAAGGTGACCAGAAAAAAAAAATGGAGAAGGAAGATCTCTAAAAGACTGAACCTTATAAAATATCCTTCCCGAGAAAGGAAAGCGTTATATTACAGTTCAAGTGAAAAGGGGCCTGTGTCGATTTTTAGCTAAGACGGAGGGGGGGCGATATATATATACCGTCCCGAGAAAAAGGGAGGATAGTATTTCAATCCTTGTGGAGGGGGGGGCCTGGCGTCTGAAATTTTACACTAGGGCCGTGGCTGTTTCTCTCTTTAGATTTTTTTTTGTTTTGGTAATACTATATGTTCTATTTTGATGGGAGAGGCCTGGGGCGTCGATGAAATTGTATACTGGAGCCGTTGGCCATTTTGATTGGTGTTTCTTTCAGCGAATGAAAACGGAGAGAGACATGAATAAAAGAGGGTTTCTTGGCCAAAAGGCAGATTGAATCGGAGTCGCTCAGTGAGAGGACAGTTTTCAGACGGGAGACCAGACCTTTGCCGGCACTTTCGAGAAAAGGTAAGCCATTTGTCATTATGACTTTGCGCCCCCCTTTTTTTTTTTTTTTTTTTTGTGTAGTAACCAACCTAGATTTCGCATGGGCCCTAAAGGGCTATAAAGTAACTTCAGGTCACCTCTATCTAAATTTTTACTATGTAAATAGCATATCTCGTCAGTATAGACATGTTCCCAAATTTTAATTTATTTAAATAAATATCTAGAGAAATTTTCTTGTTTTCTCTCATACATATTTCATTCCTTTTGCTTTATGGTACTACCCCCCACACCTTAATTTTACAAAGTGTACAAATTATAGAACAACCGACTCTGTTGAAATAGAGTTGTGTACTATATCTTTGCTGTGATATATTGACACAGCAACAGTTGCAAAATTACGACTTTATTAGGGCTACTTTGAGGGTAATTATCTGTCAGGTTTTAGTAATGTTTGTACTTTTATGTGTTTCAGTGCGTTATTCCATCATATTTACCATTATACAACATTAAGGTCTTGCTGCGGGTTATATACATGGGGTTGTTGGCCTAAATTGCTATATATATATACTTAAGTAAGGAAACTTTAATAAGTCACATCGTGTATCCTCCCTTTTCATCTATCCAAACCAGGGAACGCAACAGTGGGAGTGTCCACTCATGGAAGTTGTTCTACTGTAATGATAGAGAGAGGTGTCCTCTAGTGGGAGTGTCCACTCATGGAAGTTGTTCTACTGTAATGATAGAGAGAGGAGTCCTCTAGTGGGAGTGTCCACTCATGGAAGTTGTTCTACTGTAATGATAGAGAGAGGTGTCCTCTAGTGGGAGTGTCCACTCATGGAAGTTGTTCTACTGTAATGATAGAGAGAGGAGTCCTCTAGTGGGAGTGTCCACTCATGGAAGTTGTTCTACTGTAATGATAGAGAGAGGAGTCCTCTAGTGGGAGTGTCCACTCATGGAAGTTGTTCTACTGTAATGATAGAGAGAGGAGTCCTCTAGTGGGAGTGTCCACCCATGGAAGTTGTTCTACTGTAATGATAGAGAGAGGACTCCTCTAGTGGGAGTGTCCACTCATGGAAGTTGTTCTACTGTAATGATAGAGAGAGGTGTCCTCTAGTGGGAGTGTCCACTCATGGAAGTTGTTCTACTGTAATGATAGAGAGAGGTGTCCTCTAGTGGGAGTGTCCACTAATGGAAGTTGTTCTACTGTAATGATAGAGAGAGGTGTCCTCTAGTGGGAGTGTCCACTCATGGAAGTTGTTCTACTGTAATGATAGAGAGAGGTGTCCTCTAGTGGGAGTGTCCACTCATGGAAGTTGTTCTACTGTAATGATAGAGAGAGGTGTCCTCTAGTGGGAGTGTCCACTCATGGAAGTTGTTCTACTGTAATGATAGAGAGAGGAGTCCTCTAGTGGGAGTGTCCACTCATGGAAGTTGTTCTACTGTAATGATAGAGAGAGGAATCCTCTAGTGGGAGTGTCCACTCATGGAAGTTGTTCTACTGTAATGATAGAGAGAGGAGTCCTCTAGTGGGAGTGTCCACTCATGGAAGTTGTTCTACTGTAATGATAGAGAGAGGTGTCCTCAAGTGGGAGTGTCCACTAATGGAAGTTGTTCTACTGTAATGATAGAGAGAGGTGTTCTCTAGTGGGAGTGTCCACTCATGGAAGTTGCACTACTGTAATGATAGAGAGAGGTGTTCTCTAGTGGGAGTGTCCACTCATGGAAGTTGCACTACTGTAATGATAGAGAGAGGTGTTCTCTAGTGGGAGTGTCCACTCATGGAAGTTGTTCTACTGTAATTATAGAGAGAGGAGTCCTCTAGTGGGAGTGTCCACTCATGGAAGTTGTTCTTCTGTAATGATAGAGAGAGGAGTCCTCTAGTGGGAGTGTCCACTCATGGAAGTTGTTCTACTGTAATGATAGAGAGAGGAGTCCTCTATTGGGAGTGTCCACTCATGGAAGTTGTTCTACTGTAATGATAGAGAGAGGAGTCCTCTAGTGGGAGTGTCCACTCATGGAAGTTGTTCTACTGTAATGATAGAGAGAGGTGTTCTCTAGTGGGAGTGTCCACTCATGGAAGTTTTTCTACTGTAATGATAGAGAGAGGAGTCCTCTAGTGGGAGTGTCCACTCATGGAAGTTGTTCTACTGTAATGATAGAGAGAGGAGTCCTCTAGTGGGAGTGTCCACTCATGGAAGTTAGAATAATAGTAGAGTAATTCTTCCTGGAATGAACTTATACGATAATAACAAGGCGAAGGAAGACGAGTATCTTTATTGGTGCATAAGAGCGAGCTTTCGGGCAAAAGTCCTTCGACTGGCAAGATATAACGACGCTATGAACGACATAGATGGCTGTAGAGAATATATACACTTATTAATTTACATAAATATAGAAAAAAGCATGCAAATGGGCAATTTAACTATTTGTAAAAATGAGAGGCAAAAATAAAAATGGAAAAAATGAAATAGAAATCCTATAGGGTAATAGAAGGGATGCTAGAACATTAGCTGTAGGTAAGAAATATCAGTGAGGCATAACACATGGCTGCAATGGGATATCAAGCATATAAAAGAGAAATTTATACATAAAGGCCAGGAGAGCTTGACATGCTTCAGGGAGGTCAATATTCTACAGTTAAATACAAGGGGGAGGTTTAAATAAAGGACAGGAGAGGATGATATGCTTCTGGAAGTTTTATTTTTCTATTGATGCTATTTAGTTTGTGGGATACTATTGATTCTAAAATGAGTCTTTGGTGTAAGATATGTATGTGGCTGTAATGTATGGTGGGGTTGTTGATGTTGAACGTGTGGCCCGTGGTCTGCATATGTTGGTAAATGAGGGACTTGGTATCTTGACGGGAAATATTGCGGGAATGTTCAGTCATCCTGATGGATACAGATCTACCCGTCTCACCGACGTAAGTGGCAGGGCACTGTTCGCATGAGACGGAGTAGACTGCACCCACAGAACGAAGGGGGGCAGGAGGAGCTGAGGACTTAGTATGAGGGTGACGGAGGGATGAAAGAAGGTTCGGGGAGTTTTTATATATGGTACGGATGCCATAGGATTTGAGTTTTCTGGCTATATCAACAGAGGAGGGGGAGTAAGGGAGAAAACACAATGATCTGTATGTCATGGAAGGATTGGAGGATGCAGGTGTGTAAGTATATTTGTTAATGAACCAGAGTGGAAAAGAAGCCATGGAGAGCTGGGTTATAATGCGATTTCTTTCTATTATTTTAAAGATGTCTATGGAACAATGGGTGGATATTCTTTTTGTAAGAGTTCTAACAATATTGATTTTATGGGAGGTGGGGCAGTGAGAATTGTAATGAGTGTAGCAGGGGGGGCATTGTTTTTTATGATAAACTGTAGTGTGAAATGAGGATGGGGTGCGGATAATTAAGATGTCTAGGAATGGGAGAACATGGTTAGTTTCAGTTTCTAGAGTGAAGGAAATATCTTGGTTGTAATTATTAAGGGTTGATAGTATGAAGCTCTCCTGACCCCTTTTGCATACACAGAAGACATCATCAATGTACCTGCGCCAGAACTGGATATCTGTTGGAAGGGTATGAGTAATCCAATTATCTATTCTAGTCATGACAATTTCGGCAATAATGGTAGATAGAGGGCTGCCCATTGGGGAGCCCCTGAACTGTCTGTAATGGTGCTGTAGGAATGAGAATGTGTTCATGCTTAAGCATGTTTTGGTAAGTTGGACTATGGTTGAGGAAGTGTGAGAATCGACATTTTGAGATTGAAGGAAATGAGTCAAGCCATCTGTGATGAGCTGATGAGGAAGACAGAGGTAGAGGGAGGTGACGTCGAAGGAGCACATAGTGTAGGCGGGGTCTGGTTTAAGAGCTGTTAATTCATTAATGAAGTGTGGGGTGCTGTTAATAGAAAGGGTATTATTATAATTGGTTAATAGAGGGGAGAGGAAGCTGGAAAGATATTTAGCCAGAGGGTAAGCGGGGGATAAGTGATAGGCTATGATGGGGCGGAGGGGTACTTCAGGTTTATGTATTTTGGGGAGGCCGTAAATATAGGCTGAACTGTGGAGGTTTGAGGTAAACGAGGTGCATTCTTCAGGTGAGATGCTTTTAGATTTCTTGAGTCGGAGAAGTGAGGTTCTGAAATCTTTAACGACAGAGAGGCTGGTTTGGTCTGTGTTGGGTAAGAAAGTGGAGTCATCGCTAAGTAAATTGTGCATTTTTGAAATGTAACTTTCCTGATTCAATATAACTGTGTTAGCACCTTTATCTGACCTAGTAATAACTATTGATTTACGAAGTTTGAGTTTTTTAAGTGTAATGGTGTTTTCAAGATGGTTAGGGGGAGGGAGAAAGGGCCTAGATAAATTTTTAGCTACCATTGATCTGATGGAAAACTTCTCTTGCAGATTGAAGGACTTGATGGATGATTCAATGGCGCTGATGATCACTGGTGGATTGGGTTTGGAGGGGATGCGGTATTTCAGTCCCTTCTCAAGGAGCGAGGTCTCCGATGGCGTCAGAGGGTGGTCCGACAGGTTAATGACTGTTGAAAATCTTGGGCGAAGGTCACTGTAGAAGGTGTAGGGTAAATACCGCATCCCCTCTAAACCCAATCCACCAGTGATCATCAGCGCCATTGAATCATCCATCAAGTCCTTCAATCTGCAAGAGAAGTTTTCCATCAGATCAATGGTAGCTAAAAATTTATCTAGGCCCTTTCTCCCTCCCCCTAACCATCTTGAAAACACCATTACACTTAAAAAACTCAAACTTCGTAAATCAATAGTTATTACTAGGTCAGATAAAGGTGCTAACACAGTTATATTGAATCAGGAAAGTTACATTTCAAAAATGCACAATTTACTTAGCGATGACTCCACTTTCTTACCCATCACAGACCAAACCAGCCTCTCTGTCGTTAAAGATTTCAGAACCTCACTTCTCCGACTCAAGAAATCTAAAAGCAACTCACCTGAAGAATACACCTCGTTTACCTCAAACCTCCACAGTTCAGCCTATATTTACGGCCTCCCCAAAATACATAAACCTGAAGTACCCCTCCGCCCCATCATAGCCTATCACTTATCCCCCGCTTACCCTCTGGCTAAATATCTTTCCAGCTTCCTCTCCCCTCTATTAACCAATTATAATAATACCCTTTCTATTAACAGCACCCCACACTTCATTAATGAATTAACAGCTCTTAAACCAGACCCCGCCTACACTATGTGCTCCTTCGACGTCACCTCCCTCTACCTCTGTCTTCCTCATCAGCTCATCACAGATGGCTTGACTCATTTCCTTCAATCTCAAAATGTCGATTCTCACACTTCCTCAACCATAGTCCAACTTACCAAAACATGCTTAAGCATGAACACATTCTCATTCCTACAGCACCATTACAGACAGTTCAGGGGCTCCCCAATGGGCAGCCCTCTATCTACCATTATTGCCGAAATTGTCATGACTAGAATAGATAATTGGATTACTCATACCCTTCCAACAGATATCCAGTTCTGGCGCAGGTACATTGATGATGTCTTCTGTGTATGCAAAAGGGGTCAGGAGAGCTTCATACTATCAACCCTTAATAATTACAACCAAGATATTTCCTTCACTCTAGAAACTGAAACTAACCATGTTCTCCCATTCCTAGACATCTTAATTATCCGCACCCCATCCTCATTTCACACTACAGTTTATCATAAAAAACAATGCCCCCCCTGCTACACTCATTACAATTCTCACTGCCCCACCTCCCATAAAATCAATATTGTTAGAACTCTTACAAAAAGAATATCCACCCATTGTTCCATAGACATCTTTAAAATAATAGAAAGAAATCGCATTATAACCCAGCTCTCCATGGCTTCTTTTCCACTCTGGTTCATTAACAAATATACTTACACACCTGCATCCTCCAATCCTTCCATGACATACAGATCATTGTGTTTTCTCCCTTACTCCCCCTCCTCTGTTGATATAGCCAGAAAACTCAAATCCTATGGCATCCGTACCATATATAAAAACTCCCCGAACCTTCTTTCATCCCTCCGTCACCCTCATACTAAGTCCTCAGCTCCTCCTGCCCCCCTTCGTTCTGTGGGTGCAGTCTACTCCGTCTCATGCGAACAGTGCCCTGCCACTTACGTCGGTGAGACGGGTAGATCTGTATCCATCAGGATGACTGAACATTCCCGCAATATTTCCCGTCAAGATACCAAGTCCCTCATTTACCAACATATGCAGACCACGGGCCACACGTTCAACATCAACAACCCCACCATACATTACAGCCACATACATATCTTACACCAAAGACTCATTTTAGAATCAATAGTATCCCACAAACTAAATAGCATCAATAGAAAAATAGAACTTCCAGAAGCCTATCATCCTCTCCTGTCCTTTATTTAAACCTCCCCCTTGTATTTAACTGTAGAATATTGACCTCCCTGAAGCATGTCAAGCTCTCCTGGCCTTTATGTATAAATTTCTCTTTTATATGCTTGATATCCCATTGCAGCCATGTGTTATGCCTCACTGATATTTCTTACCTACAGCTAATGTTCTAGCATCCCTTCTATTACCCTATAGGATTTCTATTTCATTTTTTCCATTTTTATTTTTACCTCTCATTTTTACAAATAGTTAAATTGCCCATTTGCATGCTTTTTTCTATATTTATGTAAATTAATAAGTGTATATATTCTCTACAGCCATCTATGTCGTTCATAGCGTCGTTATATCTTGCCAGTCGAAGGGCTTTTGCCCGAAAGCTCGCTCTTATGCACCAATAAAGATACTCGTCTTCCTTCGCCTTGTTATTATCGTATAAACTCATGGAAGTTGTTCTACTGTAATGATAGAGAGAGGTGTCCTCTAGTGGGAGTGTCCACTAATGGAAGTTGTTCTACTGTAATGATAGAGAGAGGTGTCCTCTAGTGGGAGTGTCCACTCATGGAAGTTGTTCTACTGTAATGATAGAGAGAGGTGTCCTCTAGTGGGAGTGTCCACTAATGGAAGTTGTTCTACTGTAATGATAGAGAGAGGTGTCCTCTAGTGGGAGTGTCCACTCATGGAAGTTGTTCTACTGTAATGATAGAGAGAGGAGTCCTCTAGTGGGAGTGTCCACTCATGGAAGTTGTTCTACTGTAATGATAGAGAGAGGAGTCCTCTAGTGGGAGTGTCCACTCATGGAAGTTGTTCTACTGTAATGATAGAGAGAGGAGTCCTCTAGTGGGAGTGTCCACTCATGGAAGTTGTTCTACTGTAATGATAGAGAGAGGTGTCCTCTAGTGGGAGTGTCCACTAATGGAAGTTGTTCTACTGTAATGATAGAGAGAGGTGTTCTCTAGTGGGAGTGTCCACTCATGGAAGTTGCACTACTGTAATGATAGAGAGAGGTGTTCTCTAGTGGGAGTGTCCACTCATGGAAGTTGCACTACTGTAATGATAGAGAGAGGTGTTCTCTAGTGGGAGTGTCCACTCATGGAAGTTGTTCTACTGTAATGATAGAGAGAGGAGTCCTCTAGTGGGAGTGTCCACTAATGGAAGTTGTTCTACTGTAATGATAGAGAGAGGTGTTCTCTAGTGGGAGTGTCCACTCATGGAAGTTGTTCTACTGTAATGATAGAGAGAGGAGTCCTCTAGTGGGAGTGTCCACTCATGGAAGTTGTTCTACTGTAATGATAGAGAGAGGTGTTCTCTAGTGGGAGTGTCCACTCATGGAAGTTGTTCTACTGTAATGATAGAGAGAGGTGTCCTCTAGTGGGAGTGTCCACTCATGGAAGTTGTTCTACTGTAATGATAGAGAGAGGTGTCCTCTAGTGGGAGTGTCCACTCATGGAAGTTGTTCTACTGTAATGATAGAGAGAGGTGTTCTCTAGTGGGAGTGTCCACTCATGGAAGTTGTTCTACTGTAATGATAGAGAGAGGAGTCCTCTAGTGGGAGTGTCCACTCATGGAAGTTGTTCTACTGTAATGATAGAGAGAGGTGTTCTCTAGTGGGAGTGTCCACTCATGGAAGTTGTTCTACTGTAATGATAGAGAGAGGCGTCCTCTAGTGGGAGTGTCCACTCATGGAAGTTGTTCTACTGTAATGATAGAGAGAGGTGTTCTCTAGTGGGAGTGTCCACTCATGGAAGTTGTTCTACTGTAATGATAGAGAGAGGAGTCCTCTAGTGGGAGTGTCCACTCATGGAAGTTGTTCTACTGTAATGATAGAGAGAGGTGTTCTCTAGTGGGAGTGTCCACTCATGGAAGTTGCACTACTGTAATGATAGAGAGAGGTGTCCTCTAGTGGGAGTGTCCACTCATGGAAGTTGTTCTACTGTAATGATAGAGAGAGGTGTTCTCTAGTGGGAGTGTCCACTCATGGAAGTTTTTCTACTGTAATGATAGAGAGAGGTGTCCTCTAGTGGGAGTGTCCACTCATGGAAGTTGTTCTACTGTAATGATAGAGAGAGGTGTTCTCTAGTGGGAGTGTCCACTCATGGAAGTTGTTCTACTGTAATGATAGAGAGAGGAGTCCTCTAGTGGGAGTGTCCACTCATGGAAGTTGTTCTACTGTAATGATAGAGAGAGGAGTCCTCTAGTGGGAGTGTCCACTCATGGAAGTTGTTCTACTGTAATGATAGAGAGAGGAGTCCTCTAGTGGGAGTGTCCACTCATGGAAGTTGTTCTACTGTAATGATAGAGAGAGGAGTCCTCTAGTGGGAGTGTCCACTCATGGAAGTTGTTCTACTGTAATGATAGAGAGAGGTGTTCTCTAGTGGGAGTGTCCACTCATGGAAGTTGTTCTACTGTAATGATAGAGAGAGGTGTCCTCTAGTGGGAGTTTCCACTCATGGAAGTTGTTCTACTGTAATGATAGAGAGAGGAGTCCTCTAGTGGGAGTGTCCACTCATGGAAGTTGTTCTACTGTAATGATAGAGAGAGGAGTCCTCTAGTGGGAGTGTTCGCTCATGGAAGTTGTTCTACTGTAATGACAGAGAGAGGCGTCCTCTAGTGGGAGTGTTCGCTCATGGAAGTTGTTCTACTGTAATGATAGAGAGAGGTGTTCTCTAGTGGGAGTGTCCACTCATGGAAGTTGTTCTACTGTAATGATATAGAGAGGTGTCCTATAGTGGGAGTGTCCACTCATGGAAGTTGTTCTACTGTAATTATAGAGAGAGGTGTCCTCTAGTGGGAGTGTCCACTCATGGAAGTTGTTCTACTGTAATGATAGAGAGAGGTGTTCTCTAGTGGGAGTGTCCACTCATGGAAGTTGTTCTAATGTAATGATAGAGAGAGGCATCCTCTAGTGGGAGTGTTCGCTCATGGAAGTTGTTCTACTGTAATGATAGAGAGAGGTGTTCTCTAGTGGGAGTGTCCACTCATGGAAGTTGTTCTACTGTAATGATAGAGAGAGGCATCCTCTAGTGGGAGTGTCCACTCATGGAAGTTGTTCTACTGTAATGATAGAAAGAGGTGTTCTCTAGTGGGAGTATCCACTCATGGAATTTGTTCTACTGTAATGATAGAGAGAGGTGTCCTCTAGTGGGAGTGTCCGCTCATGGAAGTTGTTCTACTGTAATATACTAGAGATCAATGGGAGTTGGTTGTTCCATGTCTTTATTTATTGAAGTGAAGCGGTACATATACATATATGGTGGTGGTGGTGGTGCTGGAAGACAGTCTAACAGATACAGAAGAGAGATGGGGAGAGACAAAATTATAAGAAACACACAAAAAAAAATGTTACAAAAAAAAAAAAAGCACCAATATACAAATATATAAATATACACATTTTTCTTTTTTTCTCTTGTGAACAAAAATAAATCCAAGTCTTTAAAGAGATCTGTACATTATTTATAACAGGGTTAATAGGATTCTTTTTTTGAGCTAGTAAAATATATAGATTTGACCTTTCATCATAAGTTCCTTTCTCAGTAGTAAAATAATCATTTTATATACACAAGAGTAGGGGACAAAATATATATATAGAGATTCTTTATTTTAAAATAGAGAGGAAACACATCTATATCTTAAAATATAGTATTCTATATAGAAATATACTTTTATATATCATTTTTTTCCTTTCAGGGGAAAAAAAAAGAAGATTGTTTTGAGCTCTTTGTTGCATACATACATATATTCATGTCTTCATACAGAAATCAACTAGTTATGTAACAGATGGAAAAGAGAGAGAGAATGGTATGATACGATTAAACAATGAAATGAGGTAAAAATAGGTATAAATATATATATATAGAGGTTTATTTTACTTCTTAGTGTTTGTTTTCCAACAAAAAAAAAAAAAAACTATAAAAATATATATATTATTAAAAACTAAAAAAAAAAAAAAGAGTTAATTTTTGAAGACAAAAATCTCTACATTGTTTAGTAATATAAGTAATATACCTTAATAAAAAAAGTGGAATCATTGCATTAAAAAAATATATATATTCTCCAATATAGAAGCATAGGGGAGCATAGCTTCTGAGAGAGGCGGCCTATGCTTCTATGAATCAATTTCCTCCCGGTAAATTTTCCATCTATATTCTCTAATACGCTATAAGAGAGTTCCACATGTGTTTGTTTATCTTTATTGAATATTTCTTTGGAAGTAAAAGTGATGTTACATAAAAGATCAAATAAACAAACAGACAAACAAAGAAAGAGAGAGAAGCAAAAACAGACATGGGGGTTCATAATATTTGGTTTATGAAAAAAAAGAATTATTGAAAGAGAACAAGAGTTAACTAGATAATTGTATATCTTCACAGACTAGTAAACAACTTACTCCCAGTATATTGTGTGACAAATAACTTTATATAGGGATGAAATCAGTTTTCCTTCACTACCTAATCTTAATAATCTCAACAACATCACTTTGAGACAGAATATTCATTCCAGCTTTTGTTACCTTGTAATGGTTTAAACAGAGAGAGTTGAAGTAGTTTTCAAGAGATTTTACAATTTATATAGAAAAAGAGTGAAATAAGATAAGGTCTGTAAAGTTTATAAATTAATAAACCCTCAACATCAGCTGCCAACAGAAGCTACCCCGCTACAAAGTAACCATAGAGTTTCATGAGTTCAACTACAGAGAGTTGGTGGGGAATGTTCTAAACAAGGCTCATCTAAAGACATTTAGAAACAGCATCACACGGTATTCTATATATGGTTACACCAATTATATTTTAAACTGGAGTTAGCTATAATCTGAACTATACCTTTTTTTTTCCTCCAAAGGGATAGCCCCAAATTTAATAATCTGTTCTTCAAAAAAATTCAGTGTAAAAAAAAAATTGTCAAAAAAAAAAAATTACACAAGACACATGGTATCCAATATATGGTTACACCAATTATATTTTAAACTGGAGTTAGCTATAATCTGAACCAGAACTTTTTTTTTTCTCCAAAGAGACAACCCCAAACCTAATAATATGTTCTTTAAAAAAAATCAGCTCTGAAAAAAAATTGTCAATTATTCAGTGCATTAGACTATAGAGAAAATATCACTAGGTTTTAGTGAGGCTAAGAACCAACCAGAGCATGTTTACACAGTCCAGAAACAGCAGTAAGCTGCTAGTGGCAAAGATTCAATAAAACTGATGAAGGAACATTAAGAATTCAAACATCACCATTACATCAGGCAGTTTGACCAGATCTCACAACATTTGGGAGATATTTGTATCTCAACATTATTACAAAGAATATGGGAGAAAAAAATAAAAGAAAAATTTCTAATTATATAAATATAATCATAATATAGTTGATTTTTTTCCACTTTAAAATCAACCTTGGAGACCAGAAAAATTACCAAAATCTGTGATATTTCTTTTTCATTTATGACAGGAGAAATTCTATAAAATATGATTTGATCTTGAATCTCTCTCATGTTATTATACTTTCTTGGAAGAGAGAGAGAGAAAGGAGTAAATCTGGCACAGGATTGGGTGAATTCCAGCTAAAGGAATGGTGTAGGGATCATCATATTGAATAGACATCTAATACAGCAGTGTCCCATGAGAGCCCTAAAATATCGCTAAGCCTGATGCTCTCAACTAGAGGAGGTATCAAAGACTCCCAGGTAAAAGACAAGACTTGATAAGAAATCCCCTTTAGAAGAGAGAATGGGTTTAACTATGTTTCCAGTTCACTCATGGGAGACTACTGTTTAAAGATGAGATATAAAATAACAATAAAATTTGATATACAGGGCTAGTGTATTTGTGTTTACAGTATATATAGTACAAACACATATATATATATGACATAATAAAAATATGATTTTTATTATTCATAAAATAATTAAAATTCTATAATCACAGAGTTAAATTTTAAAATGAAATGGAATCCTTAACAAAAGGAATATAACCTAATTTGTTTTTTGTTTTTTTTTTGTAAATAGATAATAACATCGTTAGTTGTATGTATGCAAAAACTGTTTGCTTTAAAAAATAATCAAAATAATAAATATTTTTTGGGACAAAAGTTATCATTCATTTTTACCATCCACGACTGCATGAATTGGTAACGTAAATAGAATATACGTCCTTTTTTTTATGACATAAATACTTAAAAAAAAAAACTTTAGCATATTTCTATTACGGCTTTCCCTTTGTCAAAATGGCTGGTCCCACTTTTTTCTTAACCACAAAAAAAAAAAGAAAAACGTTATTAAGACAAGGTTATTTATTATAAGAGTTCCACCTAATCTGACTCAGTGACATTGAAGATCTTACCCTTCAAGATTTAGAGTAGTGAAGTTTACATTTTTTATAATTTCACACACAAGTATCTCCTATGTCAGTAGATGTGCAAACTTCAAATAAGTAAGAGATTGTGTGACACTTTAAGATTGAGTCTGGGAATAGAGTTGAAAACTTTGTTGGAGTATTTCTTGTTTACTATTACTTGTTCTACAAAACTCTATATAGTGGGCATTGATAAAATCCATCAGAGAGTGGAAGATATTTTCTTTTAAGAATCAAATGGTACACATGGAATTTATGAACCACCTTGAAGAAATTTTTTCTTACCTTTAGCTGTTTATTTAAAGAAAAATTTGCAATGATTACACAAAGAGGGAGACTTAAAAACAAAGTTAATATATATAGAGAGAAATATATAATCTATAACATATAATAATTAATTAATGAAATATATATATATTTGTGTGAGTGTGTGAAACACTTAACAAAGTAAATAGATCTCAAAAATAATAATAAAAATCGTGTGTAAGATAATAACAACAAAAAGTAAACAGAGGGTTGGTCCAGGTCACCACATGGCTGGAAGTTATTGCTCTAGAGATTCAGGGAAGAGATTTCATATGCAAATTTAGTGTTTGTGGTTTGTACTTGGGTATGAGAGGACATCCAGCGTGCAACTGGATTGCTGCCTTGGTGTCAAAATAAATAAATAAATAAATAAGGAGTCAACAGAAGAGTTAAAAAATAAACAATGTATATATCCCCAAATTTTGAAAACAAAAACAAAACATATCTAATAATTTATACATATTTTAACATAACAATGGTAAAAAAAAAATAATAAATTAATAAAATTTGAAAGAGCAAAAAAAAAAATCAAATACTTTTTTTTTTTTTAGAATTTCCAAAAAAGTTATAATAATAATAATTAATATGAAATAAGAAGAAAAGTTTTAAAAAATATTTATTTTAACAAAAATGTAATAAAAACAGCAATAGAGGGAGAGAGATTATAAATACTATTAATAATAAAACAAAACAACAAAGACAACAAGATGATGGAAGGAGAGGAAATTGGAAGACAACTGCGGCATTGCACACAATAAATAAATGAAATATTTGAGCAGCGCTACCACTTGAGCTATAGCAAGATCCCTTGCCACCAGGGGTCACACTATCCCTAGATGACAAACATCTAGAACAAACACTTTCTAGGAATATACAAAATAAAAATCAAGATTTGTTCAAAAGGTGTTTTTTTCCCCCATAATCCACAACCAATATCTCCCTGTTCTCCTCAGATCATAAGCGAAACAGCAATGATAAGTTTGCATCTTTCACTAGCTTTGGGGGGGATTCTACAAAAATAGACTTGGAGACCACAACACACAGAGTGGTGGGACCATGGGGGAGAGATATGTTGATCATCAGCCTTGGATCACCTCCACGTAGTTGGCTGGGTACAGGCCCACTCGGCCATCCTTCCTGCCCTTGCACCAGCCCTGGTCATCTTCATCCTCCAGTTTATCAAACATCTCCCCTGTACACACACAATCTGTGGTGTGAGCATTTAGATTGGGAAATACAGTAGAACCTCTCTGTAAAGGACAACACTTAATGGTAGAGTCAGAGTGTCCTCACTGAGGAGTTGCTCATTGGTAAAAGAAGTTGTTGTTTCTTATTCCCTTATGTAAAGCTTACACGAATTCCATGAGTTCATGCTCCTCGAGCTGTTTTATGATAAGCAGCGGCCTCTCCCAAATGTCCTGTTTAGTGCATCTAATGCAAGCCAAAATGTGTTCTGGAGCTGCAGGTGCCAAGATACACTTTGGGCAAGTGGAGTAGATTTTATTATTATTTTCTATCTTCTCTCAAAGGCTTGAGATGGTAAAAGGAGTAATTTTGTTGATGAAACTGTCCTTTGTAGAAAGCTGTCCTCTAGCGAGAGTGTCCTCTTATCGAGATTCTACTGTATTTGAAGATGTATTCAAAGCTTTACTACTATAATAGAATATCTCCATAACTGCCCCTTTTATAACAGTAATGTGGTAATGACATCATAATTCTAAGGTCCCAATTTTTAACTGGGGTTATAATGTATATAACAACATGGTTATAAATACCTCTGAGTCCCAAGTGATGTTGTTATAGCGAGGTTTGGCTGTAGAGTGAGGATAAGAACAAAAAAGCCCACAATAATGGTGAAGGCAACATGGACATGACATTAATTGGTTGTCTGCACCTCTCATTGAATTAAAATTGAATCCAACTCTCTCTTGACATTACCAAAAAAATGGAAGAATTCTGTGAAACTACTACTGAAATAAGAAGGTAGAGTCAACCTTGATTTGTGGCCAACAGAATTGAAGACCAAATTACATTTAAGACTTTCCAGTCCCAAATACAATACTAGTGGGATAACTCACCAGAGACAAATTGGATTTAAGACATGAGATGGCCAATCATATCTTGCTCAGTTTTAAATTAGGTGTGAGTCAACTGTATCCTTTCTTAAGATATTGCCCTTTTTAAACTATTGTCAAATATAATAAAGGACCTTTGGCATCTTCTTCTTTCTTATCTTCACTCAATCATATTAGGGTATCAAGTTGTGACCCTTGATGGAGTCTGTTTGACAACCATCATGACTGGGTGAAGTAGAATGTGTCTGCCTTTGTCATTAAGACTGGGTGCACTACTCAGTGGCAGGCCGACGTAGCTCCAAAAGAAATGGCCGCCTCTGACATGAGGAACAGACGCCATATGCAGCCACTCCTAACATGGAGTACAAACGCTGCTCATCCTGTATCCCTGGATCAGTAGCCCTTACAGGGTACTATCAGCTGGGCCAGCTGAGCCCAGGTTTTTTAGCGAGCTTGTTATTGCTCCCCCTCCTCCTTTGGCATGAAGCAAAATAGTTATTTATTATAGAAAAACATCAAAAATATGATTCTTTATCTTACAGGAGGAATGTCAAAATTTAGACATTATCTAGAGGTGAGGACAAATAGCAAATGGGTTTCACTCTTGCCCCAGAGGGACACACTGGAGGAATGAAAATAAATAACCTTTGTTATGACATCACACTGATAGCAGAGAACAAAGAAGACCTAAAAGAAATTGAGAGAGTTAGAGAATAAGTTAAAATTTTGTTTTATAAAATTACATAAAAGCGCAAAATCAAAAATTATAACTACTGATAAAATAAATAAATTAGAAATGCAACAAGGAAAAATTGATATAGTTGATGACCTCATATCCTTAAGATCACCCCTCCCAGGATAAATTTATCACTCTTATTTCTACATGTATTTTAAATAACATAGAAATTCCATGAGAGGATACTCACTTCGAAGACTTCTCACCCTCGAGGTCCGCAGTTTTTGGTCACCAAAATTACCATTTTTACTATTTAGCAGCTCTCCAGTAAGAGAAAATCACTTCCTAAAGGTAATTTTGCTATGTAACTAGGTGGCTTCCTCTACAGAGAGACCAATCTCAAGAGACCAACCTTGTTTGAAGGAGAGCTCATCAGCCTCCTGCCCCACGTAGTCATACAGGGCTCGCACAGGAACCCCTGGCTCCCCAGTGTCCACCAGCAGGGTGTTGTTCTCCTCCCAGTCTTCTTCATCCGACTGACCTCCTCCATTCCTGCCAGCAGCAGCAGCAAGTTAGCCAGTGTCTGAGGGCCCGGGGGTGGAAGGTACCCACTGGGGGGCTGTGCCGTTGTTGTGGACCTTCTTGCCATTCATCTTGAGCTCATTGTGGACTGGAGTGATGGGCTCACTGCCTGTCCCACTCTTCTTCTCCTTCTTGCTGTCTGAGTGGACTTCAGGGTTGTACTTCTGTCACACCACATTGGCTGGTGAACAACCATCCTGGCTTATCTTGGTAGTTCCTCCCTGGGCATCCTCACAAGGTAAGTAAAATCTATCTACAATAAACTTTACATATTTACACAAAAAAATAAGCTCCTTTTCTACCAGCTACTTGCACAGACTACAAAATTCTACGGTAGAGCTATCCAGGCACACTAGAGACAAAAATAGCAAAGGAATTAAGAAAAAGGCATCTTCTGATCAACTAAACTGCAGTTTGCTGATGGCTTGCACCATCTATTGGAATAAATATTGAAAATGTTGATTATTCCAGGATATTAGCCAGAACAAAACAAAAAATTAATTGATATTTATTCCAGCGTACGCAAGCCACCTTCTCAATTATATGATCAGGCATAGTTCTTAATTTTATCATCAGAACTGGTACATTGTTCCTTTTGTTCTATTTTTCATCAAAGTGGATCTGGTACTGATTGCTATGCTTATGAACAATTGAAAGGCTATTTAACTATTGAAAATTATGAAAACCCATGCTTCCTGATAAATTTAAGAAAAGCCATCAAACTTGGAACTATTTCATTTTTGTATTTTCCCATCAACTCTTTGTCCATCAAGTCCATCCCCCACCCCTTTTTTTTTAAATAAAATAAAAATTATAAATAAATTCAAAACTAAGAATGAATGCGGAAACTTGAAGACTTGTGTTACAATCTCCTGTTGGATGCTCTAAACATAAACACTGGAGAGAGAGAGGGGCCAGCAGAGGTTAGTGAAATAGAGGGAGTTAGTGGTGCTAGAGAGAGAGAGATGTCCACCACCAGAGCAAGCCACAACCACCACCACACACCAAACCAAAGCTCAACATTACTGGAAGGTCATCCGAGAACCGCTGCTGGTTCACCAACATAATGCCACTCTCTGGCAATGTCCCTTTCTTACTGCGACCGGCAATATCTCGGAACTCTTCAGAATAGTCCTGCACGCAGCGTGAGTTAGCTAACCCTTGTCACATTGCTGGGTGGGTTCCCTGCGCTGGGGTCCATGTTGGACCGGAGCAGCTTACCTCAAACTGGGGCCAGTTCATGGCCATTCCAAATCCGTGATTGTTGGACCACCACTTGAGGTCCTTGGAGGCATCTGCATTCTGGATGGTGAGCCGGAAGTCTTCGTAGATGTTGGGCAGACTGCACCCACCTCAGATAAGTTGGGTGTAAGGTACAAGAAGACTGAATTAATCCTCAACAAATTCCACAAAACCTCCTCAGAGAAACCCATAAGCAAAAAATTCTCTGAGCAACCAAAAAAAAAAAAAAAACCTGACATAATACAACCTCCTATGAAAGACCAGGAGTATTTGTGTTTTTTGGGCCATGGTCTCTCATGGGAGGTTAAACCAACCACATATAGAGTGAAAGTTGACCAAAACAGAACTATTCCAGTGCCCTCCAACAAATCCCATAAAAGTGGAAGTAAAATAATCCCATTCAAAAAATAATTATAAAAAAAAGCTATTCAGCATAGTGGTCATTGTTGTCCCAGAGACTATGTCCCATTTACAATACAAATTGCTCTTCTTTATATATATAAATATAAAAAAGCAACAGAAATTTGAGAACTTAATAGCGAGTTAACCTTAATAAAGAAGTCATTCTTCTATATATAAAAGTCCGACGGGCGATCTTGACCTCAATGAATGTAAAACTGTAATAAAACATAAATGGGATTTATCATGTAATTTTATTGGGAGGTCTGATTCACTAGAGGGTTGATGGACGGCTAGTATAAACCATTGATTTCTACAGCCATGACCCAAGATCAATCCCACACACATTGGGCACTTTTTTCCTGAATCGAAAAAAAAAAAAATTTACTATGGCCCTGGATCTTGCCCAAGTCCAAACCTACCAGTGAGTGCAAGTAATCAAACAGAGCTCTGGCACATTTGTAAGTGCAAAAAAGTCAAACTTCTGTCAATATGAATTTCAATCTGACATTCCATGCTGGCCAACCTCTGTACCAGAGTTAACAGTTGGTGGGGAATCTACTCACTCGGGGTCCGTGGAGATGTTGAGAGAGGAGTGGATGCCAAACAACATCTCCTTGAAGAATAGGAGCCGTTTCTCCTCCAGGTCCTGGCACTTGTCAAAGACAACCTTCATGTCCTCCATGTACTTGGCATTGTAGTCGTTGATCTCACGCAGAGAGACTTCATACCGCTCCTTACTCCTCTGGACTTCCTCTTTACAGCGGCACACGCGGTCCTGGAGCTTCTTCACCTGCACCCCAGCAGTCCGCTGTGACCACCTCGGATAAGTCACCAGTTATATTTCATGCTCTAGTTATCAGAATATATGGAGTTCATCTTCCATTTTCACTCAACAACTCATGTGTGTACATGATGAAACTGAAGGTGTGTGAATCAAAATGTTTCAGAGATATTCAATTATATACAGAGAGTAATCCATGTGAAATTATTCAATTTTGAAAAACTTATCTTGGGTGTGTGTGGATCAAATATCTTCAGATATTTTGACAATTCACCCTTCTCTTCTTCAAGAAGCACATCTCTAGAACCAAGGTGGGTAGAGAGAGAGAAGTGCTTCTAGAAGAAGTTGGGCAATCAGCCTTTTGTCATTATAGTAATACATTCAATACAAGTTTGTCTCATGACATTAAGACAAAATGATGTAGGTTACCTGATCAGGAGAGAATGAAGTATCTCCGTTGGCGTTACGCTCCAAGTTGGAGGCTGTTTTTTCATTCTTACAGGCTGTGTGGTAGTCTGCCTTGTGTTTGTTCACCTTGTCCAGCATCTTTGCCCACGTTTTCTGGGCCTGGTGCACAACATTCAGTCAGCTACATGCATTGCTCCATGGAGCACATAACACAGTCGTGTACATGCTGTGAATAGACTAACTATAACATAGTTGTGTATATTCCATGGAAAAAAGGCCCATAATACAGTTGTGTACATGCTATGGAATAGACAAACCATAACACAGTCATGTAATTTACATGGAATTTAGGCCCATAACATAATCTTGTACATGCTGAGTAATAGACAAACATAGTTGTGAACATGCCATGGAATAGAAGGCTCATAACTCATTTGTGCACACACATGCCATGGAATAACTCTGGGATAGAAGAACCATCCTTGGACAAACTCTGTGTGCCATTCAATGTGACCAGAGAGAGGCACGGGGGAATCTCACCTTCTTGAAAGCGTCATCCATCTCCTTTTTCTCCTTGAGATGAATTACAGACTTGTGGAAGTTGTCCTTCTGCCACTGCTTGATGTTGGTCACCACCTCGTTGATCAGCCGGTCCCGCACTCTCAGATGCATGTCACACACTCTGTCAGCTTCAGACAGGACACCCTTCCAGGCAGCCTCTGTAGTGCCATACTCTGGCCCTGGACACCATTCAAAACCTTCTTCCACCGTATTTTCTGGCAAGTCCATCTGGTGATAGAGAGATTGAGGCAGAGATTGCATTGCAATTGCTCTACATATCTACAGAGGGATGAATACATAGTTCACTTGTGTGTACAGTAACAACCTGTCTAAAGCAGTTACTTAGGGAGGAGAGATAGATAAATGACTGGATAACATAACACAGGTTCTCTCTGAACACAGATTCGACAAGATGTGCTGGGTGTGAACATGGAATCCCACGTAGTCCATGCCCCATTTTATTTTAATACAGTAAAGCCAATTTATTAAAATTTTAATCAGGATCCATGTTTGATAAACCTAAAAGATAAATTAAAAAAAAATAATGGGGGGGGGGGAGTAATTTTTAAAAAATGAAAAAGTGTAACTGTAATATAAAGATAAAAACTTAATACCAATTGGCTGACGTACAAGTTATTTTTTCTGTACAATATGTTTATACAAAGTTGGACAGTAGTTTCTCTTTTTAAAATCAAATCTAAAAAAGAAAGCTTTCTAGGAAAAGTGATTTCAACCTTAAAAAAAAAAGGTTTCACCCAATCAAGCTTTAAAAAGCTTGGTGGTCTTGAAAAGAGAAGAAGGTTTTGAGTAACAGGAGCATAGCAGTGAACCAGTGTAAACAAAGGAGGCCATTGCTGTGGAGGAGGGGCCAACAGACAAGCTCAGCCCAATTTCCCTGACAACTGACTAATTTATCTGTCCTTCCTGCCAACAGCCTGTTTGTTTCAGTAGCATCTCACCTGGAATTATGGATTGGAATCTACCTTGGCACTGAAGACTTAGTTTGAATGTGTCCAACAGGTGGACAGAATAAATGTGGTCTATGGGTCATACATTGGGAATACTCTGTGAAGGACATCTATTTGCAATGTCAAAGTGTTTTTTAGAGAGAAGTGTCCTCTTATGGAGGTTCTACTGTACTAAGTAGAGCCATGAGAGATTGTCTGAGAAATAGGGGTACTCTCAATAGATGTCCCAAGTCAGGTCATTTTAGAATTGAAAAAGGGTATTACATTCCCTACAAAATACTGTAGTAAACATTATAGCAGTGTTGCTCATGGGGTTTGTTACTGAAGTAATGTGTGGGCTGCAAGAGTTCCTTATGGGTTCTGCTGGATATCAAATTTTATGTTTATATAAAAACATTAACACATCAAATTAATTAAATAATTCTGAAGAAAAAAAAAACCTCATAACTATACACACAATGAATTCTGCATGATTTTCACCCCTCTATAAATATTTGTGTTGATAAATAATTCTAGGTGGGTCATTTTGATAAAAAAAAAATGTTTGGGTAGGAACCACTATTAAAGTCAATTTATATCTCTTACAAAACTTCCCTCCCCTCCTAAATATAGTAATAGATATAGGGAACAACACACACCTATATACAGTGAAGTAACAGAAAACCAACAAACACCACAAAGCCACCGCCAGGCAGTGTTCTCTACACAGAAGGATATTTCTAGGATAACTAGGCAGACAGCTATTGGTGTGGATTACCTCCCAGACTCCACGGCGACCAGAAAATATGCAAGAAAAAACACAACCCAACAAAGAAGTTGGATTGTTCATCTAGTCCAACTGCCACTATCTGAAATACCACGTGCAACTAGTTATCTCCAAATTGGGTAGGGATTAAGTGACCTGACTTCCCTGTTTTAACATACTGATTGACCTTGTCATCATAAGTGATAGAGCCAAGAGAGAGGTTATGAAAATAAAGATCCCTCACCCCCACCTCTCTCTCTCTATTGGGAATATTTATGAACAATCCAATTTGACCGAGCTAAGATACAAAACTCAACTCATTTTATTCACTACCAATTTCTAAGTAGCTCCTTTATGACGGAGGACTACTTACTATCAAATCTCCCTTTGAAAATTAAACGATTTATAGCCCGTCAAAGGATTCTATGGTTACTTTTCCGCGAGGATATCACGGGATTTTGGAACAGCGACCCCTTAAATTGCTACTTCTGCAATGTTGGCATCCAAGACAATTTGGTCCACTATCTATTCCATTGCCCATTCCTACATGAAAAGAGAATGGAAATTCGCGAAATTTCGGAGCTAACTCACTACAATGAACAACATGTATATAAAATCTTTACTTCTCTCCTGCTGGATAAAACATTTGTTTATAAATATTTTAAATTTTTCAAGGCAATTGATAAAATGAGAGAAGAAGTGCTCAACTCCACAGACAATGGCTGACTGCTCCCCCCCCCCTCTAAATTGCTTTTCCTCCTCACTCATGTACATATTTAACCGTTATGGGGAATCCCCTTGTAAGACAATAGTGTCTTAATAAAGGTTTTTTGTTGTTGTTTTGTTGTTGTATTTATGAACAATGTTGATGACCAACCCCCACAGTGTACAGAATGAAATGGGAAGAGGGGCAGAGGTATTCTTCTAAATTTATACTAGAACACCCCCTCCTCGATGACCAATCTATCTGAGCCCCTCACTGTGTGATCCACTTTGTTAAAAAGATCTGATGTTTTCTAACTTCCAAAGAGAGGCCATCTCCAGGACAAATCAGAAGTATTGATGTTTCTAGTAGGCCACAGCCTTTCATACGAGAAGTTCTATTGGTTTGTTGCATATACAGTGGAAGACCCTCCCATGGGTGACTTCTCACTAAACGTGAAGCTAACACACTCTAGGAGAGGTGGCCCTTCATTGGAGGTTGGATTATAGTATTTTTTATTTTCGGTTCCAAAATCACTTTATTAGGAACCGCTCAACAAGAGCAACCAAGTTTATGATAGTTGCAACAATGAATAATATGTGAAGGTTATTCACATATTAAACAAAATGTTAACGTGGGATTTAATCCCAGTTCATGACTGTCGGGAAACGAGGGTGTTACCCACTCATCCATCGACTTCTTTATATATTTTTTATTTTACAAAAGTAGACGTTTATTCACTCTTTTACTGTGCTGAAGAGTGTTGCTTTAAAGAATGTGAAAAGGAATATTTGGTTAAAGAGGAAGTTTTCAGTGTTTAAATGAGCAATCTAACGATGTGTGAAAAGATCGAGAACAAAGAATATTTTGAGACATTCAGAACACAGAGGGGTGCTGTACCTTTCTCGATGAGGTCGTTCCATTTGCGCGACCAGCCTTTCAAGGACTTGCCGTAAGCCTTCTCGATCTCGGCCCGTTCCTGGATGAGCTGCACCAGGTCGTTGCAGAGCTTGAAGCCGTCGTCAATGCGGCGGGTGGTGCGCTTGTAATTGCCAGGCTCCCAGAAGCTGTTGCTGGAAGAGCCCAGCACGGCATCGTCGCTGTGGTGGGACATTGCAGCCTCTGCAGCAGCAGCGGGAAGTGAGTGCCGCGAGTCACGCGATAAAGGTGGAGAAGAATCAAGAGACCTCAGGTGTTGAGGGAGATGTCACATTGTATAGTGTCACCTTTGTTCCTCCCATGGCGTGAGGAGTCGCCCCTGATATGTGTGTCATAGACACGGCAGATCACCTCGGTTGATATATGTCACCCTCGGGTGGCGTTCCAAGTGCTTCAATTAGAACAAATCCACTGTCATTAACGACTGTCTTTGTCGTAGTCTTTGAGAAAACGCATATAATTTGATTATTACTATCAATGCACTTTTCTCGCTATTCTTTTGAGGGAGAGAGAGACAACTTGCAACGAACGTTAGATGTTAAGCTAACATCGAATGGAAATAGAAACAAGTGAGAAAGGGGGGGGGGGAGGCGAGATGTACTTCTCCATCAAGGTAAGATAGTCGGTATAGAGAGCACATCATTTTCTACATTTGCTAAGCCCTGCATTTATAAGTAAATAGTAACACTACGATAATATTTCTGGGGTAGATTTGGAAATATATATATTTTTTTAAATGGGAGAAGGACGGCGTTAAGAAGACGGAATTAAGTGAAAGTAAAATTCAGAGAGAAAATAACTAAATACTCGAGCGAGAAAAAATAAATTTGGCTAAATATGGCCTGGGCTAAGGAGAGAGAGGCAGAGCTGGCACCTACCAAGTTGTCGCATTCTTGGCAATCCACAAGTCATCATAACCGGCAGGTGTTGTCGCAATGACGCCGGGATTCCGGGACGATTGCAATGCCATCTTCACCCAGGACTGATCAGCTGACGATGCCCCAAAGTGGAGTCCCACCAAGGGGAAGTCCGTAAACTACAAGGACGCCATCCATCGATGCGTGCGAACAGAGTTACGAGGCAAAGAAGTGCGAATATAACGTGATGCGGATTAATCAACCTTATGTGAAGAGCTCTTTGCTACAAGGATCACAATCTTTAGCAGTTCGAAGGCTCTGGTATCGCAGGGCCTCACCCATCGAAACATCGGAAATGCTCAGTCACTTTCAGCTTCAAGGACTTAACTAATGTGAAAATAGATCAGAGAGATGCTCAAAACCCTATCGACTTCCAAATCAAATCCACATATTTGAAAAACAAATGGTTATTTCCAGGTACTGAGGAATTACAACGTCTGCCAAATTTAATCCCAAGTCAGAGATGCTCAAGGTTGCCAGTTTCCAGGCAATGTCAAAGTGGTAGACCAAACGTAACACTAAGTTTGTAACATTTCCTCGCCTGCATATGGAAGGCCGAAGTCTCACAACTGGGCGAGGAAGACGGGATGTTTGTCAGAGAGGCGACAAAATTAACTCAATCAGAGAAGGTCGCGGCGAGAAGGTCAGTCAAAGTGGTGGCGATTGGCATTCGTCCACTCACCCACACACCGGCCTTGTATAGCCTTACAGTGCCTGCTTCATTAGAACTCAACACCTGCCGAGAATTTCCACAATTGAGGAATCTTAGCGGGGCCGCACGCGCGTCACTGAAGGAATCAGCATGTTTCCACCCTTGTCGAGAAAGGACCGGATCCGAACTTCCTCCGTGATGGGGAATGTTCCCCATAAATTTCCAGTAGGTCATCAGCTCGCGTTAATTACGTCCCTGCCCTTTGTGCACACCGCTACTACTGAATGGACCGTTGGCGATTGCCTTTCTATCTCAAATATTGCCAGATAAGTTTTTTTTTCGTGCGCACAAGGTTTGAGGTAGTAAGATTTCCAAGAAACGGAATACGAAGGGGCTGTTTCGCTCTTGCTTGCCATATTTGAAGGGCCGGTAGATTTCTACCGTATAGAACGGCAGGGGCAAAGAAATTAACGACGCATTTGGCGAGAGAACAAATGTTTTCCCAAACACCAGTCTCCTGTGTAGAAACAGTTTGCTGTTGCTTGTTAGAGGATAAAACGACCGAGCACAGTTTAAAAGGATGTTGATTAAGACATCAGAGTTCATTTATTAGCTATTCCATGGTGTATTAAAGGACAATTATTCGACTTTTCTAGAACCGTATTGCACTATCTCAATAAGAGGCGATATAACATATAAATATCGACCCGTTATAAAATACTTAAAACCTATTGACGATCAATATCATTTGGAACTTCAGGAAATCTCGGTTGAATAGGTTAAGAGAACGACCACAAAGAGATCAACAATAGTTGATGTTCGCGCAGGCGACTCCTAGAATTAGGTCAAAATCCGAGTGGAGGATCAATTCTATTGTATGACATCGCACGTTTGTCTGCAAATGCTCAACATTTCTAAACATTGATCGGTTTTACCTATGGTCCATCTTCCTAGACAGATCTTTCCTTCCTTCTTCTTCAAACTTCCTTCTTCTTCTCCAAACTACACACTATAAATTTCTCCAAACCGCTAACTATAACACGAATAACGATACGCCTTCAGAGGATATCAGAGTCTCCACATCCCTTTAGCACCGGAATAAAACAGAAAGTTCCCTCGCGGTAGGAAAGTGTGGAGCAATACGGATTTAACAACGTTCAGAGTTCGTTCGTTTATCAATTCATCGATTCGATTGGTATGCCTTACAACGGGTGGATCATTATTTGCCAGGAGTCCAGCATGCCTATTTCTAATTACGGGTGTGGTGGCCCCAAACTATACTCGGCTAATGAAATGGACTCATTAAAAGATAATTAATTATTGTCTTTCTATTGATGTAGGTCGTGCTGATTAGCGGCGACACCCGTCCAGAATGGGGACGACATCTCTGGGTGGGGGACATCTGTGGTGACGCCGCGCACACCAACCTGGTCAATTATCCTACACTGGTATGTTGGCTCCAGTCCCGTCAGTGCGTACAATCTGAGGGAAGTTTAAATTTATAAACTCTTTAAGTGAGTTTTGGTGTTTCGTTTAAAAAATAAGCAATTCCTTACTCTGTGCCACTGATTGACATGCGCACACGGATGATTGTCAAGTAAAATAACTGGCTGATGGCTGGTTGAAGTTGTCCATTGGAGCTCCTTTGAGCAATTCGACTAGATAATTTGTCAAAAACGTCAACGTCATGAGAAAAATATTGGGAGAGCCTGGTTCATTAATGGTGAATCCTCCCAATATTTTTCTCATTGCAGTAATGCCACACACAGTAGAGATATTTATTTATTTTAAAATAATAATAAACAAGCTTGTGCTCAACTAGTTTAGAATTTTGACCAGAGAGAGAGAGGGAGTATTTATACCTTATAATTAATATGGAACTGCCCATATACCCTCCGACGTTTTATACACGTTCAATAAAATATTTTTGACAAATTATCTAGTAGAATTGCTCAAAGCAGCTCCAATGGACAATGTCAACAGACTCTCCCTCAGCCAGTTGTTTTACTTGACAATCATCCGTGTGCGCGTGTCAATCATCTGGATTCCCATCCTTCCGGGTGACATTCTTTCTAAAAGGTCGTGTAACTTCAAGTTATTTCCATTTGTCTAAGCAAGTGAAAGATAACGTTGGGGAATTACCGAAGGAAAAATTAATCGTTTTATATTTTCTCCTGTCAGATCTTAATTATCCAAAGATAGCTAAAGCCAAAGAGGACGCACTTGTTTTCCTCCACCATGATGAAAGGAGACCAGTGTGCTAAGATAGGCCATCACCTGAAAGTAAAAACGATTTCTCGTTATTATGCGCCAATCCGTATTCAGTGAAGACGGTCTCCATTCTTCCTATTGTGTCAGCAGTTCTGTCCAAAAATATATGGCAGGGACCTTTCTCTTCAGCATGTTCCAATTTGCCATCAAACATGTATCACAAGAAACAATCTAATATTTTCTACATTCTTCCTATGTTACTAGTTGTACCGCCGAACAAGTATAACAAGGAACCTTTTTAAAAGAAAAAAAAAAGCATCTGATCAAGAGATTCTTTTTTCCCGCTTAATATAACCACTTGATACCATTACACAACTTAACTTTTGAAATGATAATAATAAGAAAAAAAAAAAAAAAAAACAGACAAAAGATCAGGTGTTTTGATATTAAAAACAAAAAGGCATATCCTGATCACTCACACGAGAAATTTAGATGGCAGAGCGCCATCTAGTGGAACAAAAATCAACTAAACGTTGATTTAGCCTGTTCCATGATATTTGGCCAACCCATTTTCTTGATAAATCATGAAAAGCCAACCACGAACGCGTTTCGGGCTGTTGGCTTCGTCAGTATGGTGCAGGCTGTACTTCAACGACCAAAAATTTGGTTCTAGAGGCTTCTTGACAAACCAAGAAAAGGGTATTTAAAGCCAAAAATTGCGTAAATATGTTGAACATGTGAAAAAAAAAAAATGGCAAAAAGGTCAGGTGCTGGCAAAATATCACGGAACAAGTTAAATCAACGTTTAGTTTATTTTTATTCCATTAGATGGTGCTCTTCCATCCAAAATGTTCGTGTGAGTGGTCAGGATATGCTTTTTTGTTTGTTGTTAATATCAACATCAGCCGGTCAGTCTACAGCTCTACACACCACCGAGGCGACGAATGGAAATCCAAGTAAAGGATACTTTGGTGGCAAAAAACCGCTAGAATCCAACTTCCTCGAGGTATACCGGCAAGTTTTCCGAAAGATAAAAACGGCATCACGATAATACATTTGGCCTTAATCCCAGTTTTATATGTGTCGGTTTATAAAAGTTCCCGTTGCTCCCAGCTGTAACTTTAGCGTCTCGTTTTTCTTAACGTTTTAATATATAGAAGGTATTTACTCAATGTGTGGAAAACTAAAACGAAATCCTTCAATATGAAACCCTCTTTCTATAAAGGAAACATTTTTTGACCCTTTAATGAAAACTCTCTAAATATATATACACACTCATGGACAAAACTTAAGAAAGTTGTACACTTTTAGCATGTATATCGGGATTCAGATAACTCTGAAATATATTTGATACACAGTGATCTTTATTAAAGACACATGAAATAATAAAATGTGAACAAATTTGACTCTGTCTCCTTAGAAAAAAAAAAAAAAAGACGACCGGCGATATCGAAGAGTTTCCACTTCCTTTAAGTTTTGTTCATGAGTGTATACATATGGACACTTTTAATATTTCTCGGAGTCTTAAATTCCGTTATAGAGAGTTTTATCTGCATTGTTTTCTGTGCCAGTTAAATGGGTACTTCAATAAAGATGGAGAAGAAGATATTTAATAATTTGGTTCAGATAACTCCGTCGCATGTGTGCCGGGCTACTGTTCTAGTTCCGTTGTATAAATACGACGAATCATTTGAAAGTCGAGGCTGAATTCCCAGTTCGATTATGTATGACCTCGAGGGAGGGAGGGTGAAATACAAATGTTCAGGTTTTCAACTACCTTGGAGTTATCAACTACCAAATTCGTTATTACCCGCAACCATCTATTAAGAAGCAGGATACATTGTCATCGAGGGTGAGCGTATTAAATCGTTGATTTTAAAAGTATAATCGTGTCCCATGTTATAATCCGAGAGAAAGACAGCTATTGGGATATGATTATGGATACTAAACGCTCCCCTAAGATGTTCAGAAATTGTCCATATCTATTAAATCCCGAAAGTAACATTCAATATCAGTTGAAGACTCGCTGCTAACTTTCAACCTCCGATCTACAGTTCTGAACAACAGCTATAAATCTGCTTACCCTCTCACAGCGCCTTCTCTCGGTCCGTCACACATTCTGGTACAGTTCTGAACAACAGCCATAAATCTGCCTACCCTCTCACAGCGCCTTCTCTCGGTCCGTCACACATTCTGATACAGTTCTGAAAGTCGCAGCACGGGAGGGATTTATGGTGTCTAGGACATAAACGAGATTCCATCGAACAACAGCCATAAATCTGCCTACCCTCTCACAGCGCCTTCTCTCTGTCCGTCATACATTTTGGTACAGTTCTGAAAGTCGCAGCACGGGAGGGATTTACGGTGTCTAGGACATAAACGAGATTCCATCGAACAACAGCCATAAATCTGCCTACCCTCTCACAGCACCTTCTCTCGGTCCGTCATACATTTTGGTACAGTTCTGAAAGTCGCAGCACGGGAGGGATTTACGGTGTCTAGGACATAAACGAGATTCCATCGAACAACAGCCATAAATCTGCCTACCCTCTCACAGCGCCTTCTCTCGGTCCGTCATACATTTTGGTACAGTTCTGAAAGTCGCAGCACGGGAGGGATTTACGGTGTCTAGGACATAAACGAGATTCCATCGAACAACAGCCATAAACCTGCCTACCCTCTCACAGCGCCTTCTCTCGGTCCGTCATACATTTTGGTACAGTTCTGAAAGTCGCAGCACGGGAGGGATTTACGGTGTCTAGGACATAAACGAGATTCCATCGAACAACAGCCATAAATCTGCCTACCCTCTCACAGCGCCTTCTCTCCACCCAAACCACAAGTTCTCTCTCTCTCTGACAACTTCCATCCACCAAGTAGGTGAGAAAGAGTTAGTTTCGATAAAATAAGTACTTAATTAACTTTACAAAAATTATTCCGTTTTCATTGGCGATTTCAATATAATTACATATAACTCATCTAAATTTTGTCTTTTAAAATAAAGCATTAATCGTTTGATAAACCTTCGGTCACAGCCCTTTAACAGAGCATCACCGTTCAATCTGAAATATGGAGCATTTATATTCATATTCTAGAATACCCAAGAATGCCTTCTTTTATGTCAATTTTTTTTTTTTTTTGGAATATCCATTCAACGTGTCTTGGAAACAAAATAATCAATCAAAGAAAAAGTCTTCAAGAAAAAATAACCGAATTTATGTCAGCACGCGGTATAATTACAAAAAAAAAAAAAAAAAAAATGAACTGCGCATACTCGTCAGGAAATAGTGTAAGAGGGAGTCAGTGACAAGCGCACAAACACTAACACACAAACACTATAAATATATAAACAGATGCATATAATGCGAGAGAATATAACCTTCACTACGGAATAAGTTGATAACTGTTGAAGAGAGCTAGGGCCGAAAGCTTGTGGAATAATAAATAGTAAAAAGTCAAATTTTGTGGGGAGAAGTTGGGGTTTCAAAAATCATAAGTTTAATGTAGCTTCGCTTTTAACCCGTCATAAGCTACTCGTCCTTCTAGCGGATGGTGAAAGCAGCGTTGCCTCAGGATGGGACCACCCTGGTGACAAGTCGGCAGCGTCGGAAGTGTTAAAAAAAAACAACAGGGAAAGGGGGGAGGGCATAAACAAGTTTGCCGGCGATTGTGACCCGACACCTCCTAGTTAGCTTGGAGACGGCCAGCGATACCTTTCTTATTTAGCTTCCACCATCGGTACATCCCCTCTCCAACTTCCATCACCGGTACATCCCCTCTCCAACTTCCATCACTGGTACATCCCCTCTCCAAATTCCATCACCGGTACATCCCCTCTCCAACTTCCATCTCCGGTACATCCCCTCTCCAACTTCCATCACCAGTACATCCCCTCTCCAACTTCCACCACTGTACATCCCCTCTCCAACTTCCATCACCGGTACATCCCCTCTCCAACTTCCATCACTGGTACATCCCCTCTCCAACTTTCATCTCCAGTACATCCCCTCTCCAACTTCCATCACTGGTACATCCCCTCTCCAACTTCCATCACCGGTACATCCCCTCTCCAACTTCCATCGCCGGTACATCCCCTCTCCAACTTCCATCGCCGGTACATCCCCTCTCCAACTTCCACCACTGTACATCCCCTCTCCAACTTCCACCACTGTACATCCCCTCTCCAACTTCCATCACCGGTACATCCCCTCTCCAACTTCCATCACTGGTACATCCCCTCTCCAACTTCCATCGCCGGTACATCCCCTCTCCAACTTCCATCACCGGTACATCCCCTCTCCAACTTCCATCGCCGGTACATCCCCTCTCCAACTTCCATCGCCGGTACATCCCCTCTCCAACTTCCACCACTGTACATCCCCTCTCCAACTTCCACCACTGTACATCCCCTCTCCAACTTCCATCACCGGTACATCCCCTCTCCAACTTCCATCTCCGGTACATCTCCTCTCCAACTTCCATCACCGGTACATCCCCTCTCCAACTTCCATCGCCGGTACATCCCCTCTCCAACTTCCACCACTGTACATCCCCTCTCCAACTTCCACCACTGTACATCCCCTCTCCAACTTCCATCACCGGTACATCCCCTCTCCAACTTCCATCACCGGTACATCCCCTCTCCAACTTCCATCGCCGGTACATCCCCTCTCCAACTTCCACCACTGTACATCCCCTCTCCAACTTCCACCACTGTACATCCCCTCTCCAACTTCCACCACTGTACATCCCCTCTCCAACTTCCACCACTGTACATCCCCTCTCCAACTTCCACCACTGTACATCCCCTCTCCAACTTCCACCACTGTACATCCCCTCTCCAACTTTCATCTCCGGTACATCCCCTCTCCAACTTCCACCACCGGTACATCCCCTCTCCAACTTCCATCACCGGTACATCCCCTCTCCAACTTCCATTGTCTATGCTTGTAGAAAGCAGTTTGACTTTTGCACTTGCCAGAGCCCGTTTGTTTACTTGCACTCACTTGTGGGGTTGAACTTTCGCAAGAAACGGAGATTTTATTTTCTTTATAAAAAGTGTCCAAATGCGAGATTCGGTTCCAGGTCATGACTATACAAAATCGAATGCCACTCCTCCACCAGCCCCGCGAGCAGCAATCAACTGTGGGAGTTGATCGCCTTCCACAGATACCTTAGTAGTACTTGTGAATACACTTCGTGTTTGTTAGAGATGTTCAAGACGGAGACGACAGATGGACGGGAGGAGTGTGTTCCCTTAGCTAGCCAAGCGAGAGGCTGGGAAAACTTGCGATAATGGAGCGAGACGTCGTCCAAGGATGCTTTTTTGGCTACCAACTCTTCCCCCTCACCATTAAAGAGATTCGTCAATGTCTGGGACATTTCAAGCAGCTAACGTGACGACATCTTCGAAAAATTAACTCTTCATAATTATTTGTTCTATAACAAAATCGAAATTTCATCAGAGATTTATAAAGCCGATTTTCAACTAATAAAATAAACTTCCCAAACAGTTTTAAAGAAACCTTCAACATAGCCAACCACAACCAGTCAGTCTTTGGCAGCTTTCCTGGTTAAGGCATCGATTTAGAGCGAGAAACGATTGTTTGTCTGTTTAATCTGTTTATGGAAAACGCGCTAACGACTTGATTTCAGAGTTCCAATTTGCCGTGTGCTAGACATATCGTCCCAAAAGTCTATGAAACATATATAAAAAATTTATGCTATATATTCAAATGATGAGGACCATAGTTTAAAACCATGGCATATTGGATTTTGTCTTAAATTTCCAAAAATGGTGGTGTGGTTGATTCTTCATCACTACATTTAGGTTTTGTGCTGGGATGATGTGTGGGGAACATAATGCATTGTTTAAATGAAATTTTAAAGGGAGAGAGGTGTCTCTTTTGGGACACATAGACGCTAATAAAATTAGCGAATGAACCTATTTATTGTTTTTTTATTTCTAATATTTCAAGTTATTATCCAAGTGTGGATTTTGTGATAGATGTAAGTGTTCTATATTGATGAGATATCAGTGAATTGAAACAAACCTACATTGGAAGAGCGAGTTCTCTGGAACCAAAACAGAAAGCCCAAGACAGGTTTTACCTTCTTTAAATCGATTTAGGTGACATTTAAAAATTTAGAAAAACGTCTCTTTTTTACTTCTCTGATCAATTATTCCTTCAACGTTCAAAATCAATCCGCTTTCTTTAAACACTTTTTTTTTTTCACAGAGCCATACAAATTTTTTCTCTAAAAGAAATTAATAGAACGAGTTTTTAGATCGGTGTATTTTCTGTGTTTAGTCGGCGGTTAATTTATTCACACAACTCGGGGGCATTACTAGGGGAATGAATTCCAAATAAGATCAGACTTTTTCTCCCCTCTCTCTCTAATTGGAAAAGTTAATTGAATCGTAAAAAAAAAAAAAAAGGAAAAAAAAAAAAAATCCCAAGAGTGTGGGCTGATGAAAGTGTAAATACTTTGAAGGAAATTGTTTTGTTTGTTTTTTGGATTTGGTGTCTTGATCATTTGGTCGAGAATCCGTTTACTGTTTATATATCTCATTCCTTAAAAAATATTAAATTTTTATTATCTACTCGTTGAATCAGCAGATATCGCTACCGTGTAACGGCAGTCCAAATGTAGATCTCCTAAGGAGAAATGTACTTAATTTCCGCTAAGATGGCGAAGATATTCCCTGAGATTCGTGAAGGCTCACCCGCGCCCATAGAAGATCGTCTTTGTATAAGTAAAGCTAAGAAGAGGACTTAAGAAGATTCGTATAGGCTTACATGTAACAAGAGATCGTTCTTGTCTACGAATAAATAAAACTTGGGAGACACACTTAATTTTTATACCAAGCTCCGAAGAGATTCCAAGAGATTCGAATCGGCTTGCACGTCACGAGATTTTCTTTGCCCAAGCAAGGAAGACGCACGCAATTTCTGCTAAGGTAATGAAGAGATTCGTGTAGACTTGGACGTGCCAAGAAGAGATCTTCCTTTTCTACAAGATTCTTGTAGGTTTGTCCTTGACCGTAGATATCGTCTTTGCCTAAGTAATGCTAGGAAAATGTGTACTTATTTTCTGTTAAGGTCCCCAAGAGATTCCGTGACGACATGCGGAAATGACGGAGAACAACAAGCGCACGCTAGCCCAATTACACCCGACCGTTTTTGTACGGGAGCTTCTTCTTGGACTCGGCCTTGTAATGATATCCTAAACGATCCTCCCATAATTTGTTTGTATTTGTACCAGAAGCTGGGTTCGATTTCCCACGGGGAAAGTTTTTTTGAATTTTAAAGAGAACATTCTAATAAATACGCTACCCCTAATTCTTGCAAACACCCTAATTCAAGCAGGATGCAAAGGTAAACAAAAATTGTCAATGGACAAACATGCGAATTCATTACAAAACAATACTGTCGCAACCTTTACTATTTACCAGGATTAGGCCTTGTACAAGGCGAACATTTAAGAGAATACATTTGAAACATTTAATCCTATTAATTTGAAGAAACTACTAACAAAACGGAATGCAGAGTAAATACCAGAACCATGTAGTCCTGACATAGCTCTAACGGCCGAGTAAGTAAGTAAGTGTGCCAAATAGTAGCGGTATAACTACAATATGTTAATATTCCCCCAATCTTGTAGATGGTGTTGGTTCGTCAAAGGCTAGCTAGCTAGGTCAATAGGTGTAGAGCACCACAACTACCATGCTGTTCTCTCCTCACTCACAATATCATGGACATCAGTAAACCTGTCCGTAGGGTTTGTTTTCAGGAATCTCTAAGGATGGTAGCGTCAACGATGTGTTGGAGTCACTCGCGGGCTTCCGCCCACTACAAGATCCAGCTGTGGAACCGGCGTAGCGGCATGCCGGCGGTCACTCACCCCCCACGGCTGGCCCCCTCGAGGAGATCGCAGTCCGTTCTTGGATTTTGGGCCTTCTCGGAAGAGATCTTCATTTTTATTTATCCTTTAAAAAATCAATTAATAAAAAATGTCCTAGGGCTAGAAAGCACAGTGGCCTACATGTATTATAAGAATCACTCCACAGATATGAGAATGTCATCACCAGAAAGGACACCACGAGGACATCCGTTCCAAAGGATAGGTCATGAGCACCCAGTCCATCCCCCGCCAGCTAGCTGTCAGTACCTACCTCACTTCAGTGTCTGCACTCAACTTTCCCAACCTACAAACTTTATCCCTCCAGAAAATGGTCACGATCCCAAGTTGGTCTGATTCGCTTCTCAGAAAACCCGCGTTTATTGAAGTTTGTGATAATTTATTTTAACATCTCTAAAAGAAACTGACTTACCAATTCTTTCGAAAAGTTCTTTCTAGTCCTTTGTAGAGTCGACGGCCTACCCTTGTATTCTTTGGTTGGCCAAGCTAGCGTCACAGAGGTTCCATATATGGGTGCGGCGAACCCCGAAGTTGTGTGTCGCTTCTTTCTAACGTTTCCGCCATCTGAGAATGAACAAACGACCCTACCATGCTAGTAATTAAAAAATAATGTTTCAGCCGCTTTTGAGTCACGTTATGCACGGATCTTACAAGTCCCGTTTGTTTAATTTCGCGTTGTCTGGTGGCTTGCAGCCCACTCTGCCAAATAATGATATAAAATGCTATTTGGGCTCGCGTGATAGAATCGTTCAAAGTGCAACAAAGATCTTGCAAGTACAAAATCTCAGCTGTATATCGACGAGTTTGTTAAAGATTAGACTGTTCAGCGCGACCTGTTTTTAATCAAACAGGATGAATTTCAACAATTTGTGAACTGAATGCGAAAACATATGTTGAGAAAGGTTTGGTTCATCAGTGGGGGAGGTTCACCACTGACGAGCCGAATATTTTCCAAATTCAGTCCACTATTGTAGAAATTCATGCTGTTTGAAAGGTCGCGCTGAAGAGTTCGACGTCATACGCCACGTACTGATCGATCCACTAGAATTAATACCTTGATTCACTATGGCGACCTCGCTTAAAATCGCTGATTTTACAACCCATAGAGTACCTTGAGGAGAAAAAAAAAAAAAAAAAAGAGCAAAGACTTCTAAACTTGGCTAAAAATATATATAACACTCCAAATCTCTCTCTCTCTGTATTGCAGCAGTTATTGTTTAAATTTAGAGGTGTGTGTGTGTATGGGAGGGGGGGGCAATAGACGCATTTGGACATCGAAGGAGTCTGGCTAAAAGCGGCAGCTTTTATAAAGACCTATCTTAAATGGACACAATATAAGCCATGATAGTGGGTAGGGTTTTTTAATACCGTCTCTACACATGAAGAAACAGTTCGAGGTTTGCGTTTACAAGATGTCTCACAACATCTATAAGTAATTACTACTGGGGTTGGGGTTATTTTATCAGTTTTATTTATTTATTTTTTGAGACAGTTTCGAGATGCAGGTTTTGAACCCAGGTGGTAATTATCGACAGATCCTCAGGTATGCCACCGCCACATGCTGAAAAATTAAAGCACATTATATAAATAAAATACGTAACCATTGCAGTAACGGTAATCATTTAAAAAGCGTTTTCAACTATACACACGCCTGGTACATGAAATTTAGCCTTACATTCTCAATTCTTGCGTGTTACCAGAAATCTCTTCAGTGAACAAAGGTTAGGAACCACTGGTATAGACCGTCTGTCATAGAATCCTCGGCAAAAACACTCAGCCAAACTGAGGAAAGCATTTCAAGTCCAAGCCTTTAAAGAAAAAGGGCCGAGTCCTAAGGCAGTGGAACAACTTACCCCCCAGGGGATGATAGCAGAGCATGTCTCCTCACTCTAGCTCCGTGCGACATGAGGACGTCCTCATTAACGACAAACGACAACGTCATCTCCCCCTACCCACATCTTCAGTTTTCAAGGGCTTGTAACCAGCGCACTTTTCTTCAGTTTGGTACATATTTCCATCGTTAAGTCACTACCTAGAGATAAAATAATAAACTCATTTTATTACGCATTATTTATCTTACCTTCATTCTTCAAAAACATCAAGGCTACTGACACCTTCAGTAGCAAATCTCAGTATAATACTTTGATTGCAAACAGCCAACCTGGAGACTTTCTATCTAACCAGCTTCATTCTTCACACTTCAGGGATACGACCTTGAAAAAATGATCGACAATTTCGGTAAGGAAATATTGTGTAGATGTAATCATAATAGACTAAAACGTTTTCTACGTAGGAAAAAAACAAAATGAACGGACACTCGCTAGAGGACACTTCTATACAAAGGATACTTTGGATATGAATTTATGTGTTTTCCTTTGTAGTGTCACTTTCAGAAAAAAAAAATCGATGATTTTCTTATGATTCCACAATCGGAGTGGGGAGATGTTTGGCATAATGTTCCGCCGCGAAGAACTATCTCCTTGAATTGAGGAATTCTGATCATGGCTTACTTGCGCCATCTATCCAATAGAACTATTCGTTGATTTTGAATTATTCCAGAATATTGGTTAAATACCCATTCTTGATAAATCAAGAAAATCCAAACACGTACGCATTTCAGGCTTTCGGCCCTCATCAGCGTGGTGCAAGCTGAACGACCCAAAAGTTGGTCCTTAATACGCCTGAAATGCGAACCGTGGTTGTTGGGTTTTCTTTATTTATCAAATAAAAAGGACATTTAATCAACATCCAGGAATATATATATAATAAATCGACGATTAGTGGATATTTATTCCGATTGTTAGCGCTGCCAGTTTGACGATTGGGAGATGTCTTGATATAACCACCTGAGGATAAATTCACCTTTATCGTATTTTTAAAGTCTTTTTTCAAATTAAATGGTCATAATAACCATCCAACAAAAAAGTCGTTAGGGAAGTAGCTAGGAGCAAGAACTTCTATGAGAAATTAAAAAAAAAAAAAAACTGTCAAAATCATCAATTGAGAGAGTTTAATATATATATATATATTTTTTTTTTTCTGTTTTAATGGTTGTGTATTAAAAAAAAAGTTATTCTAAAAAAAAAAAAAAGACAATAAAATAATTATAGCACTGATAATGATAATTTTAATATATTTTCCCATATAGATCACGCCATGTATGTGGTGTTGAGGTTTAAAAAAACAACAAAACTTCTCCAAGTCTATCAATGTATGGGGCGTTAGTATGCTAGAGAATGTTGCCCCGCAACAAGTTCCTGGAACGGCTAGAGTAGAGAAATTTGCGTCAATTTCTGAGTGGAGATGACTGAACCTTGATATCGCAGCAGCAAATTACAGAGTAAGTGATGATTAGTCAGTCGTATATACTAAGAGATACGTTCACAGAGAGACGTCAATAAAAGCCATGGAAACCATCCATAAAATGACTAAGAGCTGAACAGAATGGAACTGCTTTGACGTCCATCGGGTCTGATTTCATTAGAAGTCCAGAGGGAAGATCCATGGAAGAAGCTTATAATTGGAGTAAACGAAAGAAGTGAATGTAGGAATTTCGATAGAATTCGAGATAGGAATTGACAAGAGTTAGTTTTACCGAATATCTAGAGAAAAAAAATGAAGACTTAGTGGAGAGTTCACGAACATACATAGAATATTCTCAGAATAAACAACAACAAAGACTGAGATATCACGTCAATACGAGGATACTCTTCATACGGATCTATTAAACCAGAGGTTTCCAACCTTTACGCCATCCTCACACTTCAGGGGTTCGTGAATTTATTTACAGGCAAGAAATAAACGCTTATGAGAATTTTGGGCTCAATTCAATGTACATGATGTGTAGAGTTGATAGCCTATTTTAAAGTAGTATTTGCAGCTTTACAGGCTCATTACGGCTTTTCTTGGCCGGTGAGAACACGAAAGAGCTGACGGTTCCCCTGGAAAAAACCCCCGGTGTTCAATCAGACTGCTCTGGAGTTTCGAAATTGAGGAAGGAAAGCTGATCCGGTAATTTCTGACGAGAGGGGGGCTTCCTGGAATATGATCATTTAATAAACGCGAGGTTACCTAATGACGCTTTCGAAAGACCTTCTTGAAAAAAAAAAAAAAAAAGACGGTTGTTAGAATCTGGGCAAAGTCCAACTTTGACGAGGGGAGATTGTCATCCATGTGCTAGGAATGTTTCACGTGTCGTTCCTGCTATTTCCTCCAGTTTTGCCTGCTGTAGTAGTTGTAATGTCCATCAAGTATCGCAGGGGTCACGATAGTATATCACTTCTGTTGTAATGGAAGTTGTATTGCTTAACAAGTATCGTAGAGCCTTGTTACTTTCTGTAGAGTTTCTACTGTAGCACAGCGCAGAATAAGTATCACAGGACTAACTTCTGTAGCATTCGAATTTGTAGCAGTTGTGTATGTACCGCAGTAAACAGTCACATACCCTAAAATAATGCAAAAAGTGGACAAACAGACGCAAATCGCTCAAGTCAAATTTACCTTAGTCTGGGTACAACTTTGCTTGAGCGCGATATTCTTTATAAAACGTACAAAAATGTTGACTTTTTTCCTTCGATCGTACACGTGGAATTATGGTGAAACGAATCCATCGTAGCAAGATCAACATTGGAAATGAAGAACTTCGGAACTCCGAGTTGAGGTCGGGGTATGATAGCGACCGACCAGTCCTATTGTAGCAAGGCTACAGGCGACACGTCAGGACAGCGGAATCATCCCGTACCTCAGTGGCCCTAATGGAGGGGAACAGAACAGTGACTGGGTCAGTTGGAGCACATGTCCCGCGGCGGTGTTGGGCCAACGCTGTCCCGCTGGTCCGATACTTGAACAAACCGTTTTTCCTGAGTGGAGAGCTCTACGAACTTATCGGTATATAGCGACCCGAGCTGATGGTGGTGGCATCCTTAGAGGATTGATACTTCGGTGCTAGAAAACATAAAAATTGATATATTTTTGAACAACTGTAAATTTATCATTTTTATATTCAAGTGGTTAAAAAAATGAGGGATATTTAATCGGATATAACTCGGGTGCATTAAAAGACATTCTGAAAGCTTATATACTGGGGAATATCAGAGAAAAGTGCTTGGGATGGGCAAAACGGTGCTATCACGTAATGTCTCCAGACCATTTTTTTTTAATAAAGTCGAGAAAATATCACCAGGAAAATAATTCTTAGCTTCAAATATTCCAGGCCCACATAGTGCAAAACATGATAATCCTGGAAGGTAGACATTCCCGACAGCTTATACAGTAGGTACACTACATGTCTACTCATGTAGAAGCAGTTCCATTTTGCATTTATAAATTTCCAGATCTCCCTTTAGTTAGCTGCTTTCAACAGTGAAATTGGATTTGGGACTAAAAAACTCGAAGAATTTTTGAAAGAAATATTTTCATTTTGTTTAAATAACAATAAATATTTTTATATAAAGCTTCAGTGCGAGTTTGAATTAGGATCCCTTTGCCGTTGAGAAAAACAACAACAAATTAAAACACTATAACCTCCAAAAATAATATTCTTGAATGTTTGTTTTGCGAACTTTAGACCGAATGGAAGGGGAAGGAAGGAAGGTAGCTGAAGTGAGGACAGCGACGTTCTATATCGGTGAGCTATTAAATACCGTCGTCAGAGAGAGGTGGAGGAGATACAGGAAGCCGAGGGTATCATGGCAGGGGTAGCAATCCATGGTCGGGGTCAAGGGAAGAAGAAGGGGGAAAGTGAAATTCCTCAATTTTAATGGAGGGACCTCCTCTTTAATCTTCCCTGTGGAGGGTCACGTTATGGCCGAAGGGTGCTGTCGACGTAGAGGGAAAGAAACATCGAGGGTGCGGAAGTACATTCCAGCTGTAGCTAGCTGATGTTCGAGAACTATATTCTTTTGAGTTCCCTTGTTAGGTCGAAAACTTGACTTTTTAAAATATCATAATCAATTCTTTCATAACTTTTCCTTGTTCTTTAGAAAATTTCATGAAATCGGCACTCCTTTGAAATCATTTCTCTATGGTCGTCAACGTTGTGAAGTTTCAAACAGGGTGGACGACTCCATTTTTCTCATATGGCTTGAGCCGCAGCCAATGTGAAGTTAGCGAAGGATTCCATCAGCTCGACACTACTGAAAAATTTTGTTATAATTCTCCCAGCTATAACGCTGACCCACTTATAGTGCAGACTTGTCCCATTATAACCCGAGTTTTACCGCAGTTAGAGGATGCTAAGGTCAAACTGTGTGTAGAAAGTCAAAGTCAAACTGTGTGTAAGGGCCGTTGACAAACGAGACGGCCAAAGAATCCTATGAAGCCTCAGCCTCTGCGATATTTCACAGGTTATTTACAACGGGACAACATATCTTTCTGATATGTCGTGTTAAGTCTTTTGGCCACGTTCATTAACGGCGTAGCAGCAATCTTGTTAGCGACCGAAGGCCCTACCTACACACATGCTATCTCGGAGATTGCAGGGGGAGCACAGAACTCGGAATTAAAGAGAGAGCGGGCCATTAAAAAAACATTATTCAAATGGAGCGAGAGAGGTCCACGTCAATCGATGATGGGGAAAGATTTTCTCGGGAGAAACGGGGCAATGGTCTTGGACCTAGTTATGGCAGGTCTCGTACTCTCCGACCCTTCGGGGCCAAACTGACCAGAGCCAGATAAAAACATACCGAAGATAAGCACACATCAACCGAATACAAGTCCTGTAAATTCTTCATTTAAGACCATATCACACTTAAGACAAAAAAAAAAAAAAAAATCCGGTTGCGAGTCTCCAATATAATGTTATCCCCCATGTCACATATTTATGATCGATATTTTAAAGTTTGAAATTCGATTTTATATATTTATTAATGATCGTATTTAAATCCACACATAAGTTGTATTTTAAATTCCATATATTTATTTATATCTCTAACAAATATGTAAATTGAAATTTAAACGACGTTTTATCACACAATTTGAGGACCACAATATACCACCTCAGAGTCTGGCAAAGTCGTGGAAATCGGTGACAAACTAAACTTGGCGGTGGCACCTGACACACAATGTTATGATCTAAAAAAAAAAAAAAACAGATTTAAGACCAAGTACCAAGTAGGAGCTAAGGCGTAATTTCTGGTCAAGCGGCTCTATCTTAAATAGGGAATCGACTGTATCAAGTGTCAACATCAAGGGGGGAAAAATTGAAGGACGAAGAGAGGCACCAGGAATATTTCACCGAGTAAAGAGGGGCTGTCGTCAATTGACCATATTGTAATAACTAACCCCGGAGGACAAGGGGGGGGATCCTCGGTGTGACCTTTGGAAACTTGCTAAATGTCCCAGAGAGAAGCCTAGACGTTTCCTCCTTCCAAGCCTTTAATTTCGGCGCGGCCAGTTGGACAGGAGGGGGGATAGAGAGGTTTTATTGAACGGAATTTCCTCAAATTGGTTTTGTACGGCGGGAAAATATCATCGCAAGGATCCACACACCCTGGTAGCCCTAAAAATTCTCTGAGCCCAAACTTAAACAAAATTTACGGAAGTCCAAACACAAGACCCACAGCGAACAATGCCTACGTAACAAACATACTGTAAATAATTATTACCAAACCTATTTGATATGTGTGCATATCTCACTTATTCAATTAACCCAGGCTTCACAGATGATGGCGGCCTCTGTAAGCTACCTAACCTACCTGAGTAATGAACTCGTTGAGTTACAATAGTATTCTTTTTTATTTTAAACGTTTATATAAACTTCTCTCTTCCGCTTGATACAGTGGTCGGTTTCAGATTAGATTTCTTATTTTAAATATCTGGCAAAAAGGATTACCACTTTCTTTGTACAAACTGTTGACCCTTGGAAAGCGTTTTTAAAAGGACGTTTCTTTCGACTTTACGGGTCATTTTAGTGCGATGAGTGTTGAAGAGTGGGGTGTTCAGACCTTCCCGCACGGATTACTTCCTGATCAGATCCCACTAAAGAGTTCTAGCAATGGCTGAGTACAAGGTTAAACTGATTTCTCAGCGTGTGAACACGTGGTGGTAGCAATTACGAGTAGTCTTAACTCCAGTAGTCTCGCCACAATTGCCATGGACCTATCAAGAGAAAGACAGCTTTCCATCTTGTGATTTAGGGGCCGATACCGTATCAGCGTCCCTAATACCAGATACAGGTTTGTGATCAAAGTTGAATACGCTGCCAATCAAGGATATAAAGAGATCCATCCCCCGATTGGCCCCATCCCCGTACTTCGATATTATATTCAGGAGAGCGAGCGTCTATTGATCATGCTGAGGGATACAAATTAAAGAATGAAGGTAGACTAAGGCACGATAATCTCAAAGAATGTTCTGACTAGGAGAATTGCGCACAACAGTCGCGTCCCATGATGGGCCGACCTCTGTATCGGAGATGGCACTATATAATGATATTCTTCATGCATTTTTAAAAAGTGATTCACCAAAACAAAAGTTATTTTCTAAAATTGAATTTAGATTGAAAAGTAGGTTATGTGTGGGAGAGAATAAATATCTAAAAAAAAATCGAAAGACGCTATTATCCAATCCAAAATTAAATTCTAATAGCCTTAATATAATACGTGTATATGCTTAAAATAACATATAAGCACACCATTTGTAATACAGGTAGTGACTAAGATTTGAGGAAGAGACAAGATCGGTCTCGTCACCTTCCGGACAGTGACCGGCAGGATATTCTCTGGTCGGTTTACTTGGTACTCTCTCTCTCTACTGCTGCAGGATGTAACACCCAATATGTTCATGTCCCCAACTATCATTCTGGTATGAACTCTTGTAGGAAAAATGGTTTATTTAATTCTATAATTCTGAGATCCCACAACTTCAATTTTATTTTGAAACTTGAGTTCATTTAAGACGAAAAATGTGGCTCTTCAAATTGGACATCTTGATAACCAAATCAATAGCGCGTAACACTTTCAACGAGCATAATTCAATAAAGGCATCTATTCGTTTTTATGTTAATAACAATGATGATTTTTTAAAAAGTACCTGGTTTAAACCAAATCGTATTAAAAACCATAAAAACGGAGCCATTTGCTCAGTCTTAAATCACGTAATAAATGTACGTACACGTAAGTAGGTATAAATAACGTTGCTATTATTTGTAAAACATAGGTAGGTAGGTTCACGTGGTGAAGGCGGGGTGTATAGTAACATGGAAACAGCTCTCCTTAGACGACGAGACAGTGCTGAATACCAATCGATACTATGTGACGTTATGGAAATTCTAAACAACCAGGCGAACAATGGTCGCTTGCGAAGTTGGAGAAAGCTTCGAGAGGGAGGTCGTTACGGCCTAGAGAGGATTGGATAAGACATCAGCTATAGCTTAGGTTTGATCGGTTCGAAAACGAAACCTCAAAATGTGGGCAACAATTGAAAATATAATTGGGAATTTAAAAAATACGAAGATATAAATCGGGAACATCAGAGAAGGAAGGAAGCGTTGGATCGCTCGAATGGGCACCATCTAAATGGCCTTAAGTGACGCCTATCGCTCTGTGTTGGAACGGGTGTTGATGAACTGAAAAAGGTAAAATTTCGAGAATAGCGATTTTTTTTAAAGAAGGTAAGATTTCTTGGCGAAATAATTGTTGTATAAACAATATTTCATCAGAGGCTGTTCCGCGTATAAAAAGAAAAGAATAATCAGGATCAAAATAAAGCTGTACGCGTTGAATCAACTGCCCCAGAAAGAATAGAATGCAGACGGTGTATTCTGTCCAAGGATACTCTCTTGGCCACGTCTTGTGTTATACCCGACCCCTTGTCTGAAGTAATCTGTTATCTGCTGTTGACAGCGTATTGTCTTCCAATTAGGAAAAAACATCTCAAATCTACCCCACTTGCTCAAAATGTAACTCCAGAACACATGTTAGTTAAATATATCCTCAAAGCTTACATCCATAGTTTCCTTAAATACCTTTAGCTTCCTTTACACATATAGTCTCTTAAAAAATTAAACCGTAAAATAGGGTAGAGATGAAACATTTTTTAAGTTGAATCCCAGTCACATCGTACAAAGATTGTCTCGGTTCACAAGCCCTTGCTCTAGGCAAAAAGAATTAAAAGAAACCTCAAGAAAATATCCACTTCTAACATCTTCACTCTTTCGGCCATGTTGCGCTGGATAAGACTAGTTGAATCTCCATTCCACCGGAGTTGAAATGGTGTTTTTTTTTTAGAATGAAGAAAGGTTCAATATGGAAAAACACTTGAGAAAATATTGAATTTATCTTTGAAGAAACCTCTCAAAGATCTCGATATTGCAGAATAGATAAATGAAAACAATAATTAGGAATACTGCTCAATTCTATGGCATCGTTCTACCCCGAAAAATTACAACTTCTTCATCCGATGTGTTTTAAGAATATCGGAAAGTTTGAACTACCAATATCCACAACTTGTGGATTGTCATACTTGTAAACACAGGGATATTTCAAACTCCAGGAATTTCATTTCGACTCAGGTGCGTTAGAATTCTCAGCTAGCTAATCTAGAATGTTGCGTCAGCATATTTTGTCGTAGGAGGAAATGGTCGGTGAGGAAAATAAATGTGTTGTTACCATTCTATATTAGAGAAATGAGAAATTTAAAGCTTTTAATAAAGAGAGATAACAATGGTGAGTTTCGAAACTGTACAGAGCACCTTAGTAACGCGTTCATTATGTCCTCGAGGTTGGCCTCAGCCTTTAGAAACCTAGGAAACTGGGAGGGTATTTCTTTTCAATTATAATCTTCTAGAAGCCACACTTTACTGGGAAGTATTATTCCAAGGAGCTGTTTTAAAGTAGAAACAATAGCTTTTAGTACTTTAAGAGGAAAGGTTATAATTCCAAAAGTTCGTGGAAAGCTATTCTAAAGAAAAAAAAAAAACTCAAATGAAAAGTTTATTTTTAAGAAAACACAAGGTATATTAAACATTATTTTTTACCCTGTTCAAGAAAACAACATCATACAATTTTAAAACAAGCATTTAGTCTTAAATGTGACCACTTTGAAGTTGAATTTCGGATTTTAAAAATATATATATATTGGTTGTAAGTCCGATTCAGTCTTAAATGCAATGAGTTTTATCCATTAATTTTGTACAAGAATCGTATTCGGTTATGTGGGTCGGGAAATTTCGGTCATAAATGCGTCTTTAATCTGGTAGGTCTTAAATCGAGAATATCCGGTAATGATTCACTTTGAAGAACACGAGGCCTATGGCTCTCGAAAAAAAACACACACAATCCATAAAGAGCAATACTCTCGCGTTCAAGTTTAGCAATCTTTATCTGCAGCGGCATTGTGAAGTATAGGAATGGGGCGGCAGCTCAGCCTGGTAAAATGGAGCATGAGAGAGGCCTTGGGTAAGCACCCGACTCTAAAATCATACCATGCTTGCAGAGCATCAGAAAAATAGGATGCGTGTGCGACATATTTGAAAAGGATTGATGAAAAGAGTTCCGGAGGATAAATTAGTGAAAAGAGAGAAGGCGGTAGGAAGAATAATTAATTAATAAAAATATATAAAAAAAAAAACTATTTTTAAATTGCATTAAAAATGAGAAAATATAAATATTTCAGTTTCCGCCAATGTGAACAATTAGATCTATACAAGTCAAAATAAAAGCGGCGATGAACGAACATTGTATATTGAGAGAAGAGGTAAAATATTTAGTGGAACAAAAACTTGTGCTAATCAGTTGCTTTGTGTTAAAGTTCGAAATTCTTTATGATCGTCCTCCACCGCTTTTATTTCATATAGATTTACAGTAATTGTTCAATGGAGGAAGCTGATATATTTATTATCTTCTTTTTAGTGGATTTAAATAATAATAATAAAAAAACTATTCCTAGTAATTATTTATTTAATTATAGCTCTAGTTCATACTACCGTTTTATTTTTCTGGAAGGCCAGCCGCTCATTACGCCACAAACGGTTGCGCTTATTTTCTCATTTTGATAGATACAAATTCTATTCTATAGTCTGTTCAGCCACCTAGAAGTCTGTATACTTGCGTTGTTGGTTTGATTAGGTGAGTGTTCAAAATATTTTGGACTTCTACGTGGTCTGGAACTATATTTTAAATTGATCATAAAATTTTAAAAGAAATATTAAATTAGTCTATTCCCGACCGCCCAGAAGTTTTACATTTTGTAGACTTGCCTTGTTAGCTGAATTGAGCGAGTGTACAAAATTTCAGACTTTTATGTGTAGTCGGGAAGTATATTAAAATTCGATCACAACAATTGAAAGTAAATATAGAAATTAGTCCAATCTGACCACATTTTTATGAACTCCAGCCGCTCATTACGCCAGAGAAACGGCTGCTCCTATTTTTGTTCGTCTGAAAAGAATTTTCTTATCTAGTCTAATCCTGACCACTACGGCTACTTAGAAGTCTGGAATTTTGTACACTTGTAATGCTAGTAGAACTGAGCTAGTCTATTAAATACCAGACTTCTATGTGGCCAGGAAGTATATTAAAAATTGTTCACAGAATTAGAAAGGAAATATATAAAGTCCGGAATTTTGTCAACTTGCATTGGTAGCTGTATTGAGCGAGTCTACAAATTTTTCAGACTTCTGTGTGATCGGAAGTATATTAAAATTGAGAGAACACAAAATTTAAAATGAAATATAGAAATTAAAATTAGTTCATTGCCGACCACCCAGAAGTATGATATTTTGCCAACGTGCAAGGTCATCATGTTTAAAAAAGTGTTACCAAATTTCAGGATTCTAGGTGTCCTGAGAGTATATTTTAAAAATCGATCACAATAATAACAATAGAAAAAAAATAGGAATTAGCCTGCTCGAAAGAGCAGAGAATCGGAAAGGAACATGAATCCATTAATACTTACACTTATTTCGCAAATCAAGTCATTAATGGGCATGGTAGTGTAGTGTTTTAAATTTGAGGATTTCTTGTAAACATAAGGTCTAACGGTGGGATCTCCAGCACGAAACAACCTTTCTTCACACCGTTAAAACTTGAGTTCTTCCGTTGCCCGTTTCTTAAAATAAATTGTAATCGAAACTTTGGTGTAGCTTGCATAGAGAATTGGCTTTATATCTGTATGTAATCGACATCAAAAAGTACATGGCTTAAAGTAAATTTAAGAATTGGCTCCCTGAGCGACCACTCCGTTTGTAAAAATCAAAACTGACCAGGAAGCAGGTTGGTTCTACTGAGCGCATCGAGTTTTTAAACCAGAGTTACTAGAATATTACCCTCAATTAAATACTTATTGAGTTTAAGATCAAATCAAATTTGAAGCAAATATTCCGAATGCAATTCTGCAATAATATCGGAAAAAATACCAAATGTCGTATTTCAGACAAAAAATTCTGGAGACCCACCCACGGGTCTTCTATCTTACATTGAGTATCGACCATGTACGAAGAAAATATATATACGGAAATTTTTCAAGTCTTCGGCGTCTTCTAGGGATTACACACATTCCGAAGGCTTCCTATGCATTCCCGTATGTCGAAAGATTTCCAAAAATATCGATACACGCCTCGGGTCGTAAGTATTCTCAAGGAAGGCCATCGCCGTCACGTGGGCAGGAAGGATCAACAGGAATGTCGTCGCCGCCTTCAAGGTCGGTGTCAATTGGGTGCCAGCCTCCCAATCAACATACGTCCCACCCGACGTTAGACTGGACCGACCAAATCGGCCGTTACCTAACGCCATTGTTGCGCTAGGCTGCTACAACAATGGCCGCTGGGGAGAAATCTTCCGAGATGACCCGGATCAACTGGTGTCCTTGCAAGGGCTCCAGCAATCGACCCCACGCCCAGGCGCCGATGGCCCTCGCTCCATAAAGCCCTCGAGTCGATAGAGTTCGATCAGATGCGATGAAGGTGATCTAACAAGGAGGTCATGCCAAGGTCCTTGGGCCGACCCGTTGCACTTGGAGAGAATACACGAATTGGTTGTTTATTGCCTTTACTTTTGGTCGACCATTGTCGCCGGAATTGTCTGAATTATAAAAGTCTAGAGAGGTCCTGAAAGATATCAGGAGAATAGATGAGACTCTTAGCAGGCTGTAGACTGCGTAGTCTTTGGCGAAGAGCTACGAACCAATGGACACAATTTTCTTTTAGGAAAGGCATTATTTTTGGAGAAGAGTCTAATATAGCGAAAGAATCACGGTAAATCTGGTTGATTTGACACCTGTGATGAGGATCTACTATCTTTATCCGAATGCATCATCACGAGTGGAATATTGGAATGTGGTGGCTTTCTAAAATCTTTGGTATGTTTACTTAATGTTTTCTTAATTACACTTTGTGTTAGATAAAAGGTAGCTTCTGAAAAACTTGTAAAAATAATTAACTAAAACAATATATAAGTCTCAATAGTATATCGTAGTAGTAATTAGAAGAAAAAAAAAAGTTGTTTCCATTCGAATCCTGGTCCGGGTTGGTTTTAGAGGTTTCCGAGTCTAGCCATTTGTACAACCACTTATTATACCATTTATATAGGAAAATGGAAAGGGTGGGGCAACAGCGGTGTAATATCCTTTCCTTATCGGTAGAATGGGGGGATAATACATTTTTTATAATGAAAGATTCACTTAAAACGCGCTTATCGGGTCGAGGAAGGTCGCCTGCTTACAACACCGGGGTACAGCTAACTCCCTCTGTCCTCTCCTAGACCAGGGGTCGGCAATCTTTTGAGTCGGAAGAGCCAAAAATTACAATTTACGAAATTTCAATGTTTTTATTGCTAACAATAAATAGTATCGCATAAATAAGTACACCTATCCCCCGATTTACACGGTACTTGTTTTACACGTTTTCGCTTTTACACGGTTTTCCAAATAAGTTTTTTTTTTTATCGCACTATTCTAAATGCTACTGTGATTGAACACATGCGCTGTGTACACATCTCACGAGGAATACCGAGCTTATGTGCTGACTACATATTTTAACCTGTCAATGCATTTTATTTTTATTTCTGTGTACACCTATCCCCCGATTTACACGTTTTTTCTCAGGAACGTATCTACCGTGTAAATCGGGGGATGGGTATATTTACGTATGGAACTATATAAAGAGCCGCAGCTTCACATCCAAAGAGCCGCAGTTTGCCGACCCCTGTCCTAAACAGTTCCAAGCAAATGTAGCTCGCAGTTCTCGCTGAAAATTACAATAGGTCCGGCAAATGTATACCTCTTATAAGTCCAATTCTTCATCATAGGAACCTGTTTGATCGCTCTATCAGTATTATTGAAAATATGAATTATTATTTTAACATTTAAAAAGCTCATTTGAACGGTCAAGGCATGCCTGTTCACTCATTTAAATTGTCTGGTCCTTTCTCACTTTTCATACTTCTCTTAGTTTAATATTTTCTTCTTTATTCACAAATTCTTACAAACTATTAATCGCGCGCGACCCCCTTTCTAGATAAATAAACATATTTATTTCCGCATACACAGAGATAACAATAAAATTACAAAAAAAAAAAAAAAAAAAATCCTGAAGGGAGAACAACTAATAAAACGGAATCTGTGTTTAAAATATTACCACAATTATTATATACAAAAACAACTTCGCGTTTCCGATCGTAGAGACCTTCCAATTAACAAAACGAGTTATACAATGGCGTCGTATGTTTTTTTCTTTCGCCTTAATAATATTACTGAAACTTTTGTAATCGTTTCCATTTCCACACTAACGTAGTACATATTTCACTTCCTAGGCTGAAGTTACTACTGGATGATGGCCAGTCTAGACATCTGTCTACCACTGTCAGGATTGTCTGAATTGTAACCGGTCTGGCCGAGAGAATGCACACAACATCCTCCCAGAGCATGCCCACAAAGTTACAGAATCACTCCAGAGCCTCGGCGACATCTGCCAGAACGTCTTGTTTACGATCGGCGTCGTGATTTTATGGTCTTCTGAAAGAGTGAAGCAACAGCGGGAATACCGAGAAAAGTTGAAACACAAACTCTACCCATTCATTCTATAGATTTGGAAGCGATATATATATTGTCAGAAAATATATGGTAATATAAAATGATTATTATTTTTTAAATATATAAAACTCTGAATTTTAAAAACCCTAGTCTCAATGTATTAGCTTACTTCACAGAGATTGTGTTTTATCCTTTAAACTTGAGATGAGTAAAGTAAAGAGAGGCCTTCTCTAAATACATATTATCGTGTCTCCGGTAATGTTTACACCTAAGTATATTTTATATTATCTACTATGGCTTATGATTGTACAACACATGGTGGGTACCATCACATGTCTACAGATGTATAAACAGTTTGACTTTGCATTTCAAGGTGTCGTCAGGGCGCTGCATGGTCACTTGGACTCTTCTTTTTTATTATTATTATTATTGCTTCCACGAGGGTTCGAACCTAGGACTTTCATTTCGCAAGAAGATATTCAGATGCCTGGTTCTCTCAACCCATCTTCATAACAAAGAGCAAAACCAAGAACGTAAGACCGCCTCAAAACATGGCTACTCCTGATCTTTCCTGAAGGTAATCTCTCAATGAGGGGCAAATTATATCAAATCAATTCTTTTCCACAGAGGCGTTTGATGGGTCGCTTATGGAAGGAAGGTTTGGCTTTATGTGCATTTACCTAATTCCAAAAAGAATAGCTTCGCCGACAGTGCGTGTAACGACTTTGTCCAACTTTGTTCCCGACAACCGAACGGATTGTTTTTAGTCGTCAAAGCTGAAAAACAAAAAATATTTTTAGCCTTGTTTTGGCTCATGTGGTAGAAGGAGGTCCCGAGGTTCTTCCTACAAGACGTCCGTCAGGAATCCGACAACGGTGTATACAAGCTGAACAGTAATTTTTGTAATCCCAAAGTTTAACTTGCTTTTCTAAAAAGCGTGAATATGCGGACATTTCTAAATTTGTAAAAGCAGCGTTTATTTCTAGGAATCATACCACATTTGAGATCCTTAAGGGCTCCCCGTGCCTTTGTTTTCTCGTTCGAAAAGCCCGCCCTGGAATGACGAGAGCCATTAGTCCGAAACCATGATCTTCAGGTAACCCTTCTCAGTTTTGCAAAGTTGGTGTTATGGCTTTGTCACCTTTCCTGAGTACGCTAGATTACGGTAACGGTCAATAGATGGCGCTTAGTTTTGTCGTCTATTTTGGCGGGAGAGGAGACCTTTATATCTCCTGTTCTAAATTTAGAAGCCTGAAAGTTCGAAGAGTTGAGAGCCGCCATATTCGAAAATCTAAGCGCGCAATTTTATCGAATTGACTTTCCTTTAAGGCAAAACTCCAGCTGAAGCTTTGATCGAATGGATCAGTCTCTCTTCAGGATAGTCTTTTTTTTTAGAGAGAGAGAGATCGGGTAATTGAATCAAAGCAGAGGATTGGAACAGCGAAAGAATAGATGCATATGCATGACAACAAAATCCAAGCGAGCAAAGATCCAATGATAAGAATCTCACCACCAGAACTTGCCGAACTCCATATCGAATGAAGACTAAGATGACCGCCGTATAAAGCAAATGTCACCGCGAACCTGTTACCATACAAGAGAAGGAAAGCAAACTTAAGAAAGAGCACCAGTGCAGGCCTCATTTCTATTCAACACGACAATCCGCTATGTCACTGCGAACCTAAGAAAGTTACAATTAGATTTCCCAATCGGCCACAAAACAACACGTCCCGGTGAATTGGCAAAAAAATATATATCTCGGTTACTTCCGCGGCTTCGTAGCCTCTCCACGCAGGCAGCCATTCTAACGAGTATACATTCTCTTCTATTAAAGATACTTCGTACGATACATCGTACTTCTGCCAGTAAATGAAATATTTACTGGCCGAAGTATCTTTAATTTTAAGAACTATGATTTATAAATTTACGATTCTCTTTTATAGATTCCCTCTCATTATTTAGACCAGTATTTCACAAGAAGTGCGCGTCTTGTTAAAGCTTCTTTGAAGAGAGTGTCGCCAATTATCAACATCAGACTATAAAATCAAATCAAAGACAAAAATTAACAGTAATTCTAGAAAGCTGCAATCATTCTGAAAATTTGTTCTCAAATAAACGGGTTTGGTACAGTGATTTCAGTCCCAAATTCTTTGAACGCACCATCCTGGGTGTCGCCAGAAATCTGTTTAGTATGTCGGTGGGGACATTAGGTTGGGAAGTTTAGATCATCATGTTTCCTTAATCCTCCCAGTGGCTAATCTCTTAGCAAAATATAATATCACACAATATTACTTAGCACACCATCCTCTAACACTTTATCTTCACACTTCCGCGGGCGCGGTTTTGTTAAATAAACCATTCAAGAAAAGAGAGCCATTTCAAAACACCTATTTTCCTGATGCTATCGTAGACACAACGGATTAAAAGAGGTTGTCCGCGCCATTTTTATCACAGCATCTTCCAATTTATTGAAAAGTTCTTTAAAGGATACCTTAAGTGCCGTTTCGTGCCAATATAATAATAAAGCGATTGTGACGCGGTGGACAAACGACAGGGATATCGCGAGTAAAACGGGTTTAGCAGCATTTATTTCGGAATGACGCAAGCGGATATGTAGGAGGCAGTGCAGGATTTCCGCTGGGCTCTCTCTGTACATCGGCCCTATCCGGATAATTTAAGGAGCATTTTGATCAAATTCGGACCTTAAGCTGGGAAAAAAGCTAAAATCTATCTCGACCTTATACCCGATTGTTTGCCGAAGATTTATTAATACAAGATTATAAATATATAAGACAAAAATAGCCAAAAACAAACATTTACATACTGCCCCGATAGATTAGAATGATGGGCATTCCTGGTCTATAAAATCTCGAAGCACCAATACATTGTCCCTTGTTACCTTGGAGACCAACTTTTGGAATGATTCTCAAATATTTCCCAGAGACCAATTCTTTCGTTTGGTCGTGGTTCTCGAAAACTTCAAAATGCATTTCGAACAGTCTCGAAAGGCTGCCACGACGCTTAACGTGATTTTAAGCAATGACTTAAACAGCTTGTTGTGTTTAGCTTTCCGAGTTCTTCCACCAGCATATCTCGGCTTTCCTTATTGACTCCATACACTCAGGAGACTTCAGATATAAGTATATTGCCTAAACAATATATATTCCATTAATGGGCAAATCCGGCAAATAGGCATCGATTCATTCGTCCGTTTTCCTGATATTCCTCTAGTAAACATGTCGTTATGCAATTTCAATAGAAGTCTGTATTTATAAGCAAAGGAAACAATTCCCTTTAAAATAATTCAAATCATCGTACCTTTTGAGCGAACTTTCCGTGCAAAACATACAGAATCTGTGATTAAGGAATTCATTACAAGACTTAGAGCAGCCATTGGAAAATTCTATCCATATACCATGCTTTCTGACATGATGAATACGGCTTCTGGCATTTTGAAACACTGCAGATTCCAGGATCCACATCATCAGATTCTTCTGCGTGTCTTTCACACAATAAACGCGACCATCAAAATAGACTTATATTATAAACGTTCTAAGAAAGTTTGAGTTAAAAGGCGATCCATTCAATATAATCATTAAAAAAAGGCATACCTGGACCTGTGAAAGAAAAGCTTTTTTAATATATATTTCGAGAGGAATTTCTCCCTCTTTATAAATTTATTGCACACAAAAAAAAAAAAAAAAACTTTAAAGTAATTTACAAATTCTTGTAGATATATATCAAATGGAAACATTTAACATTTACATTTTTACCAAAACTATTTCCATGTGATCTACAAGAAATTGTAAAATACTTTTAAGAGTTTCGTGCAATAAATTGATAAAGAGGGAGATATCCGTCGAAATATTTTGTTAAAAAAGTTTTCTTTCACAGATTTAGGTACGTCTTTTTATATAGTTCTACAAAAGGTTTTCTGCACTGTCCTCAAAGTAGTGTTCCAAACTAGCAAAGCGCGTGTGTGAATATCAGAAACCGCCAGCGCCAGTCAACAAAGAGCTATCTCACCTTTCAACCATTTCTACTTCACAATCTTCATTTTTAAAAGTCGCGCACTGTATCTTGTTAAAAATACATCAACTGCAACACATCTCTGCCACAATATTTTCTCATCTAATTATCAATCCATCTGCAAATTGCAAAATCTCTCAGTTTTCTCTCTCTCAAAAGACCACCGAATTTTTCGTCATCGGGAGTAGTAGCATTCTCAATACGGAGGTCGGTCATCATAGAACATCATTTCTTCCTCAAGTAAGACAACTTAACATGATGTGGCTAATACTGACTGTATGAGGTATTTTATAGTAGCTGTCAATCAAAATAATGAAGAGACTAAACTGGTTTGAAATTGGAGTTTTTCCTTCTCCTATAATAGCTATCAGTTCTGACTGAGAAGAACTCCATCTGCCCTGGTGTCTTATCATTTTAACATGTATTGAAAAAGAAGTATAGAAGATCTCTGGATATAAATTACAAAGAAGGATACGTAGATAATTGATACGATCCCAGAATTAAGGTTGAATGATGTTGATTGCATGTTTAAAATGTGGTCGGATGAAACCAATGTATTCCACATGAAGTATCAAGCATGAGGAAGGATTGCTGGGTAAACTGAGATGTGAAACAACAGGGTGACATCAGGGAACATATCCAATATGTTGCTTGGAAACTGCCTGTCTCTCTACTTCCATTTGAATGGACATGTTCTCCATGGTGATAGGTAAACTAATTATAAACAATAAGAGATTAATGATAAATAATATAAATCAGTAAATAGAGAGTAAAACAAGTCTTTAAGCATCCACTCGAAGAATCAAGGTAAAAAAACGCGGCTGGAAAACACAAGTTGAACACAAGCTCAAGTTCGAGGTAAATAAATAAATGTATGTCATATTATTCAGAAACATATAAATAAAATGGCCTGTGTGGGAGTACAAGGGAAGATAGCCGGGTTAAAAAACAACCCCCTCGGTAAACAAGTGTCAAGTCTTTATTCTCCCCTAGGGGATTTATCTTACTCAAATCGGTTTAAAAGCGCCTGGATGTGATAAGAAAGCTCAGTTCTCACCGAGGTGGTCTCGACGCCAGTTGTTCTAGGGGTTGTTCTCGGACCTTCTATCTTTCCTCCCCGATTTTTCCTCACGGGTTTTTGCCTTTGGATGCTGTCTCCTGTGTGTCCTTACCACTCATCACTCAACCACCACGACTGCTTATAACCAACATGCTACACTACAGTCATTCAACAGCATAAACTACATTACTACATGTACTTATTTACAAGCCATGTCGATCTATATCACGACTATTATGTTTATTGATTTTATGGCGCAAATACGCTGATGTGCAAAAAGAACGAAATATTTCATTGGATTTTTTTTTTTATAGATCAAAATTTGTTCCAATATGTGTTTATCGCAATCTTCATATAACGATCTGCACAAAACCCAACGGAATTGTTTTAAAAAAATATGCAAAGTGAGAAGCGTCATTTGATAAGTTGAACAAGGTCGTATTTTATTTCGTTTGTGTTTACATATTACTAACTCAAAATATGTAATATATATGCAAATTTCCTTTAATAAACTCTCTCTCTCTCTTTCTGTGATTACAAAAAAAAATCGTCATTACAATGTTTGTTCCCTAGCTTAAGCAAACCAGTGTATTGTTCTTCTGATTTCATTACTTGTTTAATACTCAGTGGGAAATCTTTTTTTAAAATAGACCCAATTATCTGTATTCCCAATTACCCCAAATAAGGGTGGTTCGGAGCTTCGGGGGAAAGGACTTATTCTTTCACATGAACAATTACCCCAAATAAGTATAAAACATGTGAAATTGCAAAATATTTCTAAAAAAAAATCAAATATATTTGCACCACGTTATTGCGTATATATAAAAAGTTCAAGGTTTCGAGCATGTCATCTTCAACGGGCTGATCTACATTTGCGAGGTACTCAGCGAGGGGTCTGTGCAGTAACAAACACGGCGGCCCTTGTAACTGTAGATCTCTCCTCCTCACACCTCGCGTGCTCTAAATCTTGCTTTCTTTTAATAGGTAATAAAAGAAACACTTAATGCAAATATATATATTTGAATTTATTTATAGCAAATATGTATTCGAAATGCTTGTAATCTCATTTATTTAAATTTGAAGAAAAGTTTTCACATTAATTGCCACCTCTAATGAATTGGGACCCACAATTCCGCCAGTCCTGAGCCCAGGTGAAAAAGGAGGAGAGGGTGCAGTAACAAACTCTCTAAAAAAAACAGGGTCCAACTGACCTGGATAGTCCCTGTTAGGGCTCTTTATCTAGGGGCACAGACTCACTAGCATATGTTATGGGCCGCTGCATATGACGTTTGTTCCTCATGTCTGAGGCGGCCATTTGAAATTGAAGTCAGCCTACTGCAGAGGAGTGCTCCCAGTCTTAATGAATAGGGCAAAGGGCTTTTACTTCTCTCAATTGTGAGTCCTTGGACTTCAAATGACTGAGAGGAGATAAAATGAAGAGAAGGGTCTGTTGATAATTGGGGATTAGCTTTTCATTTTTCAGCGAGTCTCAAATAATTAAGTGTTTACAATTTATTCTAAAATTGGGGCACAATCAGGAGATCTGTCATCAATCTTAACATCTTTACTTTCTCCGTTGGCAGAGAACAACTAAATTAGTTCCTGGCCCGTAGAGAATTATGACACCAGGGAGAAATAATAAGACAAAAGAAGGTTTCCAGAGTAAGCAAACCTACCGGAGGATAATCCAATGTTTAACGGCCGTCCGGCCGGCCATTCTATGCGAGGAAGGGGTAAATTTAGCCCTCCTTCCTTCACTATTCTTCTCCGGGGAGACAATTTTCCTTGAAATTCCGCATGGCTCGAGATTTAATGGTTTATGTCTTCCTTGGCTTTTCTCATCCAAAGAAGAAAAGTATTTAAATTTTTCCACTCAAAAAGAGTACTTGAAATGATGAAATTCTAAAAAAATTATAATCTTCCATTGAAACAGTACTAGGGTGTACCTACAAGTTGTACAGACACAAACACTACACCAGTACCTGCGATAGACTCTCACATTGGAAACTTTTTTTTTTTAAATGAAAAATTGGTCCAATGACCTACTCACAAGTCCAATCCCACCAGTAAGTGTAAGTAACCAAAGTGAGCTGATTTCTCTTCAAGTATTTAAAGTAACCCACCCACCATGATGGGCAGTACTATGTGTACTGGAGATAACAATGACAGTATTGACATACTACAATTTATACCCTGCAAAGTTAGAGAGAAAAGACTAAAGACTTGAAGATGTCCATGTCAAACAAGTCATAAGAGAGTCCCACAAATATATTGAAGCACAATTGGGATTATAGATAAGAATCACAAGGTAATACAACAACAACAACAAAAGCCTTTATTTAGGGCATTCCGCCCCATATAGGATTCGCCGTATTTACACATCAACAAGAGGAGAGGGAAGAGGAAACATTTACAACAAAATAAAGTTGTCTCACATTTAGTTACGTATTTACAGATAGGTCATCCTCAAGTATCCTTTGCCCTGCTTTCTTTCTCATGCGCCCAGTTTCTGTGCAGAACTTAAAGTATCTAACAATTAGTAATTCATCATCCAGAGCTGAAGCGAGAAGTTGACATATGCGATGGTATCTAAATTGACCAAAATTAGGGCTTGGGAAAATTTCAGTACGTTTTTCTATTAAGTGAGGGCATTGGAAGAAATAGTGAACCAAATCTCTAATACATGAATCGTTCGTTTTTAGCTATGTCAAGCATTGGTTTTATTTTTTCGATCTTAATTTTATTATGTTTCAGATTAATCACAAGGTAATAAGTTACAAGAGAAGGAATCGTCTGACATCATCTTGAAGAAGGAATCATCAAAGTTTTCTGCGACAAGTTTCTTTTATTCTTGCTAAACACAAGGTAATATGACCAAATCCAAATAAATATATAGTGTGTGACGTTTCGGTAACAGCGTTGTTACCATCTTCAGACAAAAGTACTGAACTACTACTCTTCTTATCTGTTATCTTGTTTACACACTTGATAACAGTAACTATTTAAAAACATGCTGTGGTAAATTTTTTTCATTCAGTACTTTTATCTGAAGATGGTAACAACGCTGTTACTGAAACGTCACACACTATTTATTTATTTGGATTTGGTCTTATTACCTTGTGTTTATAATCTATAATCCAAATTGTGTCTTATCAATTTTATTCTTGCTGTATAATCAGCAAGATTTTGGACTTTGATGTCCTTCAACAGGCACCTTTCCTAGTTTCTCTGATAGTTGCCTGTTGAAGGACATGATAGTCCGAAAGCTTACTGATCACACCGCACAAATAAAAGAAACTCATCGCTGAAAACTTTGATTCCTTCTTCAAGGTAATAAGTCTTACTTATTTATGATAAGGTATACAATTTTTGGATTACAGATTAGAAACACACAGTAAAATGAACCAAATCGAAATAAATAGTGTGTGATGTTTTTGTAACAGTGTTGTTACTGAAATGTCTCACACACTATTTATTTGAAATGAAGGCGATAAAAATGTGGTGATTTTCTTTTAATGGTAAAAAAAAAAAAAGCTTTCAGGCAAGAATGCCCTTCTGTCTGTCATGTCTGACACTATTTATTTATTATCCATTATGTCATCAGGCACAAGTACTGAATCCATTCTGGTACAAAGTACAGTCACTACTTCTGTCTTACTATGGTAACAACACTGTTGAAGGTTTAGATCACTCATCCACCGAGCCCCACCCATTCATAAATCTGAATATTTTTATTTAATTATTTTCTTAGAGAGAACTCAATGACAAACTTTTGTTACAATTCTTTATGTTGGAAATAAAAAGTAATGTTTCCCCTCAGTCTCCTATAACCACACTATATTAATCATGATTTGGGTATTAAACATATTCAAGTATACAACACACTAGGACTACAAGTAATTTTTATGAAGCGCACATACATATGGTAGGAAAATTAACAAAAAAACCTATTGCATTTTGTAATGTTTTAAAAATTTCTATATTTAAGTTTTATCTTAAGTATGCCATTAAGTTTTGAAATAGATGTAAGGGTGTTGGAGCTCTGGATTTTGGCGAGATTTCCTTATAAAATTATGATGAAGTACAATTTGGAAATTATAGATTAGAAACACAAGGTAATAATATTTATAACCCACGTTCCTGAGGGCAGAATGCCAACTACCCATACAAGCTAATAAGACCAAATCCAAATAAATAGTGTGTGACATTTTGGTAACAGCATTGTTACCAAAACCTCACACACAATTTATTTATTTGGATTTGGTCTTATTACCTTGTAGGGGTAGTTGGCATTCTTAGAAAATTATCATTTTGAGGTTCTGGCCAAAAAAAAAAAAGGTAAATAAGCAGAATGGTGTAACAAGTGGGAAGGTTCTAAAGAAGTGTTCCTCCAGTCAATGCTCTGTTACTTCAACTTCAGGCATAGAGAGAGATGTCACTTCCAGCCTTCTGATACATTCTCTCTGTTTAGTACACTTTGACTCCTTTATTACAGTTAAAATAGTTTCTCCCGCTTGATTTTTATCCATTACAAAAATGTTCCCTTAATTATATTTACCTCATTATTAAGGCCTTAGTTCTGTTTAAGTCCATAATAGAGTGGTTTTAACTTTATGTTGGTCTTGTTACCCAGTGAATTTGAATTGTACCTTACAAAATGCCATCATCATAAAGTGCCATCTCCGATGCATCATGGAACCCCATTTCAATCCTTATTTTTCTATTTACTTCTCCACCTTTGTAAAAAATAAAATCCTTGGATTAAGACAAATTTCTTTGTACGCTGTACTCTTGTACAGCTCTAGGTCTGGGAAAATCATGGTGTGGGAAGTAAGGATTGTAATTTCTTGTACTGCAAGTCTTTTAATATAGGAGAAATGCATCTTTATAAATACAGTATTATCTATACATCAAATTCGACACCTTTTTATAACAAGGTAACCTTAATAAAGATCACAAAACCTCAATAAAGAGTGTAATATCTTAATAAAGTCCAACATTCAGCTGGGTGATCATGTCTTCATTATTTCCATAACCATGATCTGGGGTCAGTGGAAGGTTGGTCTAAACCTTTGGTTTTGACAGCTACGACCTGGGATCGAATCCCGCATTGGGCACTTTTTTCTGATTAAAAAAAAAAAAAAAGCTCCAATGGCCCCCGATTCTTGCAAAAGTCCAACCCCACCAGCGAGTTCAAGTATCCAAACAGGGCTCTGGCTCACTTGTTGCAAAAGTCGAACTGTTTTTCACATGTGTAGACATGTGGTATACTTACAGTAAAAACAGTCGCCAACTTCTACCCACCACAATTATCATGGTCTGTACCATCTATACTGGAAATAATATAAAAGATAAAAAAAACCATGATTATCTCTCTTCAAATCTTTTAAAACATGTTTGCACACATTTGGCCTTGCATACCAATTTACTTGATTTATAAACAAATGGTATAGAGATCCCCAACATACAGCCTGAATTACACTGATGGGAACTAAACACAACCCTAGTTGGAGTTATCTTGATAATTCAAGAAATGGTATTGGCCAATTTTCCCTCTGGGAAATTATTTTTAAATGGCCAGTTGGTTTTTTTCTGGATAGCTGGCAGCGAGCCATCAGCTATATTCAGTTGCATGATTAGGAGAAATGTTCTTTCATTAAATTTAATAAAGTGGTCATTTATTAATTTATCAGAATAGTTGGACTGCTGATATGATGACCTTAATAGAGGTAAAAAAAACTGCAATAGAGTGTATCACCAAGTTTGGGACGTTCCAATACCAAGCTTGATCGCAGCAGTCATCTCTGGCCATTGTAACATAGGACAATGGTTATTGGGACAAGCCAAAGGGGGCGTGTCTCGCTGCTGTTTTGTTTACCATTGTAGCCTGGCTGTGTGAACATTGCTACCCAGGATTGACTTGTTTCCACACATTATAGACAGCATGTGTTTAGAAATAAGTTTCTAAACAGGGTCACTTAAATGTATAGATTGCAGTAGGTATGTGCATCTTTGTGTCCGCATGTGTGATTGTGTGTGGCACTGTTCCAAAGGACAACACTTGCACATGTGGAAAAGAAAGAGCAATTTTTCCCAAACCCAGAACCAACTAAACCAGCCTCTCTCCATTAATGCGGAACACTTTCAAGACTATCTCACATTATCCTCGCTATTTTCTTTTTACTTCACCCCAGTACACACATAGGGTAGACCATGATTACCATGGTGGGTAGTGGTTTCGGGCAGTTTATACCTATCACCACATTATAAAAATATATATAAGATGCTGCAACTCTTTTTATTTACCCGATACACATACGTGGGGTTAGCTTTTCTTGATTAATCAAGAATGGGTAATTGGCCAATTCGGGAATAAAATTAGAAATCAACGAGAATAGTTGATATTTATTCCGATAGATGGCGCAAGCCATCAGCAACTTTCAGTTACACGATAAGGAGATGCCTTTTTTTCATAATATATTTTATTTACTTGATTAAAGGAAGCTTTCGCACAAGCTCTTCTTCAGCAAATTGCAGCGTATTTCCTGCATATAATTTATATAAATTTTCTCATATGCAGGAAATACGCTGCAATTAACTGAAGAAGAGCTTGCCTGAAAGCTTCCTTTATTCAAGTAAATAAAAAAATTGTGAAATCTTATGATTTTTTTGTAATTTGTCAAAATCCAAAAACCTGTAATAATGAATATCGCCACATGTCTACATGTGTAGAAAGCAGTTCGACTTTTGTACTTCCAAGGTACTAGAGCCCCATTTGAATACTTGTACTTAATTGTGAGGTTGGACTTTTGTAAGAATCAGGGGCCATTACAACAATTTTTCTTCAGAAAAAAAAAAAAGTATCCAATACAGGATTCAATCCATGGTTGTTAAAAGTGTGTCCCAGTCTCCCATTAACCCCCATATTTAGTCTTAATTCTGTTTTATTCCCCCTCTCATTGGGACTCTCTTACTTCCCAGTGACCTCTGGTGACACACAGGCTGTTTACTTCCTTTCTGCTCCTGTTACGGAGGCACAAGATGGAGGTGAGGTCAAAGCAGCAGATAATGGTGAACAGTAAAGTACCTCTTTTGCTGCTGATTGGTTAGCCAGGCACATGTGCACCTGCAAAGTAGTTGAAAAATATTCTTTCAAAGAAGCAGAAGTGGCATCTAACAAAGTTTGCTCTTATAAACCATGTTTTTAAGTTATTCAGAGAAATATTTAGTTTAACCTGAAGAGTCAAATGCAATTTACTGCTATCTATTTTTTAAAAAGTTTTACGAGGTAACATGACCAAATCCAAATAAGTAAGCAACAGCGCTGTTACCAAAAAGTCACATATATATATATATATATTGTCAAGAAGCTAAGCGGCTCCAATCACGAGAGGCCCCATGGGACGTCTGTCAATCATCGCTGGACACCGGGTGTGAGGGGTTCTGGGGAATCTGGCCGGCGGGGGGAGCTGAGGTCCCTCATTAGGATTAACTCTGTCTTGGGGTAAGTTGTATTGACTCTCTCTCTCTCCCTATCAATACCCCTTATAATAAATTAATTATCCCCAAACTTGCCCTTGCTTTATTTATCTCCGCGACAATATTACTTTTTAAGATTTGGACTTGCTTTAGCTATATATTCCAAATTGTATCTTAGCCCACTATTTTAAAGATATAAGCAAGTTTCAGTTTTGATAAACTACAAATGTTTCTGCCACACGTATGCTATATAATATTTATTAAAGGTTCAAAAATCAATACCATATACCCTTAAACAGTCCTGTACACAACAGGTGCACATTACTTTGAGGCAACTGTTGAAGGGCTTCTTGGACAGAAAGTTAGTTGAGCAGAATCTAATAAAGAAACATGTCGCTTTAAAACATTGTATCAGTGTTTTAATTAATTTTTTGAAGACTTAATAAACTTTCAATTCTTGTGATTAGCTCTATATGCTAGGTCCTCTCAGTAATCCATCCTGCCTCCCCACCCCCAGAATGGCTTGACCAGAGAAGTCTAGTGCATCAGGGAGTTAGCTGTTGGGTTATCTTCAAGATCATCTGTCATGATAACCATGGCTTCTCCAGACAGTCTTCAGACAGTGTAATCATCACAGCCTATCCTTGGAACCCTGCCATTAATCAACGCAGCAACGGGAAGGCCAAGATCCACTCACTGTCCCACACCGTTCTTTCTATATAGTCCAAAATCCTGGCTTCTTCTAACAAAAGTTTCATTCTTGGGTCGTTTTCTACCCATTTTTATTTCATAATAAAAAATAAAATGCTAAATCACTCTCTCCACCAATCGCTAAACTAATTTTTAAAAATATGGACGGATGCCCTAAAGGACTGGAGTGGAGTGAGCTACAGGCTGCTAAAGAGGATTGAGGAGAATGGAACTCCAAGACCTTCAAGTTGGAGACAGCCCATATGATAATAAATAACCTCGTTTCTTTCTTTGACAGAGTAAATAATTGACCCGACACAACCAAAAAGAGATTACCTCCAGGAGAACCAGGAGTATTCATGGTTTTTAGACAGTCTTTCATTAGAAGTTTTAAGTGCCAACCTTTACATTCTTGTCAATACCTGCTTTGAATAAATTGGCTCTTCCAGGTTTCTCTGGCATTCACAGATTGTTCCATCAAATATATTTACTGGCAGATGTACGGAGACTCTACATGATAGGTATAGTAAAACTCTTGGAGATCCAAATTATTTAGGATTAGGGAGAGTTTGTATAATAAGAAAATATAGATAAATCAAATTTTTGTTATTGTTGAATAATAAGACTAAAAACATACAGTTGGCCAAAAGGGGGTATCTCTTCTATTTAAAAATGCATCCAAACCTTTGACCTTCTCTGTACAAATTCTGCATGGATTCTGAACAATAAATTTGCTACAAAACCAGGTTTTTTTAGTTCAGATAAACAAGTTAAACCATCGTTTAAAGCAATAGCTCTCATCTGTACAGATTCAATTTTCTGACAGCCTACAAGATGAGTTGGGAAATCAGCCAAATCTGACAAAAAAGCTGGTGAAGCAGATGTACCAATTCCAGGCCTGAATACACAAAAGCAAATTGGCGAGGGTAAGATGGGTGAAAAGGACAGCTCTTTCTTCCATTTGAAAAAAGAAACCATTATAAATATGCAGAGTCAAATGTGTCTTATCCCCCTAAAATGTGAACATGAAATAATTGACAAACAAGAAATTCAAATAAAATATTTATATTTTTTAAAAATGGGAACACTACTAAAAGTTAGCTATTATTATTTGACACACACCACACACACAATTTTTTTTTTTTTGTCGGCAATTATCTATATAAGTGTTTATTCAGATATTTGATGGTTGGATAAGTTTTCATATTAACACATTACCATATAATATTTTCGAAAATTGCAATTATACCGCGAATGTTTCTTTTAAACGAAAAATCGAAATTTATTTTAAAGAGAAATAGCGATTATTTCTAACTTTAAGGATGAAGTATGATAGGATGAATTGTGAAGAGTAATGATAAACGGAAAAATAAAAGTGTCCAGGGATGGGAATCGAACCCACAGTGTTCCGCTTACCGGGCAGATGCCATGTCCACTAGGCTACCTTACTTCACAATTCATCCTATCATACTTCATCCTTAAAGTTTGAAATAATCGCTATTTCTCTTTAAAATAAATTTTGATTTTTCGTTTAAAAGAAACATTCGCGGTATAATTGCAATTTTCGTTTTACAATCATCAGCCGCATTATATTGTATATAATATTTTCCTCAATGACACCTCCTACTGTATTGAGCAGAGTGGATAGTCCAGCAGAACCTTGCTCCAGAGCCAGTGGGATATTAATTAGACAAGTCTTAGTGATGGACATCCCCCACCATATACAAGTTGGGTCAATCTACAGATTGAGTGGACTTTGTAATTTGGGAGATGGAAGGGTGTTCAGTGAGAGAGATTTCTCCTCTGTACTCCAGCAAACACCACAAAGTAAGGGTGGTTTTGTTTCCCCAACAGAATAAACATTTTTAGTACCTAAACACAAGGTAATAAGACCAAATCCAAATAAATAAATAGTGTGTGACGTTGTTTCAGTAACAACGCTGTTACTGGAACGTCACACACTATTTATTTATTTGGATTTGGTTTTATTACCTTGTGTTTATAATCTATAATCCAAATTGTGTCTTATCATTTTTAGTACCTCATTAGACAATCTATTCCCCTAGGATCAATATTTGCAGGGTACATTTTTTTTTTCAAATTTCTTTTCCTATCTTCGTTATAATCACAGGCTAAACAAGGGGTCAAATAAGTAATTTCTATGTGACATTTTGGTAACAAGAGTTATTGCCTTGTGTTTCTAATCTATAATTCAAATTGTACACAATCTGAGTTATTACCATCTTCAGACAAAAGAAAAGTCAATTCATTCTTATATAGACTTATTTGGACCTTATGATTCTCATCTATAATCCAAATTGCATCAATTTTTATTGAAAAATATATATTTCCACCATTTACAAAGATTCCGCTCAAAAAGCCAAATACATATATCCAACTGTCATTGTATGTGATATAAGGATAGAGTAGTTAGAATTATACAAGATTCAAAACATATTTTAAATCATTTTAAAAATAAAAATAACAAATATATATATATATTATAACTTCAAGTTTATATAAAAATTTGATGACATGTATCAACTGTCAAAGTTTGAAGGATTTGTTTACCTTAGAATTAAGCCTTATAAAACTGATGGTTAACACTTGAAAATGCGGTGAGGGATTAGCAAAAACATATTATTTTAATTGAAGAATTAGAAATTTAGTAAAAGGGAACACATGGATCTAGGTTGAAATTTCAAAAAATATAAACACAAGGTAATAAGACCAAATCCAAATAAATAAATAGTGTGTGACGTTTCGGTAACAGCGTTGTTACCATCTTCAGACAAAAGTACTGAATGAGAACTTTTACCACAGCATTTAAAAAAATAGTTACTGTTATCAAATGTGTAAACAAGATAACAGATAAGAAGATATTTATCTGAGAAACATAGAATATTATACTTAGAATTAAAAGTGGAAAAAACACAATTTTTTTTTTCAAATATAATTAAAAACATGCTATTTACAAACTATTTAAAAACATGCTGTGGTAAAATTTCTCATTCAATACTTTTGTCTGAAGATGGTAACAACGCTGTTACCGAAAGGTCACACACTATTTATTTATTTGGATTTGGTCTTATTACCTTGTGTTTATAATCTATAATCCAAATTGTGCCTTATCAATTTCAATAAATATATTTTTTTGAAGGAGGATTCGTCAGTTAATTTACTAACTTCTTTGAGAATTGTGGATAGGAAGGTTGTGGGAGACCAACATCAAGGTGGAAGGCTGGCAACAAGCTGTGGAAATATAGAGGGCAGCTCTGTCTTCATGTATCCAACTTTCAATGCTTGCTACCCAATAAGTGGCTTGTTGTCCATTGGGATTGTCTGAATGGCATCAAATCTTTCTTGATTTGGTATCCCAGTTAGATGACACTAGTGACAACATTCTATAACCCGGGGTTTGAACACAAATGGAACAGTTCAATACCAACTATTTCTACTGTAGGATGATGTCATCTGTAGGTCTCACAAATTAATCTCTGAAGATTTACCAAGGACTGGAGAATTACTTGATACCTATTACAATTGGTTTGTTGGTAAAAATATTAAGTAAATTAATCGATGATGGGATATCTCTTGACACTCGTATGGATGGTCCATGTAAGTTAAACAATGATAAAAAGAAAATGGATATAAAGGAATATAATGATCTTAAGGTAAAAGAAGCAATACAATCTTATTTTCCTATGGCTGTTTTAGAAGCGACTGAAGAGAAATGTTTGGATTATGGTTATGCTCTTAATAAAGAATTAAAGGAACCAATTCTCCATTGTAAATATTATCAAAATGGTTGTAGACGACATTTCAAAAGTTATAATGAAATTCTTATCTTCAGCACTCCCTGACAAAATACCTAGAGTAGGAATCTAGCTAGCCAGGGCCAATACTTTCTCTAAAAGTCTCATCTCTTGTGGCAATTTTTTCCCAGTAAATATATATATATTTTTAATTAAGACCTTATATAATAATTGAATTATTTACTTGAATAGATATTGTAGCTCAAAAAATAAATATCTATAAATAAATGAATATGCAAATTACAAAAAAAAAAAAAAAAATTAAACTAAGAAAAAAATGTATAGAAAAAAAAAAAAGATTAACCTAGACACACATTCGGACCATCTTATGGAAACAACAACAAGTGGATATGTCAGCAGATCTGTAGAATGGGTGAAGAGTGCAGGTAACTACTAGGGAATCCTCAGAGAACCCACAAGCTGTGGTAGACCAGCGAAGACAGATTGTTCAAAGGTAGAGAAAACAAGTGTAACTAGATCTACCTCAGAGAACCCACAAGCTGTGGTAGACCAGTGAAGACAGATTGTTCAAAGGTAGAGAAAACAAGTGTGACTAGATCTACCTCAGAGAACCCACAAGCTGTGGTAGACCAGTGAAGACAGATTGTTCAAAGGTAGAGAAAACATGTGTGACTAAGATCTACCTCAGAGAACCCACAAGCTGTGGTAGACCAGTGAAGACAGATTGTTCAAAGGTAGAGAAAGCAAGTGTGACTAGATCTACCTCAGAGAACCCACAAGCTGTGGTAGACCAGTGAAGACAGATTGTTCAAAGGTAGAGAAAGCAAGTGTGACTAGATCTACCTCAGAGAACCCACAAGCTGTGGTAGACCAGTGAAGACAGATTGTTCAAAGGTAGAGAAAACAAGTGTGACTAGATCTACCTCAGAGAACCCACAAACTGTGGTAGACCAGTGAAGACAGATTGTTCAAAGGTAGAGAAAGCAAGTGTGACTAAGATCTACCTCAGAGAACCCACAAGCTGTGGTAGACCAGTGAAGACAGATTGTTCAAAGGTAGAGAAAGCAAGTGTGACTAGATCTACCTCAGAGAACCCACAAGCTGTGGTAGACCAGTGAAGACAGATTGTTCAAAGGTAGAGAAAGCAAGTGTGACTAGATCTACCTCAGAGAACCCACAAGCTGTGGTAGACCAGTGAAGACAGATTGTTCAAAGGTAGAGAAAGCAAGTGTGACTAAGATCTACCTCAGAGAACCCACAAGCTGTGGTAGACCAGTGAAGACAGATTGTTCAAAGGTAGAGAAAACAAGTGTGACTAGATCTACCTCAGAGAACCCACAAGCTGTGGTAGACCAGTGAAGACAGATTGTTCAAAGGTAGAGAAAACAAGTGTGACTAGATCTACCTCAGAGAACCCACAAGCTGTGGTAGACCAGCGAAGACAGATTGTTCAAAGGTAGAGAAAACAAGTGTGTTTATATAATGTGTGATTGCAGTAATGGAATTAATTACATGAGGGGGGGAGGAGGAAATAATAGAGCTGAAGGCAAAAGGAATTTCTTATACAACTTCCCTAGTGTATGTGTGTGATTATTTCCCCAATGCAATTAACAGAACACCTTATAAGCATCAAGCTACAGTTGAACCTCACAATGACTATATCACTCTGGACCAAGATGGTGTTATAATAGCTGTGATGTTGTTATAACCTGGGTCAATACAAAGTGGGATATTCTAACCTAATAGCTGTTATAACAAGATTCCACTGAAGAATCCTCTACTTGAGGTGTACAGCAGCCACAGTGGTCTGCACTAAATACCCCATCTCTATGTGATAAGTAGGAGTATTGTCCAATGCGGTGTTAGATCCCGGGTCGTAGCGGTCAAAAACCAACGATTTAGACCATCCTTCCACCGACCCCCCTAAAGTACAACCCTACCAGCGAGTGCAAGTAACCGAAAGGGGCTCTGCATATTTGTAAGTGCAAAGTCAAACTGCTTTTCACATGTGCCGACATGTGGTGCACTTACAGTAAAAGCAGTCGCCTACCTCTACCCACCATGGTTATCATGGCCTGTACCACGTGTACTAGGGATAAACAAAAAAATGGAGTACTGTACAACCTCCCTTGAGAAACAGAGAGAACTTGGGCTCTCCTAGAAGTTGTACTGATCAATTTTGACATTACAGAAATGATTGCTCAGGGAAACGGTCATTCATCCGCTGAGTTCCAATCAATTCTTACTGTCTAAGAATCCATTATACACCAATAGTATTATATATACCTGAGATGATAAATTTTTCAATATGAAAATATCTGAATTCGCATTATCTTCCTATCATTAGGTAGAATCCATCTATTGGCTGTTCATCCCTGATAAGCTCCTACATGGACACCACCAAAACTAATATTGAAGAAAATTTTCAAAAGAAAAATTTAACCCATTTATCAATAGAAATTTAAAAATTAGTTTTTTTGCATCCTTTTTGAAAAATTAACTTTGAAGAAGTTTTATTTTTTTATATATAGAAAAAATATGTTAATCTCTGAGATATATCACTTTTGTGTATTTAAAAAAAAAAAAGGCTAAAATCATGAAGCTATAACACTTCATCTTCCTCAGTGGTTTGTGGGTGGGATTCAAGTTATTTTTAACAGACTTTGTACAATACTACTGGATGGTTATATTCATGTGACACCTCTCCCTTTTTTTTTAATGCATAAAAAGTGATACTATAACATTATCTGTAGCCCAACTGGTTTTTCAAGTGTAGAACCATGTGTCTTCTTCTTCTTTCTTATCTCCACACTGGGTGAAGTAGAATGCATCTGCCTTTATCATCAAGACTGGGAGCACTACTCAGTGGCAGGCTGACTTAGCTCCAAAAGAAATGGTCACCTCTGACATGAGAAACAGATGCCATGTGCAGCCGCTCCTAACAATGGAGTACAAATGCTGCTCATCCTGTATCCCTGGATTAGGAGCCCTTACAGGGTACTATCAGCCGGGCCAGCTGAGCCCAGGTTTGTTACAGAGCTAGTGAAGAGAGCCATGTGTAAAGAAATTACAATCGAAACCCAATCTAACATCATCCCTTGGGACCAGGATTTTGTGTTGCTATAACCCCATGTTGTTGTTATGACCATAGTTAAGACAATTTGGTACTTGAAACTTTGGACCTTAGAATTATGATGTTATAACGCAGTTTCTGTTGTAAACAAGGCTGTTATAACGAGGTTCCACTAGATCTAGCGTGCAAATATAATGTTTACTTTCATAATGAAGTGGCTTGCTGATATTCTCTCTTGAGAAGTCAGAAAAATGGATGACATCTCATTCTAACTAACAAATATTTCCAACAGCCAATTAGAGTACAAGTCTTTTACATTGGGGTAGCAGAGCCATAAACACAGAATCTCTATACTTTTCTTTCTTATCTCCACTCAATCATATTAGGGTATCAAGCTTGTAGAGCTTGTTGATGGTGTCTGCTGGGGATGAGTAGAAATCATCAATGGATGAGTCAATACAGTCAATATTGTTTTTTGGGGTTGCAGGTTGCATTTTGACATGCCTCTATCCTTGGGCAAATTCCAGTGATTCAAATGGGTAAATTTGCCATTATACCAGATTTTGGAATAATATGAAACTGCCACCATTATATACCATGGTTTCTGGGCATATGAATATTTTTCATAAACAATTTGAGATCTTTCAACCTAAAGTGAAACCAGATTATATAAATGTTTGTTGTCAAACATTTCATGTCACTAACTACATCATTAAATTACAAATAATGTCTGGATATCTTGCAGTTAGATATTCTTAAATTTTTGTTTTAATAAATAATAAATACAACAGTTTTTTTTATATTTTAAGTTAAAATCTATTGTTTTATTTTAAGTATTGAAATCCAATGTACATATAATTATTTGTTTAAAATTCGATTTATTATTGTGAAACCACAAAAAATAACGGAAATATTAAATATATTTTTACTTTTTTTACCCAGCAAATATTTGCAAATCGTATAAATTGTATCATGTTTTAAATAGTCTGCTTAATATGATATATTTTCATCTTTAGGGTTAAAATATTCGAATTTATGATATTTGTATTTAAAAAAAGAAAGATTTCAATTAAACATTTTCAAATGCCAATTAAGAACAAAGTTGAAAGTTGGTTTTTATTTCGGCGTCAAAAGAAAGTAATTAAAAGGATATTTAAACGTGTCAAATGTGTTAATAAATAGAAAATATAAATATTTTATTATGATTACGCTTTGATAATATAATACTTAGGCTTATTGCATGGAATTAGCATTATTTCTTACCATGGAAGTCGCGTGAGGAAACCAGGCATTAATGACGTTAACAGAGGAATGAAGACGGCGACTTGAAAAAATATACTGAGAAAAAATAAACAAAAAACAAAGCTAGTTGATAGATCCGTCGCGCCACCTATTAAAAGTATTTCAAACTATAATTTTTTAATTTTTGAAGCATAAAAAATCTTTAAATATTTTATTTTTTAATTTTAAAATTTCCAACGAATGATAATTTTTATATTTTAACTTTCCAATTTATTTTAGACTATTTAATTGTTTTAGTTATTCTATTTTTTCCACAAGCTAGAATTATTTATAATTTTAATTTACACAGATAAAAAAAAAAATTACGCATGTAACTATATTGTATAATATTTATTGATGAGATTTTTGATAAATTAATTTTAAATATATTCGAATTATTTAAAAATTAATTTCTATAATTTTCTTCATAACTCTGGGCCCAAATGACTGAAATATTTGGGTTCCTGACGGGAAAAACGCAGCTACGGGTGTATAGCTTATTTTTATTTAGAATTTTATTTAATTTTGTAGATTTGCCCTTTTTATATCTTATTATTTTCTAAATATTACACTTTTAAAAAACTTTTGTCTGTTTTATATGATCAAAACATAGTTTGAATAATAGTTAAATTGATTTATCTGAGAAATTGCCCTCTTGATATTTAATAATGAAATGGATTGTGATGAATATTTGCAGCTGATTGAGGTTAGTTTATATGCGTGTTTGTTTGTTCTTGTTTGAATATTCATTATTGGTAAAGGTGTTGGTATTTTAAGGGCACTTATTAAAAGGGCTTTTACTCCACCTCTAAATATCGTCATTTTTGCACTTTTTGATTACTATTGTAATGTGATATATTCCCAACGTAAAACTCTATCATATATTATTTAATAGATAAATAAGAGATAGCAGTTATAAACGATTTCTTATCTCGCAAGGAACAATCTGATTACAGAGTGGGTGAGCAGATTATTTCAGGCACGGTTTTCTTCTACAGCACTATATATCGTAAATATTAAGGCTGCCTGGCCGGCATTCATATTTCTTGAAAATGAAGATACTTCGGCCAGTAAAAACGCGAACCCATTTGCTTTTCCAAAGAATCACAGAGCGAAATTCTATCTCAATTAGAGAGCAGGAAAGAAAAGGTAAATATTCAAACTAATGTGGTTCTTCTTGGGCGTGGAGAAAGATGGAGCCTCCTGGGTATCGGCTCGATTATTATTGCTAGATGCTACCTTGTTATTTCACAAAACAATGCTTGATTATTTTTAGATATTTCAAGCCCGTTTTTGCTTCAGCACAGCTGTTTGACAATCTCAGGATATTACTGTAAAATGAAATAATAAGATATAAACACTTCTGGAGGGTGTAGTACTGTTGGGACACCTCGTGACCATAATATGCCAAAGTAACCCAGAACCCCACCTAACCTAACCAAATCCCACCTATGTCCATCTAAGCCACAAACCTCTGGTGATTGCGAGGTGTCGAGATGGAGCCTGAAGCCACCTTTAGCCTTGGCAGCACTGAGCCAGAGACTGAGATCCCCTTCCTGGTGGTCAAGTCACCTGACCTGTGGTGGATGACCTGGCCCCACCAACATCAAGCTAGTCTGAGATGGACTCAGACACCCCTTCCTGGTGGTCGAGCCACATGTCCGATGGTGGCTGACTTGACCACAAGCCAGTCCAAGATTGACTCAGACACCCCTTCCCTGTAGTCAAGCCACCGACCTATGGTGCTTGACCTGAATCCACCATCTTCATGCAGAACACCAGCTCCACCACGAGCCCTGAACCTTTCCCAAGCTGACCCCAAGATGCCCAGAATCAACAATAATAATTATACTTATAAATGACTGCGGCGTATAATTATAAAGCTATACAACCAGTTTAACCGCATAAGTTTCTTTTTATTTATGAAAAATCATTTTTAATTTCAAAGAGAAATAATTTAATATTTCTAACTTTTGGATGACGTATGAAAAGGTTGAATATATGAAGAGTGATGGTCTATATATGAATGGATGACGTATGGAGGGTGAAAAATATGAAGAGTAATGGCGAACGGAAAAATAAAAGTGTCCAGGAGCGGGAATCGAACCCACAACCTTCTGCTTACCGGCAGGTGCCATGTCCACTAGGCTATCCTGGACGATATTTCTCCGTTCGTAACTAATATTTAAACTGACTAATAATACTTATAAATGACTGCGGCGTATAATTATAAAGCTATACAACCAGTAGGTTGTGGGTTCGATTCCCGCTCCTGGACACTTTTATTTTTCCGTTCGCCATTACTCTTCATATTTTTCACCCTCCATACGTCATCCATTCATATATTGACCATCACTCTTCATATATTCAACCTTTTCATACGTCATCCAAAAGTTAGAAATATTAAATTATTTCTCTTTGAAATTAAAAATGATTTTTCATAAATAAAAAGAAACTTATGCAGTTAAACTGGTTGTATAGCTTTATAATAATAATTATATTTTTAAAATTATTTTTAATTCAATATTTTTGTATTTTTATTTTTTTGTGAATATTTCTTTAATAATTTTAAATTTAATTTATTTTTATCATTTTTTTAAGATGCCTTTTTTAAATTTTTATTTTCATAGAGAAAGAGGGATGATAGCCTTGGGGGGTGAGTTCAGCGACACTGGGGCAAGGGAAGCGGGATATTTACATTCTTGGATATTTACATTTTTGATATTGACATTCGGAGATTTACATTTTTTTTTCTTAACAAGAATTTTTTTTTTTTTTGAGAAGCAAAAAGACTTGGAGTTGCGGAGGGGTGAGGCCGCTGGCTGCGGCCTTAGCAGCCCCTTTTTTTTCGAATCGTGGACATGGGTGGCTGGATGACGAGGTAGGTTGGGGATAATCTGGGACTTTGGCATGATAGGCCTTTTGTAAAAAGTATATATATAGTTTTAAAACCCTCCCTTTTAACCTTATTTACAGTTTTTTTCTTTAATATATAATTTTAAATCTTATATATATGTGTGTGATTCCATTAATTAATTTTTCTTTGTTTAAAAAAAATGATGTACATTGAAATATTATTTTATTGGTCTAAATAAAAATTTGTTTAGCCAAAAAAAATGATTGGTTAATTTCCCCTTTAACATTAATTGCTAGCCGGCACAGCTTTAGGTCTCTACATGTGCCATAGATGAATAAATTTGTGGTCTGCTTTTCTGCAGCCACTGGCGCCCTAATATTTGGACATGTAGAGATCCGGAAATAGTTAGTAAAAGTATAAAAAGCATCACGATTTTAACAATGGCGCCCTAAGCGGGGCTATTATGTTTATAATTCTTCTTCAATTATAAGTAAAAGTATAAAATCACACCGATTTTAACAGTACAGAACTAAGTATTGTCTGGATACTTCTAGGTAATATAATACAAGATAAAGCATGACAATCACTACATTTTATTTTTAAAATATTGCCAGCGAAAAGACAGTCTGGTTCTAGATGATGCTTCAATCTTTGGTGAGCAAGGAAGTGAGCAGGGGCTAGTTTCGTGTCTTTTTTGCCACCTTTCTCTGATTTGGGTTGGAATGTTGCTCTGACCCTTTAGTTTGTGGAATAGATGTTCAATGACCTGGCAACTCTGAAAGGGTGTTGTGAATGGAGGGAACAACCTATTGCTGCTGCTAAAGATGAAGGTAATCCTTGACAAGTGATTAATTTTGTTTGATCTTCAACTTCAGGATGTAGACCTGCTTTATTTAGCTACCCTAAGTCCAACAACTAAGAAAGTTCTTATAATTCTAATGATTAGCAAAGCTATTGTGTAGCACCTGGAGGCATTATAATGACTGTTCATCCAAAAAGTTAAAACAATATGAGTTTATCCAAGCAGTGTCTGAGTTTAACTAGGATTACTACCATGTGCAGTATGCCCCCTTCTTACACTAAATATCTTCTGCCTTAATCTCAGCTGTTTCAACTCAAAGGAATTAGCTCTCTATTCTCTCGAGACACGCCTCGTTTTCCTTTTACAGGGCTGTTACATGGTAATGTTCCTCCAGTCCCGGGTCCTGCTATGACTGAGCCATCTGCTCTAGCCCTTGCTCCAGATGGTGTCAGACTACAAAAACAACTCCATAGATGTGGGGGCCGGGATAACTGTGGGGCCTTTTGTGGCCTTTGTCACTGCCTACTACATTTATAATCTCTTCTGCACTTCTCCCGATTCTCCAAAACCAACCTGCTGGTTGTAGACGACTTTCAAATCCCCCATCACCTCAACAGTGTTCCTTGACTCGGTGTGCTGCTTGCTTAGCAACTAGCTCATTATCGTTTATAAAATCTGATTATTGTTAGAAAGATTGATTCTCTCTTGTTCCCCTCTTCCCTCGAGTGCCTTCATCCTCTGCTTCTAGATTATCACAAAGTAGAGATTTTATGGAGTTATTGTTTGGGAGATACTATTTCAAGTACACCACAATCTGTCATTTAGGATATATTAAGGTAAACTTTATAGTACATTACAAAATCGCAAATAAAACCCTCTCTAATCCTTTCAGCCTTAAACTAACGCAAAAGTAGGTAGTCAAACATTTTAAAAGCCGCACATCATTCCTAGGCCTCCTATCAGAGAGATCGACACAATTTTTTGTAACAAGATTTAATACATCAGAAAACCATCTAATGTTTGAAATTAAAGTTTATTTTTTCTTGGCGATGTTATTTTATTTTAGCTTAAAATCAGCTAACCAGCTGACCTTTTTTTAGTAGATTCAAATTATTTCATAACTCCCTTCCCAGAAAGTTCTGATATGAGCCTTAGCTGAAATCATGGTATATGGAAAAAATTCCATAGCAGTAATGATGGTAGAAGTTTGTTTCACATTTAAAAAGAAACTTTTGTGCTTTAGTGGTTCCAATTATTATAGTTTGGCTATATTCACATTTTCCAAAGTTTTTGTTATGGTTTATTTACAGATCTAAGTCTTTCTGTTCTAAGCAGGAATGTGGAATAAAATGCTTTGTTTTTAAAATTTATTTAAAAAGAGGAAAAGTACTTCATTTTCGCACATGAATATCATCTTCACAGCGCAGTTAACATTTGGAAATCAATGTAGGAAAGAATAAAGCTATGAGCTAGAAGGTGTGCCAGATTTATGGCCGAGTTAGCTGGAAAAACCTTTTGTACTGAAAACATATAACTTTGTTTAGTCGATTCTCGATATAAAACCAGTTGAACGGACCGAACATTTTCGATGTTAAATATGATTTAGGTTTTATTAAAATACAAATTTATAATTAAACATATAACATTAATGCGCCATCTATATTCAGGAAATGAAGCTATTAAAAAAAAGCACGGATTTTTTCTTTTAAAAATAAAACACCTTCTACTGTCCTTAACTGCAGTGAAAAAATTGTTGTGTTTTAACTTTAAAAGCACACAAAAATATAATAAACTTGAATTTGTTTATTCAAGTATCAAAAACAAAGCTTTACATATGGAACAAATAATAATTAAGAAGAAGAAAGAAACATTTTAGGAAAAAGGGCAAAAACAAAACTAAAGTACTGGTCAAAAAGAAACATTTAAAATCACAGATTAATATCTTCAACACTTTCCTAATCAGATTTCAAATGTCCCTCATACCCAGTAGATATCTGAAGATTCGTTTAACTGCTTCCCAGTCATATATTGTTGGTGCTGCAAGTTTTTGAGAAACTTTATTCAGTGCAAAAGTGATATCGGGTCTTGTTAAGCAGCTCAGATGCATCAGACTACCAATCGCTTCACGAAAGGGAACATCTTCTAGAATCTCTGCTTCCCCAGGAACATTAGAATTATGAGTTGGTTTTCCCACTTTATTCGCTTGAGACATATTGAATTTCTCAAGAATTCTTTTTATATATGCCTTTTGATTTATAAAGATTGACCCATCCGGTTGCCGCTCTATCTCAATACCCAAAAAGTAATTTAATGGTTCACTTGTGATCTTAAATGAAAACATTAGTTCATCAAGAAATTCTTTGATTTCTTGTTCATTTGTACCAGCAATGATTCCATCATCAACATATATGGCAATAATGAGTAGTTGATCATTTGTTTTTCTGAAGAATAAACAGGGGTCAGCTGTACTTTCCTTCAAACATCTTTCTTTCATGAAGTTGACTATTTTCTGATTCCAGCATCTTGGTGACTGTTTAAGTCCATAGATACTTTTCTTCAATTTCCATACAAGATCTGTTCCATTGTTGAATCCTTCAGGTTGTTTGATATAAATTTGATCTTGTAAGTCTCCATATAGAAAGGCTGTCTTTATGTCAAACTGTACCAATTTTAAGTCTTCATTAGCAGCAATTGCTAAAAGAGTTCTTATGGTGTCATGTCTTGCCACAGGACTAAATGTTTCTTCATAATCTATACCCTTCTTTTGTACAAACCCTTTTGCCACCAGTCTTGCCTTATATCTTGTAATCTCTCTTTTAGAATTCAATTTGGTCTTTAATACCCATTTACAATCAATCGGTTTTTGGCCAGGTGGTAATGTTGTGCATTCGTATACATCATTTTCCGTTAAAGAATTCATTTCTTCATTCATTGCTTCTTTCCAAAATTGTGCATTTGGAGAATCCATTGCTTCTTTGTATGTCTGGGGTTCAAGACCTTCTGCAATATTTATTTCAGCATCAATATACCTTTGAGGTTTTGATATATTTGATCGATCTCTTAGATTGTATACATCTGATGTTTGAACATTGCTTTCAATTTTCTCAATATCTTGAGTATCATTTTGTTCATCAATCTGATTACTTGAAAGTTCCTTATTTCTCTTTTCTATATCAAGGCTAAATGTTGGTATAGTTTCCTTGAATATTACATCCCTACTTGTGACAACTTTGTTTGAGTTCGGCATCCAGATTCGATACCCATCCTTGTTACTGCAATAACCAACTAAAATACCTTTTTCGCTTTTGGCATCTAACTTTCTTCTCTTTTCATCAGGCACATGAACAAAACATTCAGTTCCAAATATTCGAAGATGATCAACTGCCGGTTTTTTTATCAAACCATAGTTCATAAGGTGTCTTTCCCTCAATTTGTGTTGGTCCTGTTCTATTCAAAACATATGTAGCAGTGTTAACTGCCTCTGCCCAAAGCTTTAGGCTCATATTTTTGGCATATATCATTGAGCGAGCTGCTTCTATTAAAGTCCTGTTTTCTCTTTCCGCTGAACCATTCTGTTGTGGAGTATATGGCATTGTGATCCTATGATTAATACCATACTTGTTTGTAATTTTTGAGGTTTCTTTATTTACAAACTCCTTTCCTCCATATGTGAGAATTTCTTTCACTATATGTCCAGTAGTCTTTGTTTCCAAGAGAAATTGTTTTAGCTTTTCAATGACTTGTGACTTTTCTTTTAGGAAATACACTGATCGGTATTTTGTAAAATCATCTTTGAAACACACAAAGTATCTCATCCCTCCTTTCGAAACCTCCTGCATAGGGCCACATACATCTACATGAATTAAGTTTCCAGGTTGGGTAGAAGCATATTGTTCTCTTGATCCAAAACTCAGTCTATGTTGTTTGCCATAAATGCATGCCTCGCAAGGTTCATTGTCCATGACTGCATCAATTCCTTGTTCTTTAAGCCATTTTGAACATGCCTTTTATTTTGATGTCCAAATCTTTCATGCCATAGTTGTAGCATATTGACATTTTGGGTTTTGGCTAAATTGACTTCTGCAGCATTTTCAGGTTTGATACTTGTTATTAACATACCATACAAGCCTCCTGGTAGTCTTTTCCCTTCTACAATAACTTCTCCAGTTGTTGTCTTAAAAAGTTTACAACCTTTTTTTATCCATTTTCATTTCAAACCCTTTATCCAATATGGACTGTAATGACATCACATTACGACTGAAATTGGGAACATACCATACATCAGTTAGGTAGTGAGTTAGCCATTTACCTTTTACACAAGTTTCAATTGTTATAGTTCCACTTACATAAGCTATCAATTTTTCATTACTTCCAACTTTAACAGTCTGTTGGGTAGGAAAATCCTTATAAGAAGTATAAAAACTTGCATTTCTTGTAATGTGGTTAGTAGCTCCTGAGTCACCAATCCAAATGTCTTCATCTTGTTCATTGAATCTTTCACTGATTAAACTTTCACTTAATTTTGAATTAAGTTTTAATTTAGTTTCATCCTTTTCTTTATCCTTAGTTTCTTCTGTTTTGCATACCTACAATCTTTGGCCAAGTGTCCTTTTCTATGACAAAAGTAACATTCTCTTGTTTTCTGAAAATTTTCATTACTTTTGGTAACTTTTCCTTTCATATTTTGCATATTTTCATATGCATTTGCCATTAGTGCTGTCGAACTTGATGTGCTGCATTCATCTCGCTGTTGAATTCTTATTTCGAGTAACCGAAGCCTTTGTGTGAGATTGTCTACAGAACGTTCTTCTTTAGACACTGATTCCCAAACACTTTTAAAATCAAAATATTCATCAGGCAAGGTGTTTATGATTCTGCACATCAGCATGGATTCAGGCAATTTCAAATTTTCTTGTTTAGTAAGTTCATTTTGCATATCATTCCATAAACTTTCTAGTTTTGAAATGTGCTTTGAAATATCATCTGTAGGATCCTTCTTAAAATTAAAGAATTGATTATAGAGCATGTCTAATCTTTGACCAGAGCTTTGCTCATAGACACTTAACAATTTGTCCCACATATCTTTAGCACTTGAGCAGGGAATGATTAGTTGACTTACATCAGGCATCACACTTGTTGTAAATAACAATTGGGATATTGCATCTTCACTTTCCCATTTTACATATGCCTCTTTTTCTTCATTTGTTTCTTGTTTTATTGGCTTTCTATATGTTCCATCAACAACGCCTATTACTTTGTTTATTGTTAAAAGCAATTTTATATTTTTCTTATATTCTGGGCAGTTTATTAATCCTTCCAATTTGGGAATATTCATACCCATTTTAATATTATCCATTCCAGCCATTACTAATATAAATTTTAACGTGATAAACAAAATAGAATTCTTTTTAGGCTTACCGTTGCTTCGTTTTTGTTATATTTCGCAGTGAATGCGTGGTTGGGTCCATAACCTGTTGTGTTTTAACTTTAAAAGCACACAAAAAATATAATAAACTTGAATTTGTTTATTCAAGTATCAAAAACAAAGCTTTACATATGGAACAAATAATAATTAAGAAGAAGAAAGAAACATTTTAGGAAAAAGGGCAAAAACAAAACTAAAGTACTGGTCAAAAAGAAACATTTAAAATCACAGATTAATATCTTCAACAAAAATATTGGGTGGGCGAGCCTCATACTGCATAGTCTGATTTAAATATACCTAATATATAAGCAGAACCTTCAAATAAAATAGTAGAGTTCTAAAAAGCGGTATAGTCTATTAAACTGGCGATACCTCTAGGAGGTTAGATATAAAAGATTCTTCTCAGTAAGATATGTAGATTTAATAAATTGAAAGAAGACAAGTTTCTTTAATCATTTAACGACTCAAGCTTTCGGCAAAAACCCTTCAATAGGCAAGCTAAAGCATAAATACGACACTATGAACGTAGATACTAATGGCTGAAGTGAATATGTATACACATATTATTTACATATCTATAGCAAAGAAACATGTAAATGAGTAATTTAACGGTTTGTAAAATGATAAACATAGAGGATAAATTTTTAAAGACATGCAAATTCATAGCTAGAGGCTGGGAATATTAGTGAAGTACATAATATGGCTGATATGGAGTTAAAGTATATAAATGAGAAAATTACATAAAGGCCAGGAGAGCATGATAAGCGTCGGGGAGGTCAATTTTACGGTTGATACTGTTCTGTTTATGGGATTCTATGGATTCTAGTATACGTCTTTGGTGTTGGTTGTGAATCTACTTGTAATGTATGGTGGGATGTTTGGTGTTAAAAGAATGGCCTGTATTTTGTATATGCTGATATAGAAGGGATCTGGAGTCATGGTTGGAGATGTTTCGGGAGTGCTCAGACATTCTGATGGCAACAGCTCTTCCTGTCTCGCCTACGTAAGTGGCGGAGCATTGCTCACAGGAGACGGAATAAACTACGCCAACAGAACGAAGGGGATCTGGGGGGACAAGGGGCTTGGTGTGAGGGTGACGTAGGGAAGTGAGAAGGTTGGGGGAGTTCTTATAAAAGGTGCGGATACCATATGATTTAAGACTTCTGCCTATATCAACTGTGGAGGGGGAATAGGGAAGGAAACATAATGATCTGTACTGTAGGTTGAAGGTGGCAAGGAGGGGGGGGGGGGGGTTGGTGTATATGTAATCTATTGATAAATGCGAGAGGGAAAGATGCTTCAGAGAGGTGTGATATGATGCGATTTCTTTCAATAGTTCTAAAAATGTCTAGGGAACAGTGGGTGTAGATTCTTTTGGTGAGGGTTTTTACAATATTGATTTTATGAGAGGTAGGGCAGTGAGAATTAAAATGAGTGTAACTGGGGGGGCATTGTTTTTTTTATATAATAAACTGTAGTTTGGTATGTGGAAGAGGTACGGATAATTAATATATCAAGGAAAGGAATAACATGGTTGGATTCTGTCTCTAGGATAAAGGAAATGTTATGGTTAAAACTATTAAGAGTTGACAAAATGGTGTTTTCCTGACCTTTCTTGCATATGCAAAAAACATCGTCAATGTAACGGCGCTACAACTGAATATCTGAGGGGAGGGTACGGGTGATCCAGTGATCTACTTGTAACATAACTATTTCGGCTACTGTGGAGGATAGAGGGCTGCCCATCGGGGAGCCCTTGATCTGTCTATAGTGGTCCTGTAAGAAGGTAAACGTGTTCATATTCAAACAGATTTTTGTAAGTTGAATTATAGGCGAGGATGTGTGGGAATCAATGTTCTGCGAGTTAAGAAACTGTATTAAACTGTCTATGATAAGTTCGTTGGGAAGATTGAGGTAAAGGGAGGTAACATCACACATAGTGACAGAAGGATCGGGGCTAATAGCAGTTAACTCACTAATGAAGTGGGGGGTACTGTTAATAGAATAAATATTACTATAGCTGATTAATAACGGGGATAGGTAACTGGATAGAAATTTGGTTAATGGAAATGCGGGCGATAAATGGTAAGCTATAATAGGGCGGAGAGGTATCTCAGGTTTATGTATTTTAGGGAGGCCGTATATATATGCTGAGTTGTGAAGGTTGGATATGAAGAGGTTATAATCGTTAGGAGGGATATGTTTGGACTTTTTCAAATGGAGTAGCGAGCTTTTAAATGCTTTGACTATGGAGAGACTGGCCTGGTCTGTGATAAGGTGGAGTTATCACGGAGTAGGTCATACATTTTTGTGAGATAACTATCCTGGTTCATGATGACGGTGTTAGAACCTTTGTCTGACAGTGTGATGACTATGGATTTGCAGCTTTTAAGTTTATGAAGTGTAATGAAGTTTGCGCGGTAATTAGGGGGAGGATAATAGGGCTTAGCTAGAGTTTTGGATACCATAGTTCTGATGGAGTATTTGTCCTGCAGGCTGAAAGATTTGATGGTCGATTCTATGGAGATCTCCGCACCTTTTATAAGAACTCCCCCAACCTTCTCACATCCCTACGTCACCCTCACACCAAGCCCCTTGTCCCCCCAGACCCCCTTCGTTCTGTTGGCGTAGTTTATTCCGTCTCCTGTGAGCAATGCTCTGCCACTTACGTAGGCGAGACAGGAAGAGCTGTTGCCATCAGAATGTCTGAGCACTCCCGAAACATCTCCAACCATGACTCCAGATCCCTTCTATATCAGCATATACAAAATACAGGCCATTCTTTTAACACCAAACACCCCACCATACATTACAAGTAGATTCACAACCAACACCAAAGACTTATACTAGAATCCATAGAATCCCATAAACAGAACAGTATCAACCGTAAAATTGACCTCCCCGACGCTTATCATGCCCTCCTGGCCTTTATGTAATTTTCTCATTTATATACTTTAACTCCATATCAGCCATATTATGTACTTCACTAATATTCCCAGCCTCTAGCTATGAATTTGCATGTCTTTGAAATTTTATATATTCTATGTTTATCTCATTTTACAAACCGTTAAATTACTCATTTACATGTTTCTTTGCTATAGATATGTAAATAATATGTGTATACATATTCACTTCAGCCATTAGTATCTACGTTCATAGTGTCGTATTTATGCTTTAGCTTGCCTGTTGAAGGGTTTTTGCCCGAAAGCTTGCCTCGTTAAATGATTAAAGAAACTTGTCTTCTTTCAATTTATTAAATAGCCACCTCTAGGAGGGTTCACCACTGATGAGCCAGGCCCTCCTAATATTTTCCCTCGCAGATAAGGAGAGTAGGAGGAGTTTCGAAAAGAAAAATTCAAGATTTAAAAATTGTATTTCTTGAACAAGTTTCAAGTGTTGTTAAATACAATTGGAGGTTAACATTGTTCTTCATGACAATAAATAAATGAATAAAACAGTATTTATGACCAGATTCAAGGACACCTTTAGTATGATATCCATTTAAAGTTTATAAGCATTTTTAATTGCATTCCTAAATAATTTTATTTATTATTGGAATATAAGTTTTGTTATTTGATATATTTTGAATTTTATAGATAAAACTAGCGGACGTACCCGGCTTCGCCCGGGTTTTATCCGAGTAAAAGTTTGTCTAACGAATCTCTCGATAAAGTGAACATTTTTTTCCCGGTCCCTTGAAAAATACTCGATAAGTTGAATAAAATCAATATTAATTGGTTCCCTCGGTAATTGGAAGTTAAAGGAATAGTATCTTGCCTTGGAATTGTATCATTATTCTTGTATGGATGTACCCGGCTTCGCTCGGGTTTTACCCGAGTAAAGGTTTGTTTAACGAATCTCTCGATAAAGTGAACATTTTTTCCCGGTCCCTTGAAAAATACTCGATAAGTTGAATAAAATCAATATTAATTGGTTCCCTCGGTAATTGGAAGTTAAAGGAATAGTATCTTGCCTTTGAATTGTATCATTATTCTTGTCTCAAATAAATTGCCGTGTCATCCTGAATTTTGTCTTTCCTAATTTTCTACATTACAAAATCATCGTATCATCATGATAATATTTAGAGCAGATTGTTGAATTATAACAGATAAATTAGAATATTTATCTTGATTATTTCTAGGCGAAAAGTTATTTCAAAAATTTTATTTGCTAGAAACCTTCCCAGTACTATACTAAATAACTTCCCAAAGTTTCATGGCGATCCAATGAGTGGTTTGGTCAGGCATAAAGGACAAACAAACAAACAAACAGACACACATACATTCATTTTTATATATATAGATTATATATAAATAAAACATTTATTTTATTCTGTAAAATCTGCATTTTCTGAGTTTGCATCATTTCTCGTGTTAGAAGCTTTGGCACCCATTTTGAGCACAATTTTCGATAGCCAAGATCTGAAAGTAGTTTGAGAACACTTCCTTTAGAGATTTAAAGTTTTTTCATCAATTGATATGTCGTTATTGTCCGGTATTCTTGACAATTTCCTCAACAAGAGCCAAATTTTGGTCTGTTGTGACAGTTGAAGGTTTACCTGGCCTCTCTTTGTTATGAAGATCAAAATCACCTTTCTGGAAGCACTGAACCCATCTCTGTATAGTGCTTCTATCCAATGTTTCGTTTCCATATACTGGCTGAAGTTTTGAGTGAATTGTTGTGGCTGAAATGTCACCGGACTTAAAGAGGAACTCGGCCATCGACCGTTGCCGGATTCTTGTGTTCACATTAGGCTCCATATCTGGAAAATACAAAATATAAATCAATTCTGATTACAGATATGAAAATCAGAGTGTTTTATTCACCAGAAAACATATATTTTATGATAATAAATTATTTATATACTAGCGGATGTACTCGGCTTCGCCCGGGTTTTACCCGAGTAAAGGTTTGTCTAACGAATCTCTCGATAAAGTGGACATTTTTTCCCGGTCCCTTGAAAAATACTCGATAAGTTGAATAAAATCAATATGAATTGGTTCCCTCGGTAATTGGAAGTTAAAGGAATAGTATCTTGCCTTGGAATTGTATCGTTATTATTGTCTCAAATAAATTGCCGTGTCATCCTGAATTTTGTCTTTCCTAATTTTTTACATTACAAAATTATCGTATCATCATGATAACGAGTGACCCGGGCAACGCCCAGGGTTTACCCAAAGGGCCTGCAGAGACTTTAAAAGTATAGATGGTGGCTTAAAAATCGCAATGGGTATATTCAGATTTCCTAGAAGCAGCATTTCAAGTAAGGATAAGTAAAAATACTTTCTAAGTATAAATTCGTTAATTCGACCATGTTTTGATTTCCAGAACCTATGAAATTACAAACAGTAATTCGACAATACCGATAATTCGACCCCTTGCGATAATTCGACCTTGATTTGATTTCCCAATCTCTGGCCTATCAAATAACAAACGGTAATTCGACAATATTAATTATTCACCACTTCTGATAATTCAACCATTTTAAAATGCAAATTTCGACGATTGATGTTTACTTACAACTTTACTAAAAAAAAGGTATTATAGATGCGAGCAACGAAACATTTTGAACCCATATAATGCAAATTCATATCCTCACTTATAGGGTGTCAAGCCTAAAGGATGCGAATTCATGTCCCTGATTTCTAAAAATTAACATAAAATTGTAGGCTACCAACGCGAATTCGCGTCTACTGGGATCTTTTCCCATACCTTCTTGCCTATTTATCAGTGGGTTGGGTTGGGGGGGAATGTCAGCTGTCCCAATGTACCTGTAAAATGTCACATGCGACCGAGTTCAAGCAGCCATTATTTTTATTTATTTCAAGCTATATAGATTACATTAAAAGAAAATAGCATTTTTAAACATGTTATTATATGAACAACTCGATTTTCATAAGGCCCACTGGACCATGTAACTCTGGAATCATAAGTGCAAAAACAGACATCCCTAAAGGACTCCTTTAAAATATCTTTATGATTCTTTTTTAATAATATTCTTAAACATTTTTAATTTTTTTTTTCATATTTATTAACTTTTCAATATAGAAAATAAGATAACATAAAAGGGATAAATTCATTTAATGGACCTCACTAAAAACTGCATTTCTAGCCGAGTGACCTGGGCAAAGCCCCAGGTTTACCCTAAAGGCCTGTGAATGGGCAGGATAACCATATGTGTGCCATTGCAAAGATCCTAAATCAATGTATAGAGCACTGGGGAAAATAGGTTTTTTTTTTTTGCTTATTCCTAGTACACGTGGTACAGGCCATGATAATCATGGTGGGTAGTTAGCGACTGCTTTTACTGTAAGCGCACCACATGTCTACACATGTGAAAAGCAGTTTGACTTTGCACTTACAAATGCCAGAGCCCCGTTCGGTTACTTGCACTCGCTGGTGGGGTTGGACTTTTGCAAGAATCGGGGGCCATTGGAGCATTTTTTTTTTTAACAGAAAAAAGTGCCCAATGCGGGAATCGAACCCGGGTCCTAGTGGTCGAAAACCAAACGGTTTACCCAGCCTTCCACCGACCAAAAGTCAAAATAATAATAAATATTTTATGAATGAACAAATAATACAAAAAATTGCTTAAAGGTGAGAAACTATAGGCATTGGTGAAAACTTTAAAAAATTATATTGAAAAAAAAAAAAAAACAAATATTAAAAGAAAATTCAATACAACACAACTATATAGTAAATACAGCCATTATTTCTAGCCGAGTGACCCGGCAACGCCCCGGGTTTAGCCTAAAAACATGTGAAGCGCTAGATAACCATATGTGAGCCATTGCATAGATCCTGAATCAATGTATAGAGCACTGGGGAAAATAGGTAAATAAAGACCAAAAATCAAAATACTTAATTATAAATATTTTATTAGTGAACAACTAATACAAAAAAATCCTTTCAGGTGAGAAACTATGTTGTTGTTGTTTCTAATCCCCTTGTGTAAAGATTACATGAATTCCATGATCTCATGGAATGGGGTATAGGGGTGCAGCTTTCGTTGATCATGGCACAATGATCCAGGCACACTTTGGTGAAAGTCTGACTTTGCCTGTGATTTGAGGCCATTCCAAACATGGAAGCCTTTGTTTCTGACTCTAACATGAGCACAGACGCAGCTCCTCCGTATCCCTGGAGTGGAACCATTGCTGAGGTCCATCAACTGGGTCAGTTGAACTCAGGATTTTTAAAGAGGGAGTGTCCCTCCTGGTTACAGCATCAAGTCTACCAGAACAAGACTTGATACAATCGTGTAGAGAGTTTACTGTACCTCCCAACAATGTCCACTGCACCACAGGCCAGTTACAGAGGGGTAAGCATGGGAGGTGTGAGAAACTATAGGCATTGGTTGATGAGGCACAATTTGGATTGTAGATTATAAACAAAAGGTAATAAGACCAAATCCAAATAAATAAATAGTGTGTGACGTTTCGGTAACAGCGTTGTTACCATCTTCAGACAAAAGTACTGAATGGAAAAAAGGAGCCTACAGCACCCGGTGTTCCCAGGTGGTCACCCTCCCAAGTACTGACCGAGCCCGACGTTGCTTAACTTCGGTGATGGGACGAGAACCGGTGTTTTCAACGTGGTATGGCCGTAGGCCATTGTACTTTTGTCTGAAGATGGTAACAACGCTGTTACCGAAACGTCACACACTATTTATTTATTTGGATTTGGTCTTATTACCTTTTGTTTATAGGCATTGGTGAAACTTTAAACAAATTTTTTGGAAATGAAACAAAAAGTAAAAGAAAACAAATCTTAAAAGAAAATTAAATACAACACAACAATATACCAAATTAGACAACATAAAAGGCATACATTCATTTATTTGAAATGAAAAAAAAAAAATTAAAAGAAAACAAATCTGAAAATAAAATTGAATACAACACAACTATATAGCAGATAAGACAACATAAAAAGGAAAAATTCATTTAAAGGACCTCATTAAAAACTATATTTCTAGTTTTATAAATACGTGGGTTCAACTTTACCCGTATGCTATTCAAAGTTCGCACACGTGAAAAAGCCACATAGAGCTGTCCATGAGTAAACACGGGCTCATGTAGCAAGAGACCCACTCTAGCAAAGGTTTGGCCTTGAGCCTTATTAATAGTCATGGCAAAAGCCAACCTTAGTGGAAACTGACGCCTCTTCAGAATGAAGGGAAGGTTGGTATCTGAAGGAGCCAAAGATATTTTTGGCACCAATACAGTTTGTCCAACTTTGGTCCCTGTCAGTATTTGTGCTTCTAGGACATGAGAGCGCATGCGCTGGATAACCATACGTATGCCATTGCAGAGACCCTGCTTAGGATTCAAATTTCTAAGGAGCATAACAATAGCACCAATCTTAAGGTTTAACCGGTGTGGAGGCATTCCTGTGGGAGTAAGGCTATTAAGGAATTCAGTAGGGTAGTTATTTTGTTCCTCCACATTCTCACACTCGACACTGTCAACACTGAGAAAACACTGACTCCTGTTTGGTAAGCGATCCAAAACTTTTTCATTAATCTCTAATGAATCTGTGTTTTTTGGCGTTAAAATCACAGACTAAGGGCGGTAATATCACCATAGGAAGAACCAAATATTTCCTGCACCAGGTCAACCCCATGAAAGATACAGCTTTCTGGAAGAGAAATGAGGCCCTGTTGGTCTGTAGGTAGATCACCATCACCAACTTTAAGTAACCATTGAGAGAAGCTCTGTGCATCAATACCTGCTCGCATATTCTGAGTAAGGCGCAAGATCACAAACAATGGCCATAGCTTGCTTTGCTTAATGCAAGCAGCAACAATTTCAGCTCTTGAAGCTCGAGGTACCACAGGTAGCACTTGGCGAAAGTCACCTCCAAGAACAACAACCTTTCCGCCAAAAGCAAGGTCACAATGCATAATGTCCTTTAGGAGACGATCCACAATTTCAAGTGCTCTGTAGTGGGCCATAGGAGCCTCATCCCAAATAATTAAGGATGATCTACGAATAAGCTCAGCCTCAGAACTATTGGCCGAGATCGCAGCTACAGAATTCTCAAGCAAGGGAATCGGCAGCTTAAACCTGGAATGGACAGTCTGGCCACCTGACAAAAGGGTAGCCGCTATTCCAGTGGAGGCCAGCGGAATGACAATTTTTCCAACGGCTCTAACACAATGAATTAGGGTGTTATAAACATAAGTCTTGCCCGTACCACCAGGCCCATCAATAAAAAAGCAACGTGGATTTACATTGAGGGAATCAACAATTGTGTCAACAATTGACTTTTGATCTGGTGTAAGGGACCTATACATTTCTGTCCCAATTTGCAGCTCTGCATTAACATCAAGGTGATCCTCTCCTGAATCAAGAAGTGGGATTAGGGGTGCAGGAAGTCCATAATGGTGGCAACTGAGGCGATTTTCTCTCAGCTGGAATTCAAGCTCTCTGAGAGTCATCTGTTCAGCAGCTGCGTCAGATGTTGCACGAGAAAAGTCCTCACTAAGATACCCCTTGTATTTGGTCCACAGTGATACAGGGTCGGTAGGATTATTGTAGATGAGAATTGTCGCAAAGAGCTGCCGCAGTTGACAAGGCATTTGGAACAAAGCCGCCTCAGCTAAGCATGCATCCCATTCAGAATCATCAGCCAATAATCCACGGCGCTGGGCAGCCTCTTTAAAAGTGGAGCAAACAATATCATCCACAGTTCGCAAATCTTCAAAACTCTGAGCACCTGCAACATGTAATAGTAGAAGCCGGAGGTGGTAACGCTCAGAATCTTTAGGATTCACTGAACACATACGTCCAATGCACAAAGCCCCACCCCGAACTCTAGCACTCCATTGATTCTGCCTGAAAACATAAGCGGAAGGTATGTCTCCATATAAAAGTGATCTTGCGGATACATTAACACAATTGAGCTGAAACCAGGCAGTCAGAGTTGTGCGTCTGCGTGAGGCATTTTCAAGAGCCTGTTCTTCACTACCTTCAACAAAATAGACAGATTGAAAATTAGGTAGATGAACAGCTAAGCGACATATGGTATGCGAGTGAGCATGCAAGCGATATTCAAACATTCGCCACATTGCCTCAGGAGCACTTACATACCGAGCGTCAAGAAAGTTTTTGATTTCGTCATGTGCCCTGCTTTCCATATCTAATTCTCCAACAGACACTTCCACCTCAGCCCTGTCGTGTCCCTTATATACATACTTGAAAAGATATTTGACACTTTTCACAGAGGCACAGACCTCCACATTAATGTGAGCATTGAACCTAACCAGCAGATAGGGGTTATAGGGAACAACCCAGCGGTTATCCACCTCGTGAGTGCCCACAACTAATGTCTGGCCGTCATCTCGACGTCTGTAGCGAGGATAGCCATTATTGTTAGCCTCAGTCAGCTGCAGGAATGATTTAGGGAAGTCTTTAGTACACTTGCCATCAGACATGCATGGTGAGTGAAGATTGAAGTTTCCACAAGGACCATGGATCATATGTTTACGAACCATGTCATACAGCTGAACCTGCATAGTAGGGCTAGGAATTTCTGCACAAACCAATCTGTCAATGGCATCCCTGTCTCTAGGCTTGTCTTCTTCTCTAAGCATAAACAGCATGTGGGCATGCGGTAAACCGCGTTTTTGGAACTCAACAACATGCACCCGAGCAATGACCACTCCCAATACATGCTGACTAACAATCTCGTGCAGTAATTGTTGTAACTTGAGATTGAAAACTCTAGCCACCAGATCCGGTCTATCAGAAGGATTCTGGTTAGGAAGAAGATTTTCAACAATGTCAGTCCAACGTGGGTTACAGGTAAATGTCACGAATAGGTCAGGTCTTCCAAACTTTCTAACAATGGCCATCGCATCCTGATAGTTTTGTTGCATGGCCCGGGAACTCCCAGGAAAGGAAGATGGAAGAATAAAAATACGGCCTATTCGCACACCCCGAGAATGTTCCTGTTCATGGATATAATCCATCAGACCTTGATATAACTCCACCCTAAGCAGGGACTGATTTTGGCGAATATAGTTCAGGCGATTGCCCTCTGTTTTAACATAGGCATCAACAACATATTGCTGAAATAGTCTCCTGCCATAGTGAATGGGCGAAAAGCCAGGTCTGATGGCCAACCTATAACTATAGAACTGAAGCATGGTAACATGGTTTCTAGTGCTTGTGCGCATGTTTTCTTCATGTAAGATCCCTATTGCCCAACCAGGATCACCGGCAGGAAATAAAAGAGGGTATGTCATTGGGTCACAGTTAGGATTAAGTGGAGAAATACGCACTAAACCACAATCATGCGGAAAAACAGCAATATCTCTGTTAGAAGGTACATGGCCATCTTGATCAACAAAAATGGCCGCAACTTCACTTACACTTGGCGCATTATATCGGCGAAGATCTCTACAATGATTTTGCCGGATGAGCATCTGAACCTGACACATTTGCCGGGTCTCAATGCGAGCCCAGTGTTCCTCAGCTAGTTCCACCTGGTGCATCTGCCTATAAAACGAAGTATACGGATTCACACGCCTAAGCACAGAATCCAAAAGAGTCAATATACCAGGATGGCATTCCAAAGGCCTAGATGCTGCAATGCGTGTATTATTCGCAGCCTCAGAATACAAAATATAAAGTTGGGCATAAGACGGGGCTCTGTTTCCATGAGGATGAAGGGGCCCAGTCAAATGATAGATCTGTCCATGGATTCTATAACAAAAAGGCCCCTGTCCAGAAAAGACATCAACCTGCGCACCCATGGAGGCAAATGCCAAAGAGCTGTTGTAGCTCCGAATGTTGGTCTGGAAGTACTTAGCCTCCACACTGTTTGAAGTCATCAATTCCATCATTTCATATGGAAAGGAGGACAAAGTAGGAAGAATAACTTTCCCTTTGTGGCAGCAGGAGCTACCAACAGTTTCGCCAGGGAAATGAAGGGCTGAGCAGTAAGGGCAGACTATATCGAGGCCCCCAATAATATATTCAGTGGAAACAGGAGAAATAGGATTAGGGGCGTTGTTCCTGCGGCGAGTCCTATAAGCGCGCCTGGACTGGAGAGCGAGTCTTCCACTGCCTCTGCGAGGCATGATACAGAAGCCGCTGAAAAAAAAAAGCTAAACTAAAAACCAAGTTGAGCAAATACATGTCAAAATAAATTTAATTTAAAAGATCTCAATATAAACAACATATTAAATTGCACAGTGCAAAAATGTAGAAAATTGTATGTATCATATAACATTTTATCATATAACAAATTAAGTAATAAACAATTGATTATACAAATAAATAATTAGCCTCTTATTGAGAAAAATAAAGATGCCGAAGACATTATGAAAGATACTGCAAAAAAGAATTATGAAAGATACAGCAAAAAAGAAAACCAGACACAAAAAATTGAGCAAAATGTAAAATTAAAAACTATAACAAAGAACCCACAAATTAATTTAATCAGAAATACAAAATATATATTAGAAATTAGCAAAAGGCAATAAAAAAAAAAGAACGTGTTTTAAAAATAAACAATCCGATGACGAAAAATAACAAATAATTATTTATTATTTAACAAATTATTTATTATTTAACAAATAATTTACTTTCAAAAAACCGTAAAGGAGGAACACCATTGAAAGGAAAAAAAAAAAGAAAATTGCAAACAACAAAACTATATTACAGATATGACATGAAAACTAACGCCTCTCTAGAATGAAGCGAATGGGGCGTTGCCCGGGTCACTCGGCTAGTATGTATATAAAAAAGCAAAGCCCAATTCTAAACCCAAATATTTTTTTTATGAGAAGAACATCAACATATTGCATGATTACGGCAGTCCATAGCTTCCCTGACAAAAATTCACCAAGAAAGTTAAATATTCCAAAATTTTTCTGTGTGTAAATTGCTAAATATGTAAAAAACATGTATACAAAAAAGCAAAGCCCAATTCCAAACCCAAATATTTTTTTTATGAGAAGAACATCAACATAATGCATGATTACGGCAGTCCATAGCTTCCCTGACAAAAATTCACAAAATATTTCAGTGTATATATTGCTAAATGTGTAAATAACATGTATATAAAAAAGCAAAGCTTAATTTTAAATTTCATTATCCTTTTCACAGGAAAAGCATCAAAATACTGCATAAGTACGGCACTTTTGCAGCCGCATGATTACGGCAGTCCATAGCTTCCCTGACAAAAATTCACCAAGAAAGTTAAATATCCCAAAATTTCTCTGTGTGTAAATTGCTAAATATGTAAAAAACATGTATACAAAAAGCAAAGCCCAATTCCAAACCCAAATATTTTTTTTATGAGAAGAACATCAACATAATGCATGATTACGGCAGTCCATAGCTTCCCTGACAAAAATTCACCAAAAAAGTTAAATATTCCAAAAATATTTCTGTGTATATATTGCTAAATGTGTAAATAACATGTATATAAAAAAGCAAAGCTTAATTTTAAATTTCATTATCCTTTTCACAGGAAAAGCATCAAAATACTGCATAAGTACGGCACTTTTGCAGCCCCCCTGACAAAAATTCACTAAAAGAGGTAAGTATTCAAAAAAATATTTTGGTATATATATTGCTAAATGTGTAACAAACATGTATATAAAAAAGCAAAGCTTAATTCTAAGTTCTAATATTTTTTTTATAAGAAAAGCTACAAAAGCAAATAGGGAGAAGTGAAGCCATTTAGCCATTTTCAAAATCTGAAAGAGGTAAGTATTCAAAAAAATATTTTGGTATATATATTGCTAAATATGTAAAAAAACATGTATACAAAAAGCAAAGCCCAATTCCAAACCCAAATATTTTTTTTATGAGAAGAACATCAACATAATGCATGATTACGGCAGTCCATAGCTGCCCTGACAAAAATTCACCAAAAAAGTTAAATATTCCAAAAATATTTCTGTGTATATATTGCTAAATGTGTAAATAACATGTATTTAAAAAAGCAAAGCTTAATTTTAAATTTCATTATCCTTTTCACAGGAAAAGCATCAAAATACTGCATAAGTACGGCACTTTTGCAGCCCCCCTGACAAAAATTCACTAAAAGAGGTAAGTATTCAAAAAAATATTTTGGTATATATATTGCTAAATGTGTAACAAACATGTATATAAAAAAGCAAAGCTTAATTCTAAGTTCTAATATTTTTTTATAAGAAAAGCTACAAAAGCAAACAGGGAGAAGTGAAGCCATTTAGCCATTTTCAAAATCTGATTGTGAAAGAGTAAAAAAATGAGTAAATAAGAGCAAATATAAAGAAAAAGTATTGCTAAATGTGTAATAAACATGTATATAAAAAAGCAAAGCTTAATTCTAAGTTTTAATATAAAGAAGAAATAAGACACAAAAATGAAGCTAAATTCAAATGAAAAACTATAACAAATTAATAAAAAAAATAAGACCTAATCCAAATGCCACCATCATCAGACAAAAGAAAAAATGAGATTTTATTCTTTAGTTCATTTATTCTTCTGTCTGATGCTGTTGCTGAAACGTCACACACTATTGAATTATTTGGATTAGGTCTTATTAATGAGAAAAAAAAAGATGCCAAAGAGAGATGAAAAGATGCCAAAAAAGATAACCAGATACAAAAATTGTGCTAAATTCAAATGAAAAACTATAACAAACACTTATAAAAGATAATTATTATAGAATAAAAGTAATAATTCAATCTACAATTCGAAAAATTTATATATTTAAATGAAAAACTATAACAAAGTACTTACATAATCAAATGAATCAGAAATATATATTATTTCAAAACACATTTTTACGCATTTCAAAACAAATGAATTGATGATGATAAATGCAAAAAATCTACGATTGTAAAGTAGATTAAATTAAAAAATAAAAATAACTGTTAACATTAGGAAAATAAAAACAGGCCTATCATACGAAGAAAAAAATAACAAAAATTTTGGTATATAGATTGTTATGTGTAGTTCAGAATCTTCGGAGGAGATAGCTCAGGACTTTACAATGGAAAACTCTGTTACGGTATTATCTATATAGATTTTGCTAGGGGTGATTGTGCATTACTTATTGCCCCAACCTTGTACACAAGAAATTATATAATGGGCTCTGCGTATTTAACCTTGTACTATAATCTGTTGTATATATATTTTAGAGAGTGATACGTGTGGCGTATAGAGTTCACATTGAGCGAAAGTTTACGCGGGGTAAATATAGAAGTAATTCTTCCCTAAAAAGTTACTTAATAGTCGAGGCAGTTTAAAATCGCCTACAACTTTGAATAGTGTCTTTTAAAATATATGTATATTATACTAGAACAATATATATTGACTCTTACAACAGATCAGTATATTACAAAATATTTTCTCACAATGAGTTTATTTTTATTTAAAAAACGCTAGCTTTAAAGCGATAATCGCTCTTCAACGGGCTTAATAAAATATAGACTTTATCCTACCAGAAACTCATTGTGAGAAAATATTTTGTAATTTTAAAACTTTTTTCACAATTTTATCATGAATATAGATCAGTATATAGAATCATTCCTGTATACCATGTATATAAAGTTATGTATGTATGTAAAAGGTATGTATATAAAGTTCTCGATAAATACGTATAACATAGCAAACACAAAAGTTCCCTTAAAAATATGCAACAATAAATAAAGGAGTAATTTCAAGTTGGTGTAAGTCAGGGTATTATGGCTGGATTTTACATTTAAATAGTTATAAAAATAGACGATAGATGGCAGCACGCTCCAACTACTGATAAATATATAGAATAAAGCTTGATAAACATGTTGTAACGATCCTTTATCTCTCGTACCGCCTCGTATAATTAAAGGTAAGCCCTACATTTGCATGTTTGATATATATTGAATAATCTTTAATATATTTACTCTTCAAAAAATATCATCTCTGTCTTTATAACAGCCATCCTTTATTATAGACTTAACAGACAAATATCGCGAGTTTCTTCAAAATTATATTAAACACAATCCGTACTAGGACGGGGGCGGGGAGGAAACATGCCTTATAACAACAGACAAATTGTCTGGTCTCCTGGCTATTGTAAATATCTTAGACTGTATATATATATGTTATAGATTAGAAATTTTTTGTGTGTTTGATTGTTGAAAAGAGGTGCAGTCGTGGAAAAATAAAAATAATTATTTACCTTTCAAGCAGATTTTTTTTTTGAATCTCTTGAAGTAAAAATATACATATAAAATTATTTATATCACAGGAATATAGAATTTATATAGAATTTATATAATGAATCCTATAATCGTGGATAAAAGATAGGTAGGGTTAAATATACATATTTACAACAACAATAATAATTAAAAAAGTGGTATGTTTTGAATATATGGTCAAAAATGCAGAACAGTCAATGAATGAAAAAATAAAATATATGTTTTTAAAATAAAATAAAATATTTGCATTTTTAGATTATATAATATTTCCCCCCTGTGAAAAAGATTTTAAAAAAGTTAAAATTTGAAAATAAAAATGGCTATTACAAAAATAATTAATTAAACGAAATCAAAATGTCTATAAAATAATCACAAATTAAACAATAAAAATCAATGTCTATATTTTTTCAAAATAAACAAAAGAAAGTTTGTTTATAAATAATTTATATAAATATGAAATTAAAATAAAACTATATATAAGAAATAATAATGATAGATTAATATAAAAATTTATATGAAGCCAAAAAAGGTATTAAAAATATGAATAATTATGTCGTTATGCCTGCTGTATTTCAAAATATTAAATGGCAGTAGAAATGTTTATTTTTACACAAATATAATTTAAAATGAGTTTTTCCTAAAATATAAACATTTAAATGCATGTAAATAATATATAAAAGTATTTTTCAATAAAATGGATGAGTAATTAAATGATTATAAAGAGATATTTGAAGTGACATTAAGTTATGTGTGTAGGCAAAAGAATTGGGGTTGATATTTGTTCTCCATTGTCCATATCCAAAATATGGCCTTTCTGTAAAAAACATGGTTTATCATCAATATCTATTAACTTTGTGTTGGAAATTTGGTTTACTATTAAGTCATTTTCTAAATTAGTGCTATTTTGAAGTAAAAAATCTGATTCTGGGTAAAATAATTTAAGTTTATTAGAGTGTATAATTTCTGTTTGTTTCCTTTGAGGTAGATTGGGTTTATTTATTTCATATGTGACTGGAGAAAGTTGTTTTAAAATTTTAAATGGGCCTATATATCTTTGTGTTAATTTACCAGTGTTTGGATAAATAAAGGTTTTCACTAATACCTGATCTCCTTCTTTAAAAATGGGTTCTGGGTGTTTAATATCATAAAGCTGTTTGCTGTGTTCATGGGATTTTATGGTTCTTTCAATGGTTAATTTTCTTGCTTTTTCTATTGGTGTATGTGTTTCTGTGTCATGTTCTATATACTGTGGTTGTATTCCATAGTATAAGAACCTAGGTGTAAAGCCTGTTATGGTATGTACTGTATCATTATAACTTTCAGTAATATTAGGAATATATTTTGTCCAAGGGATCTTTAAATTATGATTATATTCACATCTTAACCTATTTATGATAGTGGAATTTAATCTTTCTACTTTTGCATTTGTTTCTGGGTGATGGGCACTGGTGAGTAGATGCTTAACATTATTTTTTCCTAAAAATTGTTTAAATTTATTGCTAAGAAAAGCTGCATTTCTGTCAGTTATTAATATTTCAGGTTTGTTAATTTGGAATAAATTTTTTAAACAAGTTATATATGAATCAGTGGATACAGATTTTGTAGGAAAGGTCCAAAGGAATCTACTGTGGTGATCTACTATCATATGGATACTGTGTTTGGTTGTCCCATAATTATGTAAGCCTCCCATTGTGTCTAAAGAAAAAATATGATTTGGGTGTGTAGCTATTGGCATCTGTTGTAGGGGTCCATAAACAATTCTGTTATCCCTAGATTTATTTAACTGGCAAGTTTCACAATGCTTTGTGTAATTAGCAATATCCCTAGTCATATGTGGCCAATAATAGTATGGAGAAATTATTTTAGTCATTTGAGTTGTTCCAATATGTCCATGTTTTGTATGTACTTTGTTTAATAATTTGTGTCTTAGTGTTTGTGGTACATAAGCTCTTTTAAAACCCTTTCTATTAATTATAAAGATATCATTTTGTATTTTAAATTTACTATTGCTAATTTGTTCTGTTGTTTGATGTTCTTTTAACTCATTATATGTTAGGTAAAATGATACTGGTGCTCTTGACAGCATGTCTGCTTCTATATTATTTAATCCTTTAATATGTTTTATGTCAAAGTTATATTGAGATAGGATTAAGGACCATCTAAATAATCTACCATGTGGGTTTTTTACATTTTTGATCCATTTTAAAGGCAAGTGATCTGTGTGCAATGTAAAGTGTACATTATGTAAATATGTATGAAATCTTTGTACTGAATTAATTATTGCTAATGTTTCTATTTCTGAAGCAGTATAATTCTGCTCATATGGGTGAAGTTTTCTTGAATAATAAGCTATGGGGTGTAAAATGCCTTGTTCATCAGGTTGTTTCAGGACTCCTGCTACTCCTAGACCTGAGGCATCCGTGATTAAATGGCATGGTTTTGATGGGTCATAAATATAAAGTACAGGTTTTGAAATTAGTGCATTTTTAAGAGTTTGGAATGCTTGTTCATGTTTTGTACTCCATAACCAAGCAGCATTTTTTAACAAAAGTTCATTTAATGGTGCCCTAATTTGTGCATAGTGGGGAATAAATTTATTATATATATTAATTGTACCTAAAAATCTTTGTAATGTTTTAATATTGTATGGTCTATTTAATTTTAAAATTGCTTCAATATTTGTGTTATTGGGTGTATATTTTCCTGAGTTAATTGTGTATCCTAAAAATTTTATTTCTTTTTGTAAAAATTTACATTTATTGAGATTGAGTTTTATATTTTCTTGTTCAAATATGTTTAATATGTCTTCTAAATGTGTAATATGTTCTTCATAAGTTTTGGAGTGTATAATAATATCATCAAAATAATTTAAAGCATACTGTATGTTATGTTTAGTGAAAATTGATTTCATAATTCTTTCAAATTGTGAGGGTCCATTTTTTAAACCATATGGAAGTCTATTCCATTCATAACAACCTAATTGTGTTACAAATGAAGTTTTATATTTATCTTTTTCATCTATGGGTATTTGCCAATATGCATTTTTAACATCTAGAATAGTATATATTTTTGACTGTGATAACCTATCTATAATTTGTTCTATAAGTGGAATTGGGGTATGTTCTGGAACTGTTTTTTGATTAAGTTTCCTATAATCTATACAGAGTCTTGTGGGGTGATTTGGGGCATCAGATTTCTTATTCACTAATAATGCAGGGGAACTATAGGGGCTAGATGAAGGCCTAATAATACCATACTTTAATAATTCAATTATTTGTTTTTGTATTTCAGCATTGTTGTAAAGATGTCCTATATGGCTTTTGTGCTATGGGAATATTATCTGAAAGAGATATGCAAATTGGGTTAGTTCTTATGCATCCTATATCAAAATTGTGTTTAGAGAAAACATTCTTATATTTGTGCAAAATATCTGAAATTGTTTGAATTGAGAAATTTGGGTTAATATCTAAGTTACTAAGGTCTAGATATGAGTTATAATTGACAATAGGGCATGGAATTTGCATACTGTGATATGAGTTAGAATCAATAATGGGATTTGAATTATGATCTATATGTTTAACATATGTATTTGGTATATCAAAAGAATTAAAATTATACAATGGGTTAATATTTAGAAGAGATGAATTTTTAACATAGTATGGGTCTGGAATACATAGGGTGGTAGCATATGACTTTTGGTCATCAGTTTTTGGATTAAAGGAATACAAGAATTTATAATTTTGAAAAAGAAGGTTTTTTGAGAAATCTATTTGTAATCTAAATTTATAAAATATTGGTAAACCTAAAATAATATATTCTATTGGAGTATCACAAACAAACATTTCTTGATATTTTGTAATTTTACCTAAGCTAAGCCTAACTAATATTTTGTATAATGGATAACTAAATCCTTCTACCTGACCTATTTTGTCTTTTGGGGAATTATCTAACATTTTATAATGAATATAATTTAAGTATTTTAATGGGATAATAGATATTGATGATGCAGTATCAAGTACACAGGGTAAGGATACTTGATTCATGAGTACAGAGAATAATAATAAAGTTCTACCTGGGTTTATGGGCTTTGGGGTAGTATTCTTCAGTGGGCAGTACCTGGGAGAATCGGGTGAAGAGGCACTAGGAACTGTCGGTTGGTAGTCATGGGGAGTGGGTGGAGGGAAGGAACTAGAAGCTGCGGCTTGGTAGGAGTGGGGACTGGCTGAAGAGAAGGATCTGGAAGCTGTTGGGCGCTGGTATGGGCACACTGAGTGGTAGTGCCATTGAAGCTCCAATCCCAGCCGTTCGCAAATTCGACAAGGCATTGGTGGTCTCTGCACTTGCGAGTTACCATAACATCCGGCAGGTCTAGGCGATGGGTGAAGCGCTGGATTCAAAGTCTGGAGACGGCCCTTTTCCACCGGCGTTCCAGATCCCGTTAAGCTATTTTCAACTTTTATGGCCATGGTTAGCCACTCCGAGGGCTGCACTGCGTCTATTGTAGCCAGGTAAGGCTTGTATTTTGTTTTTACTCCCTCATTTAATAGCTCCACTATGGAGGTGAGGTTCAACTCAACATTGTTTATCAGCTGCATTTTCCTGTGGAAGTATTGCGTGACTGTTTCCTGTTCCTCTTGGGTGATCCTCATCATTTCCACCAAGGGCGTCAATTTGACCTTCTGGAACCTGATTATTAGGCTTTCTTTTAATTTACTCCAGTCTTCTATGTTGCAGAGGCTTTCGAAATAATAGGTCAAGGCCTCATCCTGTAGGTAGTCTGATAGATGAAGCACCTTCCAACCGTGATCCAACCCGTAGGAGTCACTCTTTCTTTCAAAATTTGTAATCCACGTTTTAATATTTAGACTATTATGATATTTTACAAATGCTGGCATCGCTTGGTATGTAAATTCAGCATCTTTTTCTTTTTTTGTTTTTGCCATTTTGTTACAAGTTTCAGATAAATTGATAGAAAATTTAATAAAAATTAGGTAAATCCTGTCGACTTATGTTATAGATTAGAAATTTTTTGTGTGTTTGATTGTTGAAAAGAGGTGCAGTCGTGGAAAAATAAAAATAATTATTTACCTTTCAAGCAGATTTTTATTTTGAATCTCTTGAAGTAAAAATATACATAAAATTATTTATATCACAGGAATATAGAATTTATATAATGAATCCTATAATCGTGGATAAAAGATAGGTAGGGTTAAATATACATATTTACAACAACAATAATAATTAAAAAAGTGGTATGTTTTGAATATATGGTCAAAAATGCAGAACAGTCAATGAATGAAAAAATAAAATATATGTTTTTAAAATAAAATAAAATATTTGCATTTTTAGATTATATAATATATATATATATATGTCATAATTTACCTAGTACCCAAGAGGTATAATTTATTTTAGCCAGAATAAGAATTTTAAAATGTAAATACAAATTCATCCATCTATAAATACACTGTACAAAATAAACGTGGGAGCCAGCGCGCGCGGGTGAGCGCTACGGCACGGCGTGCGCGCTCACGAGTGTGGAACAAGTTCTTTTTCGAAGCTTACATGCACAACGGTTGCACACGGCCACGACAGCTACGACATATATATTGTCACGGTAGTGATAACGAGAATAACAAAAGTTTAAGTAAAAATAATTTATTTATAAAATGCAAACTTTTCTAAAAATTTATTTACAAGTAATAATATACAAGAATGGTAAGGGGTGATGACTATGCAAATATTAATGATGATATACCACAGAATATTTAAAATAATTATTGAGTGACATTGCCCCCTTCCTAGATGAACAGCGTCCCGCTGTAATTATCACTTGAACAGATCAGCTTGGTCCTCAGGGTCATGGTAGGGTTTCATTCTCAGTACATGGACCAGGTCTCTTGTTTTGCGTCTCCTGGTTGGTTGGTCCACAGGTTCAACTTCGAAGGGCACGTCAGAGAGTTTCCGAGTAACCCTGTATGGCCCGAAGTACCTTTTCATCAGTTTTTCTGAGAGTCCCACCTTTCTTATCGGGATGAAAATCCATACCAGGTCACCGACGTTGTAATCCATTGCCTCGTGCTTTGAGTCATATCTGGCCTTGTCCTTTTCTTGGGCTTTCAAGGTTTCTAATCTTGCTAGCTGCCTAGTCTCTTCGACTCGCGAGGCAATCTTCTGACTGTAATCCTCTTGGAGATCTTCATGCGGATTTGGGAAAAGAGTGTCTACAGTTGTTTCGGCTTCGCGTCCATGAATCAGTTTAAAAGGGGTAAAACCTGTCGTATCTTGTTTTGCCGTGTTGTAGGCGAACGTGACGTAGGGCAGGATTACGTCCCAGTCCTTCTGTTCAACACTTACATACATAGCGATCATGTTGGCTAAGGTTTTGTTTAACCTCTCCGTCAGTCCATTCGTCTGGGGATGATACGCTGTCGTGAACCGATGTATCGACGAGCATTGATTGGTGAGTTCCGCAATCAACTTGGATTGGAATACTCGTCCTCGGTCCGTGATGATTTCTCTGGGGGCTCCGTGCTTGAGAACAACATCTTCCATTAAGAACTTGGCTGCTTCTTTTGCTTCCCCTGTGGGTAAGGCTTTAGTAACGGCAAATAGAGTAAGATAGTCAGTACAGACTATGATCCATTTATTACCAGTATCAGAATTGGGAAATATTCCAAGGAGGTCCATTCCAACTCTCTGAAAAGGGGAGGTTGCAGGAGGTATGGCCTTAAGTAGTCCGGGTGGCTTTTGAGTTGATTGTTTCTTTCTTTGGCACTCTTTACAATGAGCGACATACTTCTGTATGTCCCGGAGAAGTCCTGGCCAGAAATATTTGTTTTTAACTCTCTCATATGTCTTCGAAAATCCAAGATGACCTGCTGTGGGAGCGTAGTGTAAACTTTTCAGTAGTTCTAAGCGTAAGTGCTTGGGAATAACTAAAAGGTGTTGGCTTCCCAGGGGGTCGAAATTCTTTTTGTATAAGGTTCCTTTTAACATTTCATATCCTTTCGATTCGGCACCAAATCTTTCTGTTTCCTCTATCAATTTACAAATTTTAGGGTCTTTTCTTTGTTCAGCCTCGAAGCACGTCAGAGCAGTTATTGAGGGTATATCATAATCCTCATCATTGTATGCTTCTTCCGATTCAAGTTGGAGAGGATTTCGAGAAAGACAGTCGGCATCTTGGTGTTTGCGTCAACTTTTATAAACAACCGTTACATTGTATTCTTGGAGTTTTAAAGCCCATCTTGCTAGTCTTCCTGTCGGGTCCTTCAGATTAGATAACAAGCAAAGAGCGTGGTGGTCAGCGACGATGACAAACTCACGACCAAAAAGGTACGGTCGAAATTTGTTGATGGCCCATATTGCGGCCAAGCATTCTCTTTCCGTTGTTGAGTAATTCTTCTCCGCCTTAGATAAAGTTCTTTAGGCATAACCAACTGGCCGCTCTTTCCCATCGTTGATCTGTACGAGGACAGCTCCAATTCCATAACCGCTGGCGTCAGTATGAAGCTCGGTTGGCAGTTGTTCTTGGAAATAGGCAAGAACAGGTTCAGACATCAATGCTTTTTTCAAGGAATCAAAAGCATCCTGTTGGTCAGAGTTCCACGTGAATTTATTATCTTGTTTGAGGACTTCGTGTAAAGGAGCAGCTTTCTCAGCAAAATTTTCGATAAATCTACGATAATAGGAACATAGGCCAATGAAGCTTCTCACATCTGTTAAAGATTTTGGGGTCGGAAACTTGACGATAGCTTCAATCTTTTCTGGATCAGGATAAATACCTTTACTATCGACGAGGTGTCCAAACACTCTGATTCGTTTGGTTCCGAAAAGGCACTTTTTTGGGTTGAGGCGTAGCTCGGCTTTGTCGAGACATTGTAGTATGATTTCAAGCCGGTGTAAATGTTCGTTGAACGATTTGGAATACACCATGATGTCGTCTAAATAACAGAGGGCCATCGTCCATTTCAGGCCTTTCAATATCTTGTCCATCATGCGCTCGAATGTTGCAGGGGCATTGCACAGGCCAAAGGGCATGACTAGGAATTCGTAGAGTCCGTCAGGGGTAATAAAGGCAGTTTTTTCTCTATCTGTTTCGTCGACTTCTATTTGCCAATATTCTGAACGAAGGTCCATTGATGAATAAAATTTGGCTCCTTTCAGTGGCTCCAGTGTATCATCGATTCGGGGTAGTGGGTAAACGTCTTTTTTTGTAACTTTGTTTAGTCGTCTGTAATCCACACAGAAACGCCAGTTACCATCCTTCTTCTTCACTAAAATAACCGGAGATGACCTTGGACTTTCTGAATGACGTATAATCTCGGCGTCTAGCATTTTGTCCACTTCCGTTTGGATTGCTTGGCGTTCTGTAGGGGAGACTCGATATGGTCTATGCTTAATAGGCTGATGGTTTCCAGTTTCAATTTTATGTTTGGTTACTGAAGTTTGCTTTACTGGTTCATTATTTTTATCAAATATTTTATCATATCGTTTTAAAATTGATAAGATTTGAGACTGCTGCTCTTCTGATAAATCATCACTAATTAAATTTTGTAAAAATTTAAAGTCACTTTTATCAGCATGACTGGCATGATTCGCATTTTTCACCTCCTTATTAAATTCAGAACATTCTGAAATAGCCGTCAAGTTATTTTCTTCAACCCTTTGAATTTTTCCCAGGCATATTCCCTTAGGGACTATTTGAGCTGTGGTGCTAGAATTTACGATCCAAAGTTTTCCTTTATTATGGGAAAGCCTGAATAATGCACAGGGAAATGTTAACCCTTTTCCTATTAATACCTTTTTCGAAGGTTCAAAAAGTACCTGATTTTGCCCATTAAGCTCTTCACTCATAACATTTATTAGTTTGGTAGATTCGGCTGGGATTACGACGCTTCTGCTAGCCACAACCTTTCCCATGGAAGCTGGTGAATTTAGTACATCTTTGGCCTCTTCCAATCTGATTTCGGCGCGTCCACAATCAATCACGGCATTTGATGCCTCTAGGAAATCCCATCCGAGGATAATACTTGGGTTACTATTAGGGAGGACGATAAACTCAAGCGGCTGTTCCAATCCATTGATGCTCAAGCTGATTGTGCATCGGCCGATCGATGTAACATTCTTGCCATCAGCAATTTTCAGAGTCATTCCGCTATCCTTGAACATGGTCTTTTTCAATTGTCGTCTTAATCCATCAGAGATAACTGAAAAAGAGGAACCTGAATCAACCAGAGCAGAAAATGCAATGTTATCAATGATGATTTCGACATAATTTTGTTGTAATTTAGCGGCTGTCGACGTTGGAGGGTTTTTCACACCCGCGGCTTCCCCCTCGAAAGAAGACGCGACGCTTAGTTTTTTTCTAGATTGTAGCGGCGTGGGGATTGGCTTGTATGGCGGCCTGGGGAAATGGACTGGCGTCTTGGGGATCTTCCTCTGTTTGGATACGGCGATTGTCTGCGGTAGATTAGGCTTCTTATGGCTTGGTGGTTACCCATTTGAGGTTCTTGGGTGCTTGGTGCATGTCCTTCGGGTCTCTGCGTCCATTGTCGGCGTTCTCTACAATATCGCTTAACATGGCCTGGGCGGCCGCAATTAAAACATATTGGGATGTTGTCATGCGTCCTCCATTCATCCGTTCTTCGTTGTGGTGGCCTCTGGTTACATATGGGTGTTTGGGTAGGGTACTGACGTGGAACCTGGTTGAATGTACGTGTTTGGTTGGGGTACGACTGTCGTGGCGGAGGCCTTTGAATAGGCTTCGAAATTGCAGCTACGTTTTTTTCAATCTCTTCTTGGATAATTTCTTTCAGAGAAGATGGATCAGGGGTAGTTGACTTCACGCACGATGCGTCTGATTAAGTCTTCCATTGATTCAGAGTCTGCTGAATCGATGGCGGCAACATTCGATAGTCTGTCGAATACTACACGTTTATTTACACTTTTTTATTTGAAGCCTCGATTTTTCGGCACCACTTGATGAACTCATCGATAGTTGCGATGTCTAAAATGATGATTGACTGATATATCTCCTCCGATATTCCTTTCGTCAAGTGTGCGACTATTTCATTTTCCATCATAGCCGGATTCACTTCTCTGCACAGATGGAGAACATCTTGAATGTAGGAATCACTGGTCTCCTCCTTCCCCTGAGCTCGAGTTTTGAGGTTCTCTGCGAGCTGATCTTTTTGGGTGACATGATGTCCGAAATTCTGAGAAAACATTTTCACAAAAATATCCCATGAATTATTTTCTCTTCAACATTTTCGTACCATCTGTGCGCTGTTCCTTGGAGGAAAAAATAAACATTTGCGAGGCACATTGAATCATCCCAGCAGTTGTAGCGAGCGACGCGATGGAATTATTTCAACCATTTTTCTGGATTCTGGTTGCGTTCTCCAGTAAAAATAGAAGGGTTTCTAAAAGGTTGAAAGTGGTACGCACCCATTTTTGTCTGTGTTTCTTGCTTGACCATAGCGATGTTTTCTTCAGGTTCTAGTCCTTGTAGTCTTCGGCTTCTTCTAACGGCTTGGGCGGCGAGGGAATATTCCAGCTTCTCCACCACTTGTCACGGTAGTGATAACGAGTATAACAAAAGTTTAAGTAAAAATAATTTATTTATAAAATGCAAACTATTTCTAAAAATGTATTTACAAGTAATAATATACAAGAATGGTAAGGGGTGATGACTATGCAGATATTAATGATGATATACCACAGAATATTTAAAATAATTATTCAGTGACAATATATATATTCAATCAAATAATCCCTTGTATCAATAGGCAACGCGTCATCTATATATAAGTAACTAGACGAATGGCCCGGGCAACGCCCGGGTTTTACCCGAGTGCGTATATATTTTTAAAATGTTTTAATTAAAATACTATTCGTTACAATTATAAATTGGCGCCGTGGATGTCTCTCTTGTGAAACGTCCCGCCCCAAACTGTGTGTGTCTTGAAAATATAAAAATAAAAATGTGAACGGAAAAATATTTCCAGGGTAGCCTAGTGGTCATGGCATCTGCCCGGTAAGCGGAAGGTCGTGGGTTTGATTCCCATCCCTTGACACTTTTTTTATTTTATCCATTCTGACCAAAATCTATCCGTGAACTTCACACAGTGAACTTCACACAGACAGAATAAGGCAATTATATAAGTAGATAATCCAAATTGTGCCTTATCACACACTATTTTTTTATTTGGCCTTATTACCTTGTGTTTATAATCTATGACGTGATGCCGGCGGCGCTCGCCCGTTGGCTGCCGGCGAGCACGTGACCTCCCTGTGCGCGCGCATCCGTGACAGAACCGGCCCATGACGGTCGTGACTATATATAAGTAATAACACACGGATGATACAAGAAAATGAAATAAAAACTTGTGCAAACTTTAATCGATATGTAGGGTTTTAACTTTTAATTAGACACTTTCATTTTTATATAGACATTTTTCATTTTTATTTAGACACTTTCATTTTAATTTAGCCATTTTCAATTTTAATTTAGACATTTTTCATTTTTTTAGACACATGGACTTTACTATATGAGTCTATGTGTCTAAATTAAAATTAAAGTGCCTAAATAAAAATGAAAGTGTCTAAATTAAAATTGAAAATGTCTAAATAAAAATGAAAGCGTCTAAATTAAAATGAAAATGTCTAAATTAAAATGAAAGTGTCTAAATTAAAATTGAAAATGTCTAAATAAAAATGAAAGTGTCTAAATTAAAATGAAAAATGGCTAAATATAAATTAAAATTGTCTAATTAAAAGTTAAAAACCTATATATCAAAATTTTCCTTGAGCCCTTGCACAAATTTCCATCGTATAACTCCTATTTAACATTTATATGATTTTTCATCAAAATATCTATGCATTTTTCAGTTATTGAATATTCGAACATTTTTCTCTCAGATTGTTATTATCAAATAAATAAAAGATGATGCTATTCACAATAACGTTCTAGTGGTATGAAAGATGGAGTATAAAGTTTATATACACAGCAAGCCAGAATTATTGATTTTAAAGCCATTTTACACATGTCTTAGCATATTCTAGAAAAATCCTCAAAGACCACTTTGGAAGGTCATTGAATTATATCCAGCATGCTTGTGAAAGCCAACAGTCTGAAATGTGGACATGGGTCAAGAAGAAAAAGATATTTGGCCAGTTTTGGGGGAAAAGGGCGGTGAATTAATGTTCAGTAGAGGGAGAGATTGAGACTACATTATTACAATGTCCATATAAGGTTATTTAAATAAAAAGGCATATATTGGATCAAATATAATTCATTTGACCAATATTTCAGTTGGCTGAACGCCAACCGTATCAAGGTATTATAACATTTTAAAGTGTTTTAAAGACACACTTTAAAATGTTATAACACCTTGATAAAGACAATACTTAAAGTTACACCGCATAAGTTTCTTTTTTATGAAAAATCAATATTTATTTCAAAGAGAAATATTTACTATTTCTAACTTTTTTTTGAATGAATTATGAGAGGGTGAAAATATGAAGAGTAATGGCGATCGGAAAAATAAAAGTGTCCAGGGGCGGGAATCGAACCCACAACCTTCTGCTTACCGGGCAGGTGCCATGTCCACTAGGCTACCCTGGACGTATTCCTCCGATCGTAAATAATATTTAAAGTAACTTATAATACATTATAAAGGACTGCGGCGGGTGATTATAAACAATACTTAAAGTTACACCGCATAAGTTTCTTTTTTATGAAAAATCAATATTTATTTCAAAGAGAAATATTTATTATTTCTAACTTTTTTTGAATGAATTATGAGAGGGTGAAAATATGAAGAGTAATGGCGATCGGAAAAATAAAAGTGTCCAGGAGCGGGAATCGAACCCACAACCTTCTGCTTACCGGGCAGTTCACCCTCTCATAATTCATTCAAAAAAAGTTAGAAATAGTAAATATTTCTCTTTGAAATAAATATTGATTTTTCATAAAAAAGAAACTTATGCGGTGTAACTTTAAGTATTGTTTATAATCACCCGCCGCAGTCCTTTATAATGTATTATAAGTTACCTTGATAAAGGTTGGCGTTCAGCCAACTGAAATATTGGTAAAATAAATGATATTTTGATCCAATATATGCCTTTCTATTTGAAGATTTATTTATGGATTGTTTTATTTTTAAAAAATATATAAGGTTATATAAGGTTAAATACAAAATTTATAATAAATATGGATAAATAATTATAAATATGTAGCGCCCACCGCGGGAAAGACTCCGCCCCAGATGGACTGCAAGAGTTCTTTCCCAGAGTGGGTAGGTCAATGTGATGTTTGGCATTACCCAACTCAAGAACAAGATGGTACTTGTAGATCGTAGCCTACGCCACACTTGTTAGTTGTATTGTCTCGAGATAGAGGCCGACGCCGGACAGCCAGGTCTGAGGATCCAGGGGCACAGGAGGCGAAAACCTCCCGGAGCAGGGGTCGCACGGCTCGGCAAAGAGCAAGACAAAACTCGTGATGGTATCCTGACGATTGTCAATCATTGTTTAATTAAAAAATTCCTAGAAAGATACCTTGTTTAAAAATTTAATGGGCTAAATCACAAATTTCAGTCTTAAACAACGCCAACAAACATATTTATCAGGTTTTCTTATCTAGCAACAAATAATCTTTTTATCAATCCATTGTCGCACTAAGTTTGATTGTCTAAAACCTAAGGTTTCACTTTTGTATTCGTGATGCACACACTTCAAAGTTAAATATATTTTATTAATAAACTCTGTATATACACTGAAAAAATGTTGGCTAAATTTATCGTACTAAGTCGTGAGCGTATTTTTTAAACGATTATAGTTTAAGTCGTATGTCTGCCATTATAGTGTTTTATTACATTTTATGATACATAAATTATTTAAATATTTCAAGGTAGCAAGACCAAATGCAGTGTTATCACAGCCTCTTTTATAGCAACAATTTGATTAGAACATTGTAAAGTCCCCCGGATGTTTGAACCGAAAATATCGTTTTAACAATTGTTCGTTTGGCAAACTTTCGGGTAAAAACCGGGCGAAGCCGAATTCATTCGTGCTAGGATAATTAATTTAGAAGAAACTTCAAAACTGTTTAAATAAAAATACATTAAGAAGCAAAATAGATATTTCAGCTATCACCATTTAACAATATTGTTTTAACAAATGTTCGCTTGGCAAACTTTCACTCGGGCGAAGCCGGGGGAAGTCGAGTGCATTCGCCCTAATGTAATTAATTTAGAAGAAATTTGAAAACTATTTAATTGAAAATGCATTAAGAAGCAAAATAGATATTTCAGCTATCGCCATTTAACAATATTGTTTTAACAAATTTTCGTTTGGCAAACTTTCACTCGGGTAAAAACCGGGTGAAGTCGAGTGCATTCGCCCTAATGTAATTAATTTAGAAGAAATTTGAAAACTATTCAATTGAAAATGCATTAAGAAGCAAAATAGATATTTCAGCTTTCACCATTGAACAATAAGAATTGTAGGAGTAAAAATAAAAGGGACAATCATCATAGATTAGGTGTGGACAATTTAGTTAAACATAAAAACTTCTGTTGCTTCATATTAAATCACATTAAGTTCGAAATTCACGATAATTGTACCCGCCGGTTTTATTTTAACTTATCTATATAGATAATACCGTAACAGAGTTTTCCATTGTAAAGTCCTGAGCTATCTCCTCCGAAGATTCTGAACTACACATAACAATCTATATACCAAAATTTTCGTTATTTTTTTCTTCGTGTCATAGGCCTGTTTTTATTTTCCTAATGTTAACAGTTATTTTTATTTTTTAATTTAATCTATTTTACAATCGTAGATTTTTTGCATTTATCATCATCAATTCTTTTGTTTACAATTGCGTAACTTTTATAGAGAGAAATAAAGAAATACATAATTGATTAGATACAAAAGTGTGAACCAGAAAGTCGATTTTTAAAAATGTTATTATTTAATATAAACTTATTTTAATTTAATTTTGAAATGAAAAGGTAGTGTAAAAGTGTATATGAGGTTAGATTCAAATAGGTTTAATTATGTTAGTTTAATCGCTAAATAAGGTTAGTTTTAGATAAGTTGAATTAGGTTAGTTTCAGATAATTAAAAAAAAATAATGTTCGTTTTTAGAAAAATAATTCGCAATAGTAAGTATATATATTAATATAAAAGATCGAAATGTAAAAATCACTATGTCCAAAATCTTCGCTTTAACTCGTGTAAAACGGCTCGAAGGTACGGCAGTGTCAACGTACAGCGCCGCCTACCAAAGTTACCCTTTTCTGGGAACTCACCAGGTTATATTATTTTTCGAATTGTAGATTGAATTATTACTTTTATTCTATCTTTTATAAGTGTTTGTTATAGTTTTTCATTTGAATTTAGCACAATTTTTGTATCTGGTTATCTTTTTTGGCATCTTTTTTTTTCTCATTAATAAGACCTAATCCAAATAATTTAATAGTGTGTGACTTTTTTTTTAATTAAATTATTTGGATTAGGTCTTATTTTCTTTTATTAATTTGTTATAGTTTTTCATTTGAATTTAGCTCCATTTTTGTGTCTGTCTTATTTTTTCTTCTCATAAATAGGCTGATGCTGTATTTGTGTACTCAATTGTTGCTTTTTTTTTTATTAAATTATTTGGATTAGGTCTTATTTTCTTTTATTAATTTGTTATAGTTTTTCATTTGAATTTAGCTCCATTTTTGTGTCTGTCTTTTTTTTTCATCTCATAAATAGGCTGATGCTGTATTTGTGTACTCAATTGTTGCTTTTTGTGTCTGGTTTCTTTTTTGCAGTATTTTTTTTGAATCCTTTTTTTTTTCATCAATTGTTTCCTCACATGCTTGGAATTTTCTTTTTATGCCTGTCCTGGCTTTCAGTTTTATAGATTTCCTCTGCTTGGTTCTTATTTTACCTTTTTTTTTTTGAGCGTCTTCTGTCATGCCTCGGAAAGGCCGTGGAAGACTCACTCCCCTGACCGCTAGGCTATTTCTCTTGTTTACTTTTTTACCAATGCCTATAATTTTTCACCTGAAATATTTTTTTTTATTTGTTATTCAATAAACTATTATCACTTATTTTTGGTCTTCTTTTTATTTACTTATTTTACTGGGGGTTGGTGGAAGGATGGTCTAAGCCGTTGGTTCGGCTCGAAGGTACGGCGGTGTCAACGTACAGCGCCGCCTACCAAAGTTAACCTTTTCTGGGAACTCACCAGGTTATATTATTTTTCGAATTGCAGATTGAATTATTACTTTTATTCTATCTTTTATAAGTGTTTGTTATAGTTTTTCATTTGAATTTAGCACAATTTTTGTATCTGGTTATCTTTTTTGGCATCTTTTTTTTCTCATTAATAAGACCTAATCCAAATAATTTAATAGTGTGTGACTTTTTTTTAAATTAAATTATTTGGATTAGGTCTTATTTTCTTTTATTAATTTGTTATAGTTTTTCATTTGAATTTAGCTCCATTTTTGTGTCTGTCTTTTTTTTTCTTCTCATAAATAGGCTGATGCTGTATTTGTGTACTCAATTGTTGCTTTTTTTTTATTAAATTATTTGGATTAGGTCTTATTTTCTTTTATTAATTTGTTATAGTTTTTCATTTGAATTTAGCTCCATTTTTGTGTCTGTCTTTTTTTTTCATCTCATAAATAGGCTGATGCTGTATTTGTGTACTCAATTGTTGCTTTTTGTGTCTGGTTTCTTTTTTGCAGTATTTTTTTTGAATCCTTTTTTTTTTCATCAATTGTTTCCTCACATGCTTGGAATTTTCTTTTTATGCCTGTCCTGGCTTTCAGTTTTATAGATTTCCTCTGCTTGGTTCTTATTTTACCTTTTTTTTTTGAGCGTCTTCTGTCATGCCTCGGAAAGGCCGTGGAATATAAATATAATTGTTCAATGGTGGTAAAGCTGAAATATTTATTTTATTCTTTTTAGTGAATTTTAATTTTTAAAAAGTAATTAATTAATTCTTTAATTTATTTGAAAGAGGAAAAATAAAAATCAGGTAAAAAGTTTCTTTTAATTTTGAATTTGAAAGCTTTCGAGAAAAATATACTGCTCTTCAACGAGCTGACACTCTATGTACAACAAGCATGTCAAACTCAAATCCTAACACGGGCCAAATAAAAAAGTAATAAGATTATGGGGGCCGCAAAAAAAAAAAAAGAAAACAAGTAATTAAATTTTTATAGTAACATTTATGTAGGTTTATTTTAAAAAATACTAATAAGAAAAAAGAAAGTAAAGTTAATATTTTCTCCCTGATATTTGGCATCTCTTTTCTGCTACCATCTTTCCTACTTCGGGGGAAATCTTGTTCGCAGTGATTAATTTTAAAACTGACCCAAGGTGAACGTCAGTAATTCTCGATCTGATTGGAGTCTTATTTCCTTTCATAAGTGAAAATAACTGCTCGCACCGATAAGTACTTCCAAACATGGACATAATTTCATATGCTAATTTTCGAGTGTTTTCAAATCTGGCTGGCAAATATTTGTAAAATTCAGAAATGCCAACTTCAATGAATTTTGCCTTTAAATCTGAATTGCACTGGATATCTATTACCTCCATTTGCATATGATTAGGTACTGATTCTATATTTATCGAGAAAATCGAAGAAAACAAAGTAAACTTGACTTCCAAACATTTGAGAAATCAGAAAACCTTGTTTCAAATTCATTTCTAAGACTAAATTATTAAAATATATTATTAAAATATATTGTCTGGTGGGCCGCAAATTTATTCGTTGTGGGCCGCATGAGGCCCGCGGGCCGCGAGTTTGACATGCCTGATGTACAATATCCCTGACTAATTATCTAAATATTATTAATAATTATTTCCGTGTATATATATATTTCATCCCAGTATAATATCTATTACTTTAGCTGTGAGCAATCTGATACACGCCCACACAAGCCAATAACAAAAGTTTTCAATTATTTTGTATAAAGATTATTAAGAGATTGTACATAGAGTATCAGCCCGTTGAAGAACAGTATTTTTTGCTCGAAAGCTTGCAAATTCAAAATTAAAAGAAACTTTTTACCCGATTTTTATTTTTCCTCTTTAATTTATAAATAATGACTTTTCTAACTTTACAAACTCACCAAACCCAAACGATTTATAAGTTTACAAACCTCAGAAACCCAAACGATTTCTAAGTTTACAAACTCACCAAACCCAAACGATTTCTAAGTTTACAAACCTCAGAAACCCAAACGATTTCTAAGTTTACAAACTCACCAAACCCAAACGATTTCTAAGTTTAAAAACTCACCAAACCCAAACGATTTCTAAGTTTACAAACCTCAGAAACCCAAACGATTTCTAAGTTTACAAACCTCAGAAACCCAAACGATTTCTAAGTTTACAAACCTCAGAAACCCAAACGATTTCTAAGTTTACAAACCTCAGAAACCCAAACGATTTCTAAGTTTACAAACCTCAGAAACCCGAGAGAGAGAGAGATTGAGATTGAGAAACTACATTATTTCAATGTTCATATAAGGTTAAATATGAGGTTAAATACGGAATTAATATAAATATGAATAAATAATAGAGAGAGAGAGTTAAAATATAAACAAAATCTAAAAAGAATATTTAAATATTATGCGGATTTCCTGCTTGGTGAAATCAATACGATATCGGGCAAAATTTATTGTAAATATAAAATACCAATGTTATATAAAGGTATTATTTAAAATATTATATTAAAATAATACCTTTATATAACCTATATATAATGACAGAGTGCGAAAAACGTGTTTCATAATGATAAATATATATATACACTGCGTGACATTGAAAATGGAACACCAAGAAATAGTGGCCAGAAAGTGATGAAACTCGGCAGACAGAGAGAGACAGGGACGAACAATAAGTGATCTTTATTTCAAAATGATAGTCATAATACAGAGCGAGAACGGCGTCGGCTTAGTAGCAAGTAGGACTACCGCGGACGGCGATGCACGCAGCAACACGTCTAGGTAGAGAGTCAATCAGAGTACGGATGGCGTCCTGAGGGATGGCTCTCCATTCCCTCTCAACCATTTGCCACAGTTCGTCTTCTGAACATGGCTGTGGCAAGGCATGCAAACGGCGTCCAATGATGTCCCAGACGTGCTCGATTGGTGAGAGATCAGGAGAGTACGGTGGCCAGGGAAGCATCTGTACATCTTGCAGAGCTTGTTGGCTAATGCGAGCAGTGTGGGGTCGGGCGTTATCCTGCTGATAAAGGGCATTGGGTACCCCCTGTAGGTAGGGGAGTGTCACCGGTCGCAGCACATCATCAACGTATCGTTGGGCCGTCATAGTGCCCTGAATACGAAGTAAAGGTGACCTGGAATCATACGCGATTGCGCCCCAAACCATGATTCCACGTTGTCGCACGGTGGGGCGTTCCACAATTGCTGCCGGATTGGACCTTTCTCCACGTCGACGCCACACGCGTACACGGCGACTATCACTGGACAAGCAGAAACGCGACTCATCTGAGAACACGACCCTGTGCCATTCCGTCATCCACGTCGATCTAGCCCGGCACCATTCCAAACGTTGGCGCCTATTCGGTGGGGTCAATGACAGTCTTCTTAGCGGACGGCATGAGTGCAAGCCATTAGCAACCAATCGACGGGAAATGGTTCTGGTCGAGATGGAATGATCTAGGGTGTCTTGCACATGTTGCAGGATGGCGGTACAAGTGGCTTGTGGGGCCGCCACTGCTTGTCGAAGGATACGCCGATCCACACGTGCTGACGTCACTCTGGTCGCACCGGCATTCCTATAAATTGCCACATTTCCTTGTTCCAACCATCTTCTCCACAGTCGGTGCACCGTGGACGCACCAAGGTGTGTATCAGCTGCGATTTGACGTATGGACCAACCTGCCCTTTTCAGTCCGATCACCATGCCCCTCGTAAAAGCGTCTGTCTGCTTGAACTGCCTCCGTTTACGATGACCTGGCATTCTCTGTTATTACACGTGTCTTTTGACACAAGAACAAAATTTCTAAAATGATTTTCCTTGAAGAAATAACGACACGAATACTGTCCTTTCTGCAAGTTCCTTCCCTTATATCTTACTCCATGTGCGCACGAGGGCTGCGCATTTTACATCATTTGCACAACTCGGTTAGGCGCGTCTACCCTGAAATTTGCATAATTTCTGGCCACTATTTCTTGGTGTTCCATTTTCAATGTCACGCAGTGTATAAATGAAATTCAAAATCGATGTTTGTTATGGCGTTGCGCAAAATCTACAGAATCAATCATTATGAAATTTCGCATGTTGGTAGCTGAAGATTTCCTTTAAAATATAGGCTATTCAAATAACTAAAGAGGTTAATGTGCTTTAAAAAAAAATGTAAAACCAAAATGCGTTAGTGCCAGCCTTTTACCGCTTCGCGCCGCACTGGTCGTGACGATAAATGAATTTGATTGGTTAATAATTGTACACGTAATTTGTTTACACGATGAATGTTTTAAAAGGTAAGATTATAGTCACAGGTCTACAAAAAAAACTTTTTTTTTTGCACAAGAGAACCTGATGGTGTTTCTAGTGTAACTTTTCATGCTGAACCCAAAAATCTAATCAGAAATTTCCCATCACCCATGGTTTTTGCCTGACGGTCTTTTTTTAGTATTGGGATAAATACATGCATCCAAAACATGAAAGAGACTTACGAAAACATGAAACTGCTTTTGAAAAAGATAGAATATGAAAGATACGGTTGGAAAATATGCAGCGATTTGAAAGTCGTTGCTCTCTTGCGTGGATTACAGCTTGGATATACAAAATTTTGTTGTTTTCTGTGTGAGTGGGATAGCAGAGATAGGGAAAGGCATTACATTAAAAAAATCTGGCCAAACCGTAAAATCTTTACTCCAGGATATAAAAATATTGCAAATCTATCCCTGATCGATTCAGAAAATATTTACTTACCACCATTACATATTAAACTGGGATTAATGAAGAACTTTGTCAAGACAATGGATCGAAATGCCAGTGGATTTGCCTACCTAAAACAAAAATATTCTAGTATAAGTGAAGCGAAGATTAAAGAAGGCATTTTCGTTGGACCTCAGATTCGAGAATTGCAGCAGGATGGAAATTTTCAAAATAGTTTGAATGAAGTTGAAGCAGCAGCATGGAATTCCTTTAGAAACGTTTGCAAAAACTTCTTAGGAAGTGTCAAGGTTGAAAATTACCGAGACATAGTTAATGATCTGTTGCTTTCCTACAAGGCACTGGGATGTAACATGTCCCTCAAGATCCATTTCCTGCATTCACATATAGATTTCTTTCCAGACAATCTTGGCGCAGTTAGCGATGAGCATGGTGAGAGGTTTCATCAAGATATATCAAGCATGGAGAAGCGGTACCAAGGTAAATGGAGTCCCGCTATGCTTGCCGACTACTGCTGGACACTCAAGAGGGATCTACCACAAGCAAAGTATAGAAGAAAATCCACTGTCACTGCTTTTCAATAATAAATATGTTTCGTTCATATATGCCTATATATTAACAATATTCCCAAATTTCAAGTAGGTGTATCTCAGAAATATTGCGTAATAGAAAAACACTAATAGTATATTTGGATTCAGGACATGTAGATAAGATGATATTTATTTGTGGACAAAGAAAAATATTTTTTGATAAACCAGTTACGTGACATTGTTTGCATTTTTTTACTGTATTTATCCCAATACTAAAAAAAGACCGTCACGCAAAAACCATAGGTGATGGGAAATTTCTGATTAGATATTTGAGTTCAGCATGAAAAGTTACACTAGAAACATAATCAGGTTCTCTTGTGCAAAAATGTTGTTGACCAGTGTTATCCAATCGCCGTGAAACTTTAGGAAGTTATTTACTATATTACTGGAAGGGTTTCTGGTTTGAAATTGACAAGGGGACAAGGTGGTGCGCGTGGCGCACCGTTTTGCACCCAGAAACAGGCACGCACTGCCTTCATCGAGGTGGACCGCAAGACCTTCAGAGTCCTGGGCGTGCGTGGGAGGATCGTGGTGGATGGAGTAATCCTCAACTTCGAGGAGTCCAACCGCGCCGGCGTCTGCTTCCGCTGTTGTGGCTTCGGCCACAACTCTGCCCAATGCACCGGAGCTCCTAAGTGCTTCCACTGCGGTGAAGACTGCCATGAAGGCCGTGTCTGTTCATCCCTAGCCAACCAGCGCATCTCCAAGTGTGCCAACTACTGCGTCAAGTGCCTGCCTGACAAGCACGAGGCGAGAGCCTCAAGCTGCCCCATCCTGAAGTCTAGGGCCCTCAAGTTCTAGGCTTCAAGGACCTTCTGCCTCCATTATCCATCTGCCATTTCTACTGGATTCCACGCCTAACCAAGACTCCTGCCTCACTGCACCCTGGCTCTGTTCCCCTGCTTGCCCAACGTTTCCTCCACCCCTGCGAGACATCTCCTGCCGCCAGATCCTAGGATCCCTTGCCACCTGACATCGCGTCTGCTGACATGATGTGGGGCTAGAAGTCCATACCCAGACTTGGACAATTAGCCCGGAAGCGAAGACATGGTTTGAAATTGATTTGATATGAATATTCGTTGCAATTTTATTTGCAAATTTTCTACTTTCACTCGCAAGCAGCGCCTCTCGCGGTATCTGGTGAAATAAAATGTATAAATTGTAAAAATGCTAAGATGTGTTCCAAGTGTAATGAATTTAAATTAAAAATTTAGTAATATATTATTCCAATGACGTTGTAAAAAAACTTGGCATTATATATATATATATATTAATATATAGTTAAAGAAAATATTGTAACGTTTTTGTGTTAAAATGTTGTAATGTTAAAATATATTTTTACAATGTTAATTTGATTTGTTTTTGTTTTATAATAAGGAAGATGCAAATAACATTGTTGTTGTTGTTTATTATCGTTTGTTTATATAAAAAAAAATACATTGTATGTGATAACGATAAAAAAAAAGAAGAAATATTTTTTTTATAAAATTCTCAAACGTGACAATATCTTATTTAAAAATTAATAAATGTTTTTAAAAAAATATGTTTCAAAAATATATTTAAAGGCATATAACAATATTTATATCAATATTAATATACGTTTATAAATCTATATATAGGTGGATTGGATGTTTTCTAGAATCGTTTTAACAAATATTCGTTAGGCAAACTTTTACTCGGGTAAAAACCGAGCGAAGCCGGGTAATTTCGCTAAATAGTTATTTGCAAATGTTCGTTTGTGGCAAGATGCTATTCCTTCAACTTCAAATTACCGAGTCGACCAATTAATATTGATTTTATTCAACTTATCGAGTATTTTTCAAGGAACCGGGAAAAAATTTCAAATTATCGAGAGTATAGACAAGTATATATTCAGTAGGGATTGGATGTTTGCTAGAATCGTTTCAACAAATGTTCGTTAGGCAAACTTTTACTCGGGTAAAAACTGGGCGAAGCCGGGAACATATATATATTTTAACACAAAGCAATAACGCGCCATCTATACATATAAAATAAAAGGATTTAAAAGCGCGAATGTTTCTTTTATACATAAAACGAACTTCCACTGTCCTTACTGCGATGAAAAAATATATTGGGAGGGCTTGGCTCATCAGTGGTGAACCCTCCCAGCGGTTTCGCCAACCCAATCCACCAGACCGCCTCTCAGAGCTCCAATACTGCATTGGATCATTCCGCTTTTATATGCCACACTGAAGGATGGAATCCCAGAAATGGCCTTCAAGTAAACCATGGACATAAGCTTATAGGACAGTAGAATTACATTCAAATATTTGCCTCGAGCAATGCTCTTCAGCAAACTATAAAGACAAGGTCATTAGGAATAAATTAACACAAAGCAATAACGCGCCATCTATACATATAAAGTAACATTTAAAATACAATATAACGCGGCTGATGTTTGTAAAACGAAAATTAAAATTATACCGCGAATGTTTCTTTTAAAAATCGAAATTTATTTTCAAAGAGAAATAGCGACATTTCTAACTTTGAGGATGAGGTATGGAAAGGTGAAACATGAAGAGTAATGGAGAACGGAAAAATAAAAAGTGTCCAGGGGCGGGAATCGAACCCACACCCTTCTACTTACCGGGCAGGTGCCTTGTCCACTCCACCAGACGGCACGCGTCTCCAGCCCCGCCGTCTCCGGTTGCTGAAGCTGTGGGAGGAGGCCTCCAAGATCCTGAGCCTCAATCACCGGGCGGTCCCCACATCTCAGCTGCTGGACATCCCAATCATCGGCGGCTGCCGGTTCCTTCGCCCTCCCGACCTCCTGGCCCCAGCGCGCTGGCTCGGAGGCGGGTCCGGGACTTTCTGGCCGAGGACCGTCACATCGCCCGCCCTACACGCTCCGCCCTGGCTGACGCCGCGACCCTGGGCGCCTTCTGTCGGAGGCTGACCCTCCGAGAACGCCGTGGGCTTCGGGGGGGGGGAGTCTCCATCTTCATTAGCTGCGGCTGTGGTGCTGCGCGGGACGGCTACGCCGTTCCTCAACGGCCTCACGACGCGCTCGGCCCGACGGGCCCTGGATCGTCCACGCCCATCTCCAGATTCATCGCGAGATGGACGCCCACCATCCAGGATCGACTGGGCCTCGCTACGGCGCTGCGCCTTCTCGGGCCACGAGGCCGACGCGGCCCTCAAGTTGGCCCTCCACGCCCTGCCCCATCCGGCCCATCCTGCCTCGGCCGGCCCCTCGTGTCCTGCCTGCGAGTCCGTCGACCGCTCCCTCGGCCACCGATACTGGAGCTGTCGTTCCATCAGGCCCCTCATCAGAGAGGCCTTCAACATCATCGGACGGCCCCCTGACCTGCAGGCTTGGATCTTCGGCGGGCCCGGCCTTGAGGACGACGCCCTCTCCATCCTGGCGTCGGCAAAGCTGCGCGTTTATCGCCACTTTGTACAGGTTGGGCTCGGAGAAGCGGTGGAGGACCCGCTCATCGCCTGGTCCAGGACCCTCCAGCGACGAGGTCTCCTTCCTTCATCACCCATCTTGTAAAATATGTATATATCTTCTCTTATCTTTATGTAATATATTTCTCTTTGTTTTGAAATTGTATAACATTGTCTAGAAGACAATAAATAACGTTTAATTGTCAAAATTGTCACACACACACACACTCGAGCGTGCGGCCACGCTTTCGCGAGCTCCGCCGTTTTCGCCTTTAGAGTGCGTGTGACCTTTCCGCTCGACATTGAGATGGAGGAGGAGGAGCTGACCTCAACTCCCTCCGCGTCTCCCCGGGGAAAACCCGCACTCATCCAGCTGCAGGAGCACCTCAAGCAGTCCCCCAACCTCTCCATCGACTGGGACAAGCTGCCCGGTATAGACCGGGAGGACGCACAGCAGCTACTCACCTCTAAAAGAAAAATGGAGAAACGAGTGCCCTCGCTGACAAAAGCACATGTCGCCGCCCTCGACGAGGTGGCCGAAACCATCAAGGCCTCGATTCCAGACTCCAACCACACCATCCGCAAGACCCTCCAGAAGACCAAGGGGGTGCTGCTTAACCGGCGGCCCCAATGAACCACCGCGTCGCCACCATAAACGCGCGAGGGCTCGCCACTCGGGGGAGGAGCCTTGCCCTTTGTCATCTCCTCAGGCAACATCGCGTGGACATCGCGTTTGTCCAGGGACAAACGCATTTCATCTGGGCAGCGGCCAAGACCTCTGCCTCGGCTACAACGCTGTTGTACTGGCCCATCCCGTAGCCATCTCGGGATCCGGACTCGCCTGCGTCTTCGGACCAGGCGTAGCCGTGCTACAACAGCGCATCCTGTGGCCGGGCCACATCGCCTTGGCAACCATAGATGTCCACGGCGAGGAGATGATGGCCATCGCCGTTCATTTGGCGCATGAACCCCGGGAGAGAAACCGGCAACTGGAGCTCCTGGCGGCTACAGCGGCACAGGAGGTGGAGGGGGCCTGCTGAATCATCGGCGATTTTAACATCAGGGATCGGGGCCCCTCGTCATCATCATCGTCGGATGCCCTCGCCGCTCTTCTGGACCTGGCCGCGCTGGTCGACGTGGCCACCCAGTTCGACGCCGCCCACCTGCCCACCAGTCGCCAGGCACGGCGACCAAGTCGAATCCAGCCGCCTGGACCGGATCCTCGTCCCTGCTGGAGTCCTGGATCGCGCGTCCATCTACGCGACCAGCCACTACCACCTCTCGGACCACCGCCTCGTGCTGCTCCAGGTGGGCCCGCCCATCACCGCCGTCTCCTCCCCCACCCAGCCTCGCTTGGCCGCGATGCTCCGCTCGGGCCTTGCTCTCGAACATCTGGCTGGCTACATCCGGATGTTGGAGGAAGACACAGCGCACGATGACGACGACGGGACCTGGTGGACCACCATCAAGGCGGGGCTGCTGGCGGAGGCCAGATCCCTGCACGACCCGCGCCACTCTGCCAGCGACAGCTACGTCTACAGGGCGAGACGTTACATCGCGGCGCAGCTCGAGGCCTCCACCATCCGGGCAGACTACCCATCGCTGCCGGACCTGGCACGCGCCATCCGCCTCCGTCGCCCGGTCAGCGTCATCAGGGACGAGGAGGACAACGTCATCGAGGGCCCAGAGCTTCGGCGGAAGGCGTTCGCGACCTTCCAGCCCCGCTTCGCCCGTCCCACCAGCGATCCAGCTGCGGGAGCCGCCTTCATCGCCAGCAGCGCGCCCACCACCACCACCCGCGAGCTGAGTGAGGAGGACCCGCTCCACCGGCCAGACATCAGCCCCAGCGAGATCGCCCACGCCATCGAGCAGCTCCCTCGCGGAAAGGCCCCCGGCTGGGACGGCTTGCCGTGCGAGCTCCTCGTCGCCTTTAACGAGGACTTCTTCGCGGAAGCTCTGGCCCGGGTGTTCGCGGCTTCACGGCTCCGCGGTGCCCTGCCTCCGTCGACGCGGCGCAGCTCCATCTGCCTCGTTCCCAAAGCCCGCGGAGGTCGCGGCCTTGATGGCTACAGGCCCGTCGCGCTGCCCTCGGCCGACTACAGGGTCCTGGCCGCCATCCTTCACCGGCGCCTCAAGCCCCACCTGCGGACCCTGGTGCCGGAATGCCAGACCTACGCCGTCCCCGGGAGGTCCCCGTCATGGAACATCGCCATGGTGACGGATGCCGTCGAGGAGGCCACCGCCCTGGGCTCGCCGCTGGCCGTCATGGGCGTCGACCTAGAGTCCGCCTTTGACTCATTGGACCGCGGCTTCCTGGAATCCCTGCTAACATCTCTCCGCCTCCCGCCGGCCTTCAGGGCCTGGATTAACATCCTGTACGCCGGGGCGGACGCCACCATCCGGGCCGGAGGCTTCTACACCACCGCCTTCCCCCTCCTCAACGGCCTAAGACAGGGTTGCGCCGTGAGCGCCGCACTTTTTAGCATCGCCACGGGGCCGCTGCTACGTCGCCTGGAATTGAGCCTCGGCGTGGGCAATGTCATCGCCTACGCCGACGACATCGTCCTCCTATTCCATCGCGACGGAGACTTCGAACGGGTGGCGACCGTCTTCGAAGACTATAAGCAGGCCTCCGGAGTTGGCGTGAACCTCCGGAAGAGCGCTGGCCTCTGGTGCGGTGCCTGGCGCAACCGCGGCGACTCCCCTCTCGGCGCCTCCTGGTCGACCACCTCCATCAGGATCCTCGGGCTCGACATCGCCCCCAGGAGCACCGTCGCCCACCGGGAGCAGCATCTCCTGGCCCTCCTGGAGACTGCCTGCCGCAGATGGACGCCCTTCACCCGCGGCTCTCCCTCGTCGGGCGAGCAAGAGCGGCGAACACGCTGGTGGGCTCTGTTATCCAGCACCACCTGCATGGCTACCTACCATCACCCCCGACCATCGCCAAGCTGCAGGCCCGACTGGCGAGATTCGTCTGGGGACAGGACCACACGGCGTGGCTTCCCGCCGATGTTATAGCGAGGCCAGTTGCCATCGGAGGCCTCGGCCTCCTCGACCTCGCGACCCAGCTCCAGCTCGCCTGCCTCAAGGGGGTGCAGGTCGCGCTCCGCGAGGGCAGAAATGCCTTCAGCTGGCTGGTCGGCGGCAACAGCGGGGAAGCCTGGATCCTTCTCCACCGGACGGCACCCGTCTCCAGCCCCGCCGTCTCCGGCTGCTGAAGCTGTGGGAGGAGGCCTCCAACATCCTGAGCCTCAACCACTGGGCGCTCCCCACGGCTCAGCTGCTGGACCTCCCCATCATCGGCGGCTGCCGGTTCCTCCGCCCTCCCGACCTCCTGGCCCCCGCCCGCTGGCGCGGAGTCCGAGTCCGGGACCTCATTGTGGAGGAACATCTCATCGCCCGCCCAACGCGCTCGGCCCTGGCTGACGCCGCGACCTTGGGCGCCTTCTGTCGGAGGCTGACCTCCGAGAACGCCGTGGGCTTCGGGGCGGAGTCCACGCCTTCTTCCAGTTCCCTAGCTGCGGCCGTGGTGCTGCGAGGAACGGCTACGCCGTTCCTCAACGGCCTCACGACCCGCTCGGCCCGACGGGCCCTGGATCGCCCGCGCCTCGCCGCCACGCCTATCTCCAGATTCCTGGCGAGATGGACGCCCACCATCAATCCACCATCCAGGATCGACTGGGCCTCACTGCGGCGCTGCGCCTACTCGGGCCACGACGCCCTCAAGTTGGCCCTCCACGCCTTGCCCCATCCGGCCCATCCTGCCTCGGTCGGCCCCTCCTGTCCTGCCTGCGGGTCCATCGACCGCTCCCTCAGCCACCGTTACTGGTGCTGTCCCTCCATCAGGACTCTCATCAGAGAGGCCTTCAACATCATAGGGCGGCCCCCTGGCCTGCAGGCTTGGATCTTCGGCGGGTCCGGCCTTGAGGACGACGCCCTTTCCATCCTGGCGTCGGCAAAGTTGCGAATTTATCGCTACTTTGTCCAGGTTGAGCTCGGAGAAGCGGTGGAGGACCCGCTAATCGCCTGGTCCGGACCCTCCAGCGCCGAGGTTTTCTTCCTTCATCTCCCATCATCATCTTGTAATATATGTTTCATATATGTATATATTTTCTTTCTTTCTTTCTTGCTATATGTAATATATTTCTCTCTCTCTTTTTTATTGAAATTGTGTAAAATTGTCTAGAAGACAATAAATAATTTTTATTTGTCAAAAATTGTCACACACACACACACACACACACAAACGTAAAATGGTCGATAGATGGCGTTTAGCCTTTGCGTCTATATTGACAGGAGAGTTGTCCTCTCATTTTATAGATTAAACCAGCTTGGTGTCGAGTCGATCAGACGGCAGTTGCAGGTAGAGCAATCCATACCATACTCTATGCCATAGTTCCTCAACGGCTGGCGTCATGTTTCTCAGAAACTGTGGACATTTTCATTGGCGAGAAATTTGGTTAATGTTTGACCAAGACAAAAGTCA